>JAAAKM020000541.1:0-13234 GCA_010016025.2 Alatinidae sp. Z8VKAUB7J3 | reverse complement strand
AACGATGCCCCTACATTTGGCAATAATAGATATTCTACTTATTCACCCTGTCTTCTTGATTGTTCTCTCGTCGTTATCTCTCCAGACCCTTCGTCCGCTTGTTTCTCTGAACTTCATATATAACTATCATCATTCAAACACATGCTGCGTAAACTTACTGCTTGACCCAACAATATAGCCTTCTTTATGTAAACTAGATCACAGAATCTCTTGTCAAATACTGATATGTATCAGTTGACATGTAGTAAAGACTTGCCTCTCATTTCTTTACTACGTCAGGTACTTAAGACCATGTGTCTCTTTATCGCTTATTGTTTAATGATGCAGCCATATTTTCTGTCATGAATTTTCGAGAGCAATCTCGATTAGCTGTGTGTGATAAACTCTCAGAGCAATTAACGTTCTGCAATTTGAAAGATATTGAAGCTATTGAAGATAGAGAACACGTATCAGGGTAAGGGTAAGGTAAGGTTGAAAGAGCGTGTGCACAAAGAGAATTAGAACTTTACAAGGCCGGTGTGAGCGTTTACGCTAATGGTATTGAACCATGCCGAGTCTGATACGTGTTCTCTATCTTCAATATCTTTAATACCAGAATAACAAGAAACCTTCTTTTTTGACGTTACTTTGGCAGTTGGTAGATGTCAGGTGGTGTTTGAAAGACTGGGTTTCATCCAATATGACGGCGAGTCACTTTCGAATTTTCTCAAATGGAGGGATATGCTCACCATTGACTTCAAAAATGAGACGATAATGGGCTTGCTGATTTGAAAGTTGGAACAAATGTGTGTTTTCACAGATATGTTTATCTTTAAGCGCCCCTTACTTCGTTTTGCTGCGGAATTTCTAAATCAGTACATGGTCTCCCCTAATAACACTGAAATCTTTGGGTTAGTAGAGAATTGTTGTGTCGTCAACATATATGGAACTTTTATTATGGATGTTAGCGAATTATCTAACATCTAGAGATAAAAGAGGATAGATGACAGCAGGGTGCCTTGGGTGACACCGTTGAATATGCGTCTGTGTTTTAATTTTTCTTGAGCGTGGTGCACCATGAAACTGTAGTTAGTAAACCTTTACATGATTAGACATGCCATATCCCTGCTGAGGATTATTTCGAGTTTCGGTAATACATCTTTATGTTAAAAGTTGTGATTGGTCATTGGGCATGACTAATGCTGTAATTCTGTTGTTCGAAGGTGTAACAATTTTTGGTGGCAAAAGCTGTCTCATTGGGATGCCAGCTCAATGTAAGAAGCGCTTTGGCAATTGCAAAGAGCAAGAGTATAGTTTCTCACCAATACTACTACTAAATATTACCGCAACTCATGAATCAAAGAAGCAAAATTTCAAAATTTCATATCTGTCATCTGAAATTATATACTACAACAGAAAAGAGTACACTAAAATACTCTAACAGAAAGGATGTTTCTCTGATTAAAAGCAAAATCGTGTCTTGGGACGTCACAGGCGTAGGTTAGTTCCACATTTTTGCAAAGCATGTGGAAGGGGTTAACCAAAACATTTTTTGAACAATTTAGTATTTTTAGGTACCAAAAATGTGTAATAATTGTTCAGGTACTATGAGATGAAGGCATACCAAACCTCTATGTAGCGGATGATCTTTGCGTCTGTTTTTTTGCTTTAATATACAATTTCCGCACAACCATTCACACTTTTCTAATAATAAAACTGAGATTTCAAAGCTAATTTTTTCTTTTAAGGTAAACAATAAAAAATGCAATTGTGAAGTGCGTTTCTATTTTGCTACAAGACTATTCACACATTTTCCTGACTTGTGGATTTACGATTCTGTGATTTACGATTATACGCAAAACACCCTAAACCGTGGGTAGACCTTGTTGATTTAACGGCAATATCTTCAAAGACACAAAAAGCAGCCTACGTTTTCTTCGCAAGGCCCATGATCCCCAAGACGCCAACAGTAATGTCACGTCCCCGCTCTTCCACTTTACTTTCAAGGGTCCCATTGTTTGTCAAACGATTGTGGAATGTCGTTTAGAGGTCTTCACGCCGGCGGTGATAATTTTATTGGCACAACTGACCATAAAAAGCACAGAACAGTGACCATAATGGCTTGCTGTTAATTCCTCGTAAACGTAAACTCCTCCTCCATGGTGGTTTTTTGGAGGAAATGTTTCCAACTGGTCATTTCTTGGTTGCTTAGCATGTAAGAATGAGAGAATTTATTTACCAAAGTCTCTTTACAACGCCCATTAAAATCTAATTGGTTCTACATGATCACATTTTCACATGCTATTAAGGAGCAAACAAAAGCAATGTGCTTGGCGTGGTTAATTTCTCTAAGAATCGAGAGCATAACTTAAATTGAGCATTTGGGGTTATAATTTAAGTATTAAAGGTTTGGCTTTGCGAACGGTGAAACGTGACCAGAATAGCTTAGATCTTTACATGTATAGATAATTTCAACAATATTATAGGTGATTTTCAACTCGCAGTTTTCCAGGATTGGGCGATTAATCACTAGCTAGGCGATTTTAATACCAAAGTAGCGACCAAAAACCTCTTGTTGGCGACTAGCCAGAAAGCAAAAACAGTCTTCTAAAGCATCAAATTCTGCGCCTGGGCTTTGTAATATGATTTATAACATATTCAAGCTCCTTGAAACATCTTCACTCGCAAAAACATTTTGGGCGAGCTCTGCGACCTTTTTAAAATTTTGGCAGCAAGACGCTTATAAAATGTAGCAACATTGGCAGAGAGAATCACCTGGATTATTCAATGACATTTTAGCGAGGGCTGTGGGAGGAGTTCTTCAAAAATTTTCAAATACTTTTATACAATATTGCGTTTAGTAACGGATGCATTTTGCTAACGTTTTTGTCATACACTGATCACAGTAATCCTATGGAGTGAAAATAGAAAGCTGTTAAAATGAATTTACAGGAAACCAGAATACCCTAGATGATAACAGTCACGAGAGCGACACGCTGTTTACAATTTACGCCTTTTTCAATAACACGTGTGGCAGAAAACGTGTCGCTCTTGTGACCGTTATTTCCTAGGGTCTTCTCGTTCCTTTTGTTGACGGCCGAGCAAAACTGCCACGATCGAGCAAAGTGGAGGGAATCAACGTGGAGAAATGTGGCAAGGCTCTCTGGAGTCTGCTACTAAGTCAAATAAGTCAAGTCAAGTCTCGTTTCCTATAAATTCATCGTAATAGCTTCCTAATTTCACTCCATGTGATTGCTGTGATCAGTGTATGGTGAAAACGTTTAGCAATATGAATCCGTTACTCAACGCTATATTCAAGTTTAGTACTACAAACCAACTTTTCAAAACGATTATACAACGCGGGTATGGAACTCTGTAAGTTGCAAGAATAATATAAGACCATACACAACCTATAAAGCCATGAGCCCATGAATTAACAAAAAAGGATATCAACGATAATTTTGTTTTCAGCAGGAGAGAGGGTGATACTTAGTGGGCTTAAACGTCCAGATGTCATAGCCCCCACCAATTCAAATACCTTTTCTAGCCCTGTATTGTGCTTACATTACATCTTGTCTAAAGGATTTGACTCAAAATATCCAGATTACGAAAAACAAAGCATAAAGGGGTTTAAGAACATTTATTTGAATGACCCCAGGACTACTTAGACCAGAGTAAATTACACTAGTTGAAATATGCACTAAGCCGATTCCATCATAGTCCATTACACACAGACTGCATTGGATCTTAAAATATCACTTGTCACATTATCTACAGTTCTACCACTCCACCCCACACCCCTTTAGAAAATCTGATCTGTTACTTGTAATCATACAGCGATCTTCCATTTACCTTAAAAGATAGAAATGGAAAAAGGTCACTGGCATGCAATAAAGGAAATTCCCATTATTTAAAACACGTTGTGTAGTTAATAATTGGCAATATTCTATTATGGTCGGGGAGGGAGAGGCGAGTGTAGCTTTGGAGCAGGCAATAGCAAAATTTTGTCTGGCGTTTCTCTCCCTTAATTTTTTTTTTAAATTCTACTTGACTTGTGACATTCACCATATTGCTGCATTTTGATTATTACAATTTTACTACATCGACTCTAGATGTGAATTTTGGTAGTGTGTTTGAAAAAAGTTGAGCGAAACCGTATCTTCAAACAGCTATTTTTAAGGTCAAATTGCCCATTTAAATTGAAGGTATTTCACCCATTAACCAAATAGCACTGCAATCACTTTGTTTACCAAGTGTTTCTTGAAGAAATGAATGTTAATATTTTGTTTTGCGAATATTGCTTAATTTAAAGTCAAAACTACAAATTTTGCCATTTTAACTGTAGAACGTGGATGCCTTCTACCCCAATAACTATAGCATTAAACCCCCATATTTTTTATCATATCGAGAGTGTGCATAACAAAGAAAGCCAAGAAATATTATGAGAATGTACCTTATCTTTAAAATCCACATACCATCACGAGTTTAGTATGGACCCCAAAATTTGTCTACAAAAGCAACATTTAAACAGCATAAAATGATAACAAATGCGTGAAACTTTTAAGTCCAATCCTTAGACTAATATATAATATCAAACAATATTGCTGTTCGTGCGACACAACATATCAAGATTTTTAGTGTAAAGTTTTAAATGGAAGGTGTTTTAGGAGGCAAGGAAATATGAACGACAAAATGAAACACAAGTTAGGCTAAGAGTGGAACAACAATCTAATCTCACTGACTTAGGTTACGGAAGCCTAGATCCTCCTCCCATCTACAGGTTGAACTGTTATGTGGTGTACTAATATGCGTTAAACTCTGAATGTATTGCAACTCAGGGGTATAAATACAAATTACCGCCTTTAAGAGAATTTCATAACGTTGCCATTATCAAAGTAAAGCCCCTACTGTAAAACGTGGAAGTTACTCATTATTTATCATGCACAAATGACGGGGAGTGTTTCATGGTAGCCGAAAGATGCCTTGATCATATAGAAAATTAAGAGATTGTCTGCGACTTAATAAAAGTCAAATTGCCCACAAGATTACGTCGTGATGCGGGATATGTTAAAATCCCATTGGAAATAATGTTGACGTAACGTGAAGGTATTTGGTTTATATTCAAAGCATTTTGGCGTTGTTTCCCTTGAAAGGTCGATATACTGTCCGGAAGAAAAATATAACGTCGTAAAAATTCCGCAATTCTGCAAAATTACCTCCAGAGAAAAATAAAAGGAGCTAAGATATTTTGTAACTTATAAGTGTTAACATGCTTGACATCAATAGCAACGAAGAATCTTCGCCTATCTAAAATGAGACATACATAAGATTTCTATAACAATTTTTTATGTTTTTAACACTTCAAGGACGTATTCGAAAATAATAATGTGAAATGGAAACAAATGGGTGAACTATTGTTGAAAATTAACCAAGAAGTAGAGGAAGGGGGATGGGGTAGGTAAAAATGACCAAGTGTAAGATAATTCTCGTTACTCATGCAAAGAGAAGAATATGAAACTGGTGCAATACAGATTTGTCTAATGAACTGGACAATAGTAGGAAGATTTGAGACGAAAACCGGCAGCAGTTCCTAAAGCTAGAATTGGTGGAGATGTATTATTGGAACCACCCTTTGAATTAGGAGATACCGCAAGTTTTTTGATAAAGTATAAAACGATAAATAGGTAAATTAACTGAAGTGCAAAACAAATAAAGTTACATTAAGGGTTTTCTTCTACCAATATTTTCGAATTGTTAGTGTAGGCCACATTGGCTAAAGCTTTAGAAAATGAAAGCTCTACATGAAAAGGAAACATTTGTGGTTGCACTTAAAGAAATCACACCAGACTCCTACCCCATGATCCCTTTAGTCTGCAGACAAAATTAGTAAAAGAGAGTATAGGATTTACAGTAACAAAAGAATAAATGTTTTAATTGTTTTTTTCTCGTAAAATGAGCACATATCTGATGGCAACAGATCATCTAACTGCATTGCAAGATTTAAAAACTTTAAAAGAAGTTTTGGCTTTTAACGGTTGTAGCAGAAAATGCAAGAAATATTCATAAAACGTCTCTGTCAATACGTTTCATTAAACCTGCATTTAGACACTCATAATCTGTGAGAATGTAAACCTTTTTCAGCAGCGATGATAAATGATGCAAACCATTCTTCATAAACTGACTGAAAACTCTTTCCGAGTCAAAGAGAAGACATGAATAAGAATATTCTCAAGGAAAATAAAAAACAAGCGTTTTAATTGATTGCGTTACAAAACATTTAAATCGCGAATCATGAATGTCGTTGGTTTGTTGTAAATCCCTTACCAACATCTACATCATTATCAAATATCTTGGTAACCTCCCAATGGCATGCTGTGGTGTCGCGCTTGTAAAAGGCCATAGGTACAAATGAATTCTATCGCTGTTTTCACGTTATGGTGAAACTTTAGAGAATTTATCAGCATTAGGACTCGGTTGAGATGGCTACTTCTAGCGAAACATGGAAAATTCAAGAAATCGCAGCCTGGGAAATTATTAATCCTTTTAAAGTGTGGGACTAATATGAAAATAGGTCCCAGGCCTCTAATAAAGACCACGACCAAGGAGTCATCTACATTCAAGTCAGAGTCATAGCTTTCAGCATCGTCAACGTTTTCTTGTTTCTTTTTATTGAATGAAATGATAGGTCGTGATAGGGAAGGTTAAGGATCATTCCACTTTGGCTTACGTACTTACGTGCTTACGTACTAAATATTTTTGCATTTCATCATGTAGAGAGCCTAACAATACATGCCACTAAGAGAACACTAGACACTAAAATTCAATCAAGCAATTTAGTGTATTGGGGAAGCAAGTCGTTATCGAAGCAGAACGTGTAAACTTTAATGTTGCTCTGCAATTTTATTGACTAAATTTCTATGCGTTCTACGTTTCTGTAGGACCGGTGATCCTACAAAGTAATAAGGATACGAATGAAAAGTATAAATACGGGATAAAATACTATTCTCTTCCCTAAAATCAATGTCATCGAGGAGTTAAAATAGCTCGCGTTTGGTTAAAAATGAAATTACTAAGTCGTGCATGAAAATTACTTGAACAAAGAATGTTTTGTGGAACGCACAGCAATTACGTTAGTGAAATTGCAGATACAATTATTTTGACACATTTTGCCGAAAAATCAAGCAAGTGAGAGGTGATACGAGTTTGACTGAGGACATCTTCCCTAACACAAGCAAAGGCTAGGAATACAATTGTAGCTTTAGCGACAAGTTGATAGTCTTATCTCGGGAAATGCTGGCTCTGTATAGGTAGAAAATAGTTTTGATAGAACTTGAGCTTTTGCCGTAAACAGGGTAAAAACACAAAACTCGGGCTGCAGTATAGCAAAAACTGAAAAATAATAGATACATTTTGTTTTACTTGGTAAGGCTTTAGTCACATCATTACAGACACTCTGGAGTATCTCTTTTGGAAATTTAGAATTTAACCTCATCATGGATAGGAAAATTTCCCACATTACTTAAACTCATCAAAAGTCACTCGTGTTAAAGAAACTCATTGCAACAATGTATATTGTCTTTGAAGTTGCAAAACATTCATAAAATTGATTTTCTATTCTCAAAAGCTTTAATAATGATTTATCATTACATTCTTTAACATGTAAATGATGTAGCACCCTGCCTTTTTATTGCACTCCGATAAAAAACACAAGTTTAATTTTTAGCTCCCTTTTTACTAATCAGCAATCTAACCTCAGCAATATCATTGCTTTTCACAAAGGAATCAATGTTTTTGTGTTCTCTCATTTCCTTTTTAGTTCATATCCTTGCAATTAAATAGTAATTGTATAAATTTATGATTCTTACATCATGAATAAAACTTTAACCTTCTGATCATTAAAAGCAGCAATTGCATCTAAGATAAAGTCCATAAACACAGTCAAAGTTTAAATATTGCGTCTTCTTTTCAAATCTATTGAGAAAAACGACACAGTATACAAATGTCTTAAAATGATGCAAGAAAAAAGTTTAGAGCATGCCAAACTAGGCAGTAACTATGTTTACAATAAGTATTTTTGAGCTGAAATCGGATGCCAGAGGAAAATTCATTATTCCAAATTTTCATGTTTTGAAATTGGCTCCTATATACCCCTCCCCGTTTAATCAATTGAAAGACCCATAACTTTGAGAAACGGGTCACGTTTGACAAAGCCTTCTAACAGCAACCAAGCGCATGACACTCGTTGTTTACAAAGGAGGAGCATCCGTGCTAATTACTATTTAGATCGACAACTGCTTTTGTCTCCTAATGAATGTACGGTTACAACGAAGGTAAGGCAAAGAAACGCTCACGAAGCTGGCCCTCTAGGAGACGTGGGGCGGTTAGGATTTCCAAAATATCAAGGGGGAGGGGGAATCACAAGTTTTATCATTCTTTGGAAATAATCCTTAAAATGCTATCCATTTATTGCCGCAAAGACATTAGTTTAAAGACGTAAGAGACGTTTGTTCACTAAGATCAAAAGACGCAATTTTTGTGCAGTCCTGAGGTTATATCTCACGGAAGGCATTTTTGAGGAATACTTCAACGAACATGCTTATGGACATACGAGGAAGTGTCGTCCCATAGTCGTCCCATAGGTCCCATGTGTTTTATTTCCTATGCATGATGACATACTAAAGTGAAAAATGTATATGCCGATAAGAATGTCATGTGAGTGTAAAGAAATCATAAAAAATATATTTGAAGATCCTCATGAATAGCGGTAGAATTCACTTTTGGAATAAACAATTTTGTCTGATATCTTTGATTCCAAATTCGACTAAAATGCATAACTGCGAATTCCTGTAAAATAAATTAAACCTGAAAATATTGATGCGTCTCCTCATTATGTCAACACACGCTGGAAACATCAAAGCAAAATAAAAGCAATGAGACATTTTAATATTTCATAACTGGATTTTGAACGCGACGTGTTTAGGCGCCCAATTTCCTGCTGTTGATCTTTTAAGCTATTACTTATTATTTCTGCTTTCATTGTTAACTTTATCTGACAAAGTTAGACGTGAAAGTGTTGAAAGAAAGCATTGCTGTTCCTATTGCGATAAATTACATCTATGAAAGAGGCCTGCTTTTCATCTCAACACAACGTTTGCATCGCGCAACCGCAAAGCAAGGTCGGCAAAAGTAGTGCATTCAGAGAGGATTTTTTGTTTGGAATGTGAACACGGCTACTACAGGTTGGCATTGTTACGTAAACTACGTGATCATAAATATAAATTGCGGGAAAATATTTGACAAAGAAGGGAGAAAAATACGATCTGGTATAATCCATCTGAGCTCGCCTGGTAATTAAAAACAAATGAAAAGCTTGTTGCAGATGTTGTTAAACATAAAGCGATAGCAAGTCCGAGCGCTGTCTGGTATTTTATTGAAAGAGGCGGTCAACGAACGGGAAAGGTTTGCAAAGAAAATCACACCAGTTACTACAAACGCATGGTTGCTTAGCAGTTATTGCCACTGCCGGCCACATAGTTTAGAGCGAAAAAAAATCAAAGCCTTAATCCAAGGAAACATACCACCAATGAGTCAGTGAATGAATTTTAAAAGACAAGCAAAATTTGTTGGAATCTTAAGGTGAAGCCTTTCCATTTAGACAGCTTGCTAATAATTTTGAAGTCCTTGATCAAAGCCACAGGAATGCTGGTCAAAGTAGTTTTCAGAAGGAAACACTCTGTACGTGTACAAACGTCAGTAGTGCTTATTCACGATGTGGTATAGAGACAGCCTCTTACGCTCGTATTTAGTTTTGAATAACATATACCTATGCAGGTTTTAGGAAAGCCTCATTTATTATTAGTGAAATTTATAGCTTAAAATGCGACTGTTATATTTAATCAATGATTATGGTACAGCCGAATGTACAATAAAAGTAAGTATACTAAACAATAAAGTACAATAAAATAAAATAAAGTGATAACTTAGATTACCAGACAAAAATTTAGTGCAAGGCTGCCTTAACTAGATTTTCTTCATCTTTAAACATCTAAGAGAAAGATAGAATACTCGACTTTACGAACAAAACAATAACGCTTTAAACAGTATTTATATAAACATGTACATTTGACCTCAGCAAACACATTGCAATTATATCAAATAAATAAAGAGTAGAGCATTATCACAATAGCTTGAAATTTAAGGAAGCTGAGAGGATTCGAACCCAAGACCTCATAATTTGAAATCCAACACCCAAACGGTGAGGGTTTTTAGGTTCAATCTTTTGTAGTTTCTCCTTCACTCAATGAATATGGGGAAATTTATTTATTATTATTTATTGTGTTTCGGCTTCGAGACTTCATGTGGCAGAGTGTCAGTTTTATATATTTTAACATACTAATATATATATATATATATATATATATGATATATATGGTAAATCTGTGTATGTTGGTAAACTAGTGAATACCTGGACCTATTATTTCTTGGGTACTTTACAGGAGATCAAGCAGTTATTAAGCTAGTGTGCTCTTGTATCTGTCGCTGTCACTTTTTTTAATACCGACAAAAACTGTCTCAACGCTTACACAGACGGTACAGACAGAATTCTACAAAATGTTTTGCCAAATGAGAAGTCCATTGCGCAATAATTAAAACTCGGCTCAGGTGAAACACCTGGAATTGCGATCTTCATAAATAAATGAAGCTAAAGACTACGAATTTGGTATCAGCGCCTTTTCTAAAAACTCCATACTTCGTTTCATATTAGTGTTACTGTTTTCTCTTATTGTCAGTAGAATTGACATTGAGCAGAAGATCATTTTGGCTAAGAAGGCACCTCAAATTTTATCGTTTACTTTTCTATAATCACTAGTTGTTCAAAGGATGATAAGAGGCCAAGGTTTCCGTCTGTGTTGATACTTTTGCCATGGCAAGTCTTCTCGAGACCTCACTTTAAGTGAAAGTCTGCTGTTTGACACACTTGAAGACATGTGGTTAGCTAAGCTGACGAGCGTGAAACTAGCTGTTAGCTGTACTACGACTGTGTCACTTTGCAATTCTCGTCGTCTCTTTGTGGGAGCAAGATTGTAATTTTACATCTAACTTTGAATTATTAATTATCGTCCTTTCTCATTCACATAAAACCAAATCCATGCTGGTTCTGCTAATAGCTACAAGGAAAATCGGATGAATTCTTTATGAAACGATATTAGTGCAGCCGTTTGCATGATAGGAAGCATTGTGGCTCTATTTTTACTATCGCAGTTCGGTGCTGAGCTAGAGAAAAGACAATCCTATTGAGGAGTCAACTTATGCAGTATTTGAAAACATCATTAAAGACCACGATATGCAATATTGTAACTTATGGCATCTTTTATATCTCAGTCATGGATAAGTGCTAGTTCTACAGCTGCTTCCTCTTTCTTTGTTGTTTTTCTTATCCGTTTCTTTTTGCCGTTGTTCCGGTAGTCATTTACTCTTGAGAACGCCGATGAGTTACAGATGACCTATATCAAGACGATTTTGTAAACATAAACAGTCGGTACAATTACATTCACTTTAATTAAAATAGTTTTTATGATCTTTAACAACATACACAAACATGTGCATTGGTAATTTTAGCAACTCAATAATGAATTCATTCCATTTCTGCGTGTTCTCAATAAATTGCTTCCAAGGGTTGAAAGACCTTCATGCCTTTGACAAAACGTATTTGTTCCCATACAATCCTTCTATTTTTAGCAATACAATCAGCAGGTTACCCATGCAAACCACGTACAATGTCTGATCACATAAATTAAATAAGATGCAATTGAGTTATCTCGTTGTTTCTCACAACCTAAGGGTTTTCTGAAGCCACAAACCTTCCATATTCTAAAGGAGGGGCTGTGATAGATCCGCCTCTATTATTAAAGTTATAGCATTTAGCATAGTAGTTTGTGCATTTTAAAAATAAGTGTAAGTTGTTCTGGAAGAGAACATCCAGGCATTGGGGTCAAAATCTAATTAAATAAGGTGCCAGAAACCAATATTTGACCACCTAGTTTTCATCAAATCTGTTGTCGCCAAACAAAACTCTCTATTCGCCTATTATTTTCTATTGTTTCCCCCTGCTTCTATATGATAATGTCAATTTTTATGAAGTTAAAATGATTCGTGTGTACATTTTATCTGTTTGTTCATCCTTTTTTGATATCTTTTTGTTACAAGAGAAACACAAGAAAAAGTCAAGCTTAGATTGGTTCGTTTTCCTTGTATCATATTTCGTATAAGTAAAGCGGGTTAATTAGCATTTTGGTAGGGTAACTCTGCACAAATGTAGACTTGTTGCAATAACCTTAATTTGGCGACCATACAAAGCTGCTAAAAGTTGAATTATAATATTTTTGTTGCTGTAAAGTTTTGAAAAATTTTAGATGCAATAACAAAATGGCGTCTTTAATTTTAAAAAGTGCTATGCATGAATGTTTTGTCTATAAGAAAGCACAGCAAAAATAATATTATGTATATTAGTTATTAGTTTGCAATGGTTATCTAAAATTCATAAGGATGGCAGCTAAAATTTATAGTATACGTCTTAGAAGCATTTCACTTTTGCTTGTTAACTGGATTAAAAGTCTTGTCCGAATCCAAACGTACGAGGCTTGCCCCAATTGGTATCACGAAAAGACAACGCGGTTAATTCTTTACTACGTATTTAAGGACGAGATACGTCTCTTAAGCCTAAAGGTTCCATTGCATTTATAGGACAATAAGGGTCTGGGTACTAATTACATGATTTTTAAAAAGCAATTTCAAAAGGTGCAGTATGTCCACCTTCTTTCTATTCTCCGAATATATCGACTTTCACCAAAGTTTTTGTTTTCCTCATTTTGTGGGTGTTAGTTATTTTATGTATGATATCTTTATAAGTTTACAGGAAGAACAGGTATCTAGGATAAAACTTTGAACATTTTTCGTGCAATACAGCTAGATAAAAGGAAACAAGCTTTTGAATTCCGTATGTGTTTTCTTTACCAGACCTTAACATTATGTAACTTTTAACTAAAAGTACGCTTCACTTGAAAATCTCACTTTTACCCTTGCTATAGCTTAAAATCCCCTTGTACGTCTGGTACCCGTTTTCGAGGGAGGGGCCGAATCCGTAACCTCTGGCACAGTAGGGAAGTGAAAAATTCACTGAACTACGACGGCCCTGTTAGCTCAATTAGTTAGAAAATTTACCAATAGAAACATAAGTGAATAAAAAATTTCACGT
>JAAAKM020000538.1:4928-16275 GCA_010016025.2 Alatinidae sp. Z8VKAUB7J3 | reverse complement strand
GAGCGAGTATTAGTGGCTGTAGACGCTGACTGTTCCCTTTGCGCCTTTTAACACAAAAGGCCATCATCAATTTTCATCGAATAGTACAACCAACAATAAAGTGACTATTTGCTTTTGAAAAAGATTTGCAAAGAATTTTCTGAGAGGTCCTCGATACAATCGACGTTACGCTATTTATGTTTCAAGAACTAACTAGCGGCAAAAACTAATCAAACCATGAAAATGTCTCAATCACACGATCAAGATAATGGTGAATATTTCATATTGATTAAAATTTAATATTTCATGGGCAGAATTCTCTGTTCTTGGTACAGCAAAACATTCAAAACCGAATAAAGTTTATTGATGACTTCAAATATGGCTAGAAGACTAAGCATATTAAGAATACAATAGGAATATTTCTGAACCCTACGAAGACATATAAAAGGGCCAGCAAGACCCTCCATTAGACCTAGGTTACGTAAATATGTAACGTGATGCTAAGATTTAAAGCCCGATTATAAAAGTAATGATACTAGATGTTTTCAGCACGGACTTTAGTTTTTGTAAAATTTCATTAAAGATGTACAACATCAATGCTTAAGCTCCGAAGGAATCAAACCAGTCGAGCACATTCGCCAATTAAGCAACCCCAAAATACTGAACTTCTCTAGAAACCAGCTTATTGTAGTGACCTCTGGTACGCACTAGTGGTACATGCATACCTGCAAGCATCAAACAAACATTACAGTTTCAAACTAGTTTCATGAACTAACGATGTGGACCATTCTCTCACGTTGACAATGCACTTACGTTGATCCTTGTAATAATTACCAAGAGCAACACAAAATAGAATGTATTGACAAAGCCCACCTTAAGTCTCCATCTAGATAAGTGACTGGGCAGTAACCCTGTAATTCAAGCTGTCCTGGAAATTGGCCTCCAAGAGCATCTGCGTCGCGTTTTCTTGGCAGCAAATGAGGTTCTGGCAAACCCTTTGATGCCAAAGGAGGCACGTATTTCTCTGGTGATGCAAGAAACAATTCCAGTTCCTCTTGAGACGCCATCCTATAGTAGTGACCTCTATATTCTGCTGCAAATTCCAATGATTCATGTTCGGAGCAATCGACTAACTCGTCACGATCAATAAGACTAACAGGGCAATACTGGCCGACATCACCCAGTCGACCTTTCATTTCATCTGGAGTAATGCAAAGATCTGCTATTCTGCTAGCCAATCCTGGTGAGAAATGAAGAAAAGAAAGTTGAACGTGATACGTCCTGTGTAATTATGGCTCGAACTTGAAAACGAAAGATTAAGGACGTAAAACGAAAGAAACAAGTCTATCAATTGGAAACTATTTCAGATCATGATGAAAAGCAAAGCACACGATTGAAGAGTTAGGGAAAAGACCCATGAAATAAAAGTCATACACCGTAGAACTACCACAGTAGTCAGTGCAGAATGGTTGAATCATAACTCGGGCGGGATGTGGTCAAGTAAATCCCAGTTACTAAATATCATAAATTGAATAGCTGCATGGTTAGAACTGTATGGAAAAAGGGCATTGATATTGGATAATTTCTAGAAATCTGTAGTAAATTCTTGATACTACATCTAGCCAAAGAGGAACGGAAGGTATATCAATTCCATTAGACACCCTACACATCACTCGGGAGCCACCATCGCACCGTTCTCCTCCGTCCTTTCCAACAAGTACTTTCAGCTCTTTTCATCCATCTCATTCTCGATGTAATACAAACCCAACCCAAGATGGTATCCAGCTCTTATTTACCTTGAGCACTTCTGTCAACATAAACTCTTATTCTGTTCACAATTGCTTTGGTATGAGCCTTTGCTTTATTCCAGATCCACCACTTTGACTTCTCGCCATCGATCACAAACAGATTACGATGCTGCTCTTGGTACCAGTTCCGTACAAACGGCACTTCGCGCTGGTAATTGGCCAACCTGATCGTCAGTATGCTGTGGCTATCATGTAGTGGAAATAACCTAATTGGATGAAACCACAGAAGAATATTTCTTGTTATAACAAGCGAAATATGAAAATAATGTTACTAAAGTTATTTGTATAGCAAATGATTACATGTTAATATGCGAATGTTTCAAATATAATCATCGTAAACCGGAAGTCAAACAATGAAGGGGTTTCAAGCTGAAAAAAATTGCTCTTGAGACGCACCTGGGCACAACTACAAGAGTCGACAACGGGTGGATAGTAGCAATGTCAAAACTCAGCCTTCAGTGAATATCAACTACGTTCGCTCTACCTTCAGTGAATGTCAACTACCAACTCATGCAATATACACAGTAGAACTCATAATACAAATACCTTGTCGATGATCTCCTGTCCAATGCTCCCCTGCCAAGAAGAACCTGATCGCCAACTCTCAGTTCAAATGTAATGTACGGGATTATACTTTTGGCTGTAAGCAGTCTGACCTGGTTTTCAGTTAGTGGGTATCCATCCAAAACGTACCTATTTCAGGGGAAAATTTCAAGCGATATCAATTTTGCTGCTCAGTATATAACGCATTGTTGTAATGCAATTATAATTAAATAAAAGAAAGTTTTATGTACTTATATTCATGTCGTCTCTTCTGATATTTATACTAATCATATTTTTAGCAGGTAGATATAAGGATTTTGATGTAAAAATACGTTTTTCATGAAAATCAAAGCAATCGACACGGGACACAGAAGGACAGCAAAGACGACGGTTTATTTCTTCCGGTCTGTTCATCAGCTCTCGTAATATTAGGTTAGCCATTTAGACTTACAGTCCTTTCTTAGCTACAAAACAGAGCTCTCTGGCTACTGAGACTTACCCTCTTGTTTGGCATTGGACATCTAATGATGCAACTTCCAATGCCTGGATTGCTAACTCATCAGGAACAGTTAATCCAGCCCGAAGATGCTGTTGTATCTGCAGGGTGAGTTCTGTTTGATCTTGTTCAAAAAGTGTCTTTCGCAGCGCCTCTCCAATGGACAGACGCACTAAGCCATATTCCTCTGCTAAACGATTTGCAACTACGAAAAGATCACAAATACTTTGATCAGTGGGAGAGTTTGATGGATCGGTTCTACGACTGGTCGTCTACAACATATTTGTATACATACACTAATGCGTGCACTGAGCAAAAGAGTAACTCACCGACAGCCAAAGATGAACCAAATAATACTTTTGTTGTCTACTTTCGCAAAATGAGCAAATTTCGTAATTTTACGTAGCAATATGCAGGCATTAATAATAAAGACCAAAAATACAGTTTAGGCCGAATAACTTACGAGTGGTCTTTCCTGATTTCGGTGGTCCGATTACGGCCAAACGTAGCGGTACAGTAGGCAAGGGTGATGCCTGGCTTGTAAATTTTGACGGACAAGCAGAAAACTGCTCTCTTGCTTTTTCAGAAGACAGAAAATAGATATACTGCCTGTAAACGATTGGGAAAAGGGCCTTTCTTGGTGTTTCGAATGGAGGTAAGATGTCACCATCCAACATCTAAATAAAGAAATACAGGATACAAAATAACTTCGCATCACTTATTAGAAAAATCCATGGACTTCTAAATAATAGCATCTATTATGCTATTGTTTATAAATCCACGGAAAAATCTATGTTTATGCTACTGTATATATATCGATCAGGATACGTTTATTTAATTTACTTTTGCCTTCTAAAACTGTCCTACTTTTTTATCGGGTTTTACGCCTTGCATTCCCCTTGACAGGGGCTAGGGCGGTGCCTATATATATGGGACCTTATACTTTATTGCCGGAATAGCGTAGCCGATGAAGGGCAAATACTCTAAACCCTCAACTTAGGAAGAAGAAGTAAAACATCACGGGGTGCGGTAAATCTCACCCTTTGTTTTATAACTATTGAACATTGAATGTCGGTTGGGCGAGGCAGAGAAAACCAGTGATTGTTGAAAATTATCAGAAAAGTTGTTAGTGGGGGAATGGTACAAAAGGAATATCAAGAGAAATGGGAGGTGACACATTATCATTTACACAATTCATACATACTAACGATTCTGAGGGAGATTTATTGTTTTGTGTTCTTTTTTATGCCATGTATAGTTAAGGCCAAGGAATCTTACCTACTTCTGTAAATATATCAAAACTCACAGGCTGGGTTAATATAACATCAATAATAAATATTTGCAAAAAAGTGACCTCAAAAAATTAAAATGTAAGTCTACAGCATAGGAATCTCTTTAGGTTAAAGAGTTTTACGTAAACTCTTTCAATATGTAAATCTGAAGCGATAAAAATGACGAAATATTAAACCTTGATCGTCCTTATGTTCGTTCGCGAGGATCGTAGGTAACGATACCAGTCAAGTGGTTGACGGCATTGCTTTGCACTTTTTTACTAGCAGAAACTATGGCATACGCTCTGTCATTTCTTAAAATCAAACGCATGTCATTTATAAACTATGCATTACTAGTGACTAATAGCCTGTGGCTTTATTTATCGTAAGCTATTCTGTGATTTCTTTTAAAAGGAACAATATCAATGACAGATTGGAAATCAAATCATTTAAACATACGGGGTTTCAAATATCTGATCTCTTTAAAACTAGTGACCTTTGTTAGTAAAACAAACTCGAGTCTTTTCAAAGCAGCAGGATAAACTGTATGCCGCATTACGTTGGAATTTCTAGAAAAATTCAAGAGGCGTAACCGTCAAAAAGACACCCTTCGAAACCGTTCCCTCGATAAACAAAAGTAACTTTCTAAACTAAGTATTCTTAACTAAGAATATCAAAGAGCACTGGCCATTATTAGCCAATTAACACACATTTTTAAAGTTTCTCTGGTGTATTTCTGTACTAAAATCTTCTTCTATTAACATCAGAGACGGGCATCTGTCGGATATCGGGGGGGGGGGAGGTACAAGTACCCCTGTACAGTCCGCCGAGGTAGCCCATGTTTCCAACCAATAAAGTACATAGGTAAATGTTGACTGATGGAAAAATAAATAACAGGCAGGTCATTCATATTCTGTCTGCTGACTTGCCAAATCAAAGGTTTTTGTACATTGACAATGTAAAGGAAGGTCGACAACTTATTAGCAATAAGTGCAAGAAAAATGAGTGAGTAGTGTCAACACGTTACCAACGCATATACATGACCTTGATCCGCATTACCTTGACTGGGCACCACCGGCCGAATCTTGTCTCCTGTTTGTAGCCCTGACTTAACATCTTCTTTGCCAGTGTGCTTGAAACAGGCTGGCAGATTTCGAACAGGCTCTCCCTGTTTCCAACTGCTGGCCTTAATGTCTTTTCGATAATAAACTGAACCACATGTGGCTTCTTTGCAGCTTCTATGTCGATTCTTGGTACCAACACTTCTTCTAGTGTATCCTAAAGATGCGTAGATTACATACATTAAATATGAATGAGATGATTGATCAAACATGGATGTTGGCTAGGTCTTCATGTATGTCAATGACAACATTATAGCACAAAACAGATTAAACCAAGTCATACTGCTTTTAAAAGGCTGACCCTTGCCTGAACACACTACATCTTGTTGGCTAGGAGCTGACCGCAGGCTTATTCTTAACTACACTCTTGGGGTAATGGGTGCTCTGCTGGTGTTCTCAACGCGTACCTTACTCCAAAGCGGTTTTGTTTAAGAAAAATAGCAAAGGGTGCACTCCCAAGACTATAAAATTACAAAGTAAAGCCTCTTATAAGCCTAAAGCCACAAGCGAATTGGACCTTATCGTCGAAGGTAGCTTAGTTCAGCAGATTAGAGACGGGGGCGGTGGAAGGGAATAATTGACACAAATATGATAGTCCCATCGTGTGTCCCTTAATAGTCTATTTCCACTCTACCTTAGTTATTAGGCAAGAATAAACTCATTAGACAAATTCTGCACTACATGCGGGATTTCGAACTAGTGCCCACGACAACCTTAATTGCATCTCTCACATTTGTGTTTTATGGAATGGTTGGGGAAGGTATATCAGATGCTACTGCTTACTAACAATGCTGATACTTTACTTACCCTAACAAGTCCGAGCATCTGCATTTCGTCTTCAAATCGCTCAGTAAGTTCTCCTTTGATTCTTTCAACAGCATCTTCTTCTGTTTCCTCTTCCTCCTCTCCTTCACCCTCGTCGTCCTCCTCCTCAGCCATCTCTGCGTCTACCATAGCCTCAATGTCTTCCTCGTCCTCGTCTTCTTCGTCGTCCACGTCTTCATCTGATCCATCTTCCTGCATCTCCTGCTTTCTCTACAATGATATCAAAGGCAGCAACGTTTCCCTTACGAACCATACAACACGAAGTTCAAACTTGAAAGGGTAACATTTAATACAAACGATTAAAATCAAGCATATTCATCTATTCAAGGAACTTTAAGCAACCTCAAATGAAAGTTGAATGCTATTTTCACACCATGCATGTACCTTAAAGGGAAACTGATGTACATGTTTGTGTCCATGTACGTGGTCATATTAAAGCATATAAAATGTTAAGATAGGATGCCCTTTTTGACGTTATAAATGACGCGGTGCTGAATCTCACTCTCACCAAAAGGCACTAATACCCTATTTACACTATCATTTTTGAACCTTGCCCGGGCAGATAATCACCTCATTCTAGTTGACAAAATACATATTTCTTGACTCTAGAACGCTGCCTTCATGTATGGTTAAACGGCATCAGCAACTACTGATCTTAACTATAAGCAAAAGCACAAGAGCATAACAAACGAGAAGAAGGGGTCATCTTGTGTAGTACATGTGTACTTCTGCTGGATCCGCGCATGCCCTTGTCGAGTTGGCACCGTTCCTGATACTCTCTCACTGTTCACTTTCTGTAAATTTTAACAGGCTAGTCGAACCGAGCCAGCACTTGGCACGGTTAAAAAATTATAATGCAAACAGGGTATAGATCAAAGTCATTAACTAGCAGAAGAAAGTCATCAACACCATTTGTAAGCATCAAGACAGTACGGATACGTGTCGATAGTGCTAGTGCATTCTGTAATTATTTAATTTGTATGTGTACACGTTTTTTTATATAAGCAACTCGATTTTCAGGGTCAGGGTTAAGGTTGCTAAGGGCATTATACACTTTCAAGGCTGAGGTTGCTTAACAGGTTGCTAAGGTCATTTTTACTCTGTGATACCGAATGGATAATAACGAAATCAGCTAATATCACTAGACCTCTGACATTTTCAACGATCAATGAACACAACTTACAGCCTCGGACACAAATATATACAATATCTAGTTTTTCTACTGTCTACTTAAAGAGAGTTATACACGTACATACTTTCTTATTTATTTGTTTCAAATCTGAAAAGAATTCTGCTGTCTTTCTTTTTAAGAAAATTTGTAATTTTACTTTGCTAAAAAAGTTGCTAACTAGGCTGAGGGTCGGTAAGCAAGTTGCTTAGGTTTTTGGCTAATTTTAGGACTGAAACCTTAGTAACTGGGTTGCTTATAAAAAATGTGTAAGCGATCAGTAGTGGCTTCCATGTGAAATCAATGTACACGTAGAGCCACTTGTGCAACTATATGCAATATGACAATTTGCTCCTTCCATTTTAAGACTTTATAAAATTTTTAAAAAATCATAACTTTCCCTTAGAAACCTACCAACTTCTCAGCTTTTCTTTCCGCGAGCTCTGATAACTTTTCCTGTATCCTTCGCTTTCTCTCTTCTTCCTATTTTTAAGAAATGAAAAACTAAATGTTACTGATATAAAGGTAAAACGTGTCTTCTTTTCAAATTGAGCTGCGAATAAACATTTCTGATTCGTCTTGAGATAAATTCTTGGGGGTACAAAATGTAAGAGGCAGCTATGACGATAACTCGCAAAACTTTTGTACACCAGTAATGCTCGAATGTTTGGTTGACCAAAGTCAAAACATATACCTAGACTACAAAAGTAAATTTTTAATACTGACGTCGTAAATTCATGTTTCTTGGTAGTAAGGGTGTGAACTTGACTTCTAACATTTAAGCTCTGGCAACGTAATCCGTCTACCTACCATTTTCAGAAAAACCATGAATTTCCCCATTTTCGTCGGTCTTGAGTTTTACTTAGCATTAGAATATAAAAAGTCCTTAACGCGTTACCTAGCAGACATTGAAGTAGAAGACCCCTTTGATATCCGAATAAGTCATCAATATCCTTTAGGTTTCTCTATTTTCTCACAAAGAACCTCTAGACATCTCTTTTTATGAAGTGATCTCCAACAACTACGAGTTTCCCTCACTTTTCAGACCATTACAACATCCTTTGTATTAAATAACCAAAGCCCAGCTGAGCTTTGTATACAGAATCTTCCTGACAAATTTATTAATTGCTGGTCATCATCATCATATCTTGCCGCTTCACCTCTCTAGCCAATGGCGTGCTGTGTCATACACGACTCGTACGTCATTGTCTGTGCAAGATGGTCCCCATGGGCAGGATGACATAAAGAGTCCCATGGTATGGACCTCAGCACCACAGACGCATTCTGCAGATGCTGCATGTTATCGCCAGTTTTACCCACTTTTGCTCTTGCCCTGTTAAGGGTTACCCAATCGATACGAGAGAGTTCGTTTCCAGGTGGTAGGCCTTCAGTGGGGTCAGGTAAGGAGTTATTCGACACCTGAGATCTTTGTCTCTCCACATCTGCAGCCAGTAGAATGCGGGGGCTGATCCTCGCAGTTCCTGAACTGTAGGAAAGCTACGACGGGATTGCAAGCACATAAGAACCTCTTGGTGATCAAATAATTTGTTGGTATCTCCTTAAAAGTATTAAACCTTCCTGTTTCAAAAGCAGTCACTTCGATAGTTCATAAAATCCGCCTGCCCTCACTGCAGCCTCCCTACAGAATCCTGCAGCTATTTATGTCAACATATAATAACTTAAAAGGCCTTTACTTGAAGTTCGGGCTTTAACTAAGAATGCAATGAACCGGAATGAAAACATTTCGGAGTCATCGAGTTCAGTACAAGTTCTTAAGTGCTATTTCAACTTACTTTTTTCTCCTTTTTAATTTGAAGCTCCTTTTCCCTCTTCGCTAAACGAATATCTCTTTTTTTCTTCCACTTTTCCAGCAATGGTGGCATTAGTCGATCTACAATATCCGTATCTTCTACCCCTAGGAAAACTGCGCAGTCAGGATAGAGGCCATTGTCTGCCAAATATCGAACTTCTTCCACTGTCCGAGGGCAACCCTCCAGAATGAATCCAACGGAACTAGAAAATTAGGCAGGAGAAACCTGGTTGCGAAATCATCCAGTTGAACGCAAAGTGCACTATGTATTGATGTTGAATATAGGCATTTGTTACGCAATCAATACTGATCCAAAAGAATAATAAATGAATGCAACTATTGTTTCATCAAAGATCTCTGCCATTCCACTCCTCCCAGTTCTATATGCAGTGCATCAGGATGCTTCTCTTTGCTACTACGCAATTACTTTGCAACTAATATCGTACCACCGTTACCGATAGAAACATTTAAAACATGGAAGGTGTAAGATAATAATTGCGTTCTTATTTCATTATTACACAAATAGGTATATTTTATGAACACAAACAAACCATATTTGGGTTATACCACTATGTGCATATAACTGTAACGGAGAGAGACACAAAGAGACAGAAAAGTAGCTAGGCCACGACATAAGAGTCTGCCTCACCCCTTAAGGGTATATCAGTTGCGTGTACGAGGAAACGATTCGTCGATAATTTTACAATCTGTTATGTTGTGAAAAGAAACTTTGTATAAATTCAGAATATCAAGATGAGAATTAGGAGCAACTGTCCTAGCATGACAAAATTACTCCATACGAGGACGGCTAGCAGATTTGTAGGAAGAAAAAAGAGCCTTATCAGTGAAGAATTCTTTAGCAAGATATCAATAGCCGACTTTTCTAAAAGCAGAGTTACCAACAATTAAAATTAAGAACCCCAAGAAAGTTATGCATAGAGGCAGCCTTAGCAACCAGCACTCCTTCGGCCCAGAGGCAACCTCACAAGGGTTTACTTTGAAGTGATCATCTATGAATCTAGGAGGGAAATAAGGATTCAGGTTATTTTAATTGGCATCAGTTGACAGCTTGAAGATTACATGCCTAATTTGTAGCACGTTTCACCTGTTGCTAAGTAGTGACCAATTCTATAATAGAAGGCAGTGTTATCAGCGTTTGATATTGAATAACTGAAGTAAGTTGCCAGGAAGATCATGGATGTAAAGAAGAAAGACAAACTGACCTATAATAGAACATTGAGGAACGTCAGTATAAAAGGGGATACCCATTAAGCGTTACTCCAACAAACGTAACATGCATACTATGTTCCGACAGAGAGGACTAAATGCTACGGACGTCCATTGACCAGTACCATAACAGAAAGCACGCCAGTATATCAAAAGTCTTCAAACACCTTAGAAATATTTAGAAAACAGACTTGGAAAAACACGATTGGATAATTCTCTACAGCACATGTGACATCTCAGGAGATCATATTTTTAAGACAACGAATTTTAAGTTCGATACACCAATCTCTGCTTTTAAATTGTCTAATATCTTGCTTTAGTTACGCTGTTTAAATCAACGGCTACTCCAATCCTAGGAATCACTTTTATCAATGTAAATGGACTTTGCTTGTTAAAGGGAATCTGATGCCAACAGGAAATTCACCTATCCCTACCTGTATGGCTCCTCCTTCCAAAATGGCGGCAACAACGAATCCAAAGTTAATTTACTTAAAGGGTCATTGTCTAAAATATTGTCCCTGATATTTTCCTCGATTTCAGTGAAATCAACTTCAGCTTCTTCTTCTTCTGTTTTTCCTTCCTCTGCTTTGGTATCTTCCGTCGACCCCTTTGCTGTAGGAGCAGCTTCAGAATCCTCGGGTTCATCTCCTTTTTCTGATTTCGCTCCTGTAAAGGGTGAGAGAAAAACGCTTAAGAGATAACACTACTATGGAAAACGACTGAGTCCTCGAGTCTGACATCAAGCTAAAAAGATTAATCATATATCACACTCTGGTAATTGACTACAAACCTTGATAGCAACGAGCATGTCACTAGGTTACACATATCCGTGGTATCCGTGCACTGAGAAACCGTTAGATCTGCTCATGCTACCAATGCCTCTAAGGGTAAACAATTAGTCTCTTTGCATGTACATAACCAATCGCCCGGGTCGTATATAAAACCAAATCAAACGCTTTAGTTTCGATGAATTTTATCATTGTATCATTCTATCAAAGTAATAACTAGCTTCATATTTCCTCTTCTTTTATTTGCGAAGCATGTAAATGTTACGAATAATATTTTTGACGATCTGTACAAGGGGTGGCAAACCGTTTTT
>JAAAKM020000537.1:0-16278 GCA_010016025.2 Alatinidae sp. Z8VKAUB7J3 | reverse complement strand
GTTTGTCGCAATTGATGTCTTATGAAAATTTATGAAAGATTTTTCTTAATATTCATGGAGAAGTTTTGTGTTCTTTGGGCAGAAATATGGCCTGGGTTTGATGGTCAGCGAAACATGAAGAATGTAATAACAGGATTGCTCCTTGTAAATTACAGTTTAAAAGGCTCTAAAAGTATTGTTTTGGGTATTATTAAAGTGAAGTTTAAAAAGCTTTGTCTACTTCTAACACCATGTACGTATTAACTGATTATTTCAGCCCGTTAAAAAGAAGAAAATAAAGAGGGAAATAAAAATTCTGGAGAATCTTAGAAGTGGACCAAATATTATAACATTGCTGGACGTAGTGAAAGATCCAGTGGTAAGTTGTTCATCATTACCTTTGTGATTCCAGTGACTTTTAAGTAAAATTTCGTAGCGTGGCATTATTTTGTCAGTTTGTATTACTTGTTGTGCCAGCTTAAATTTTTCAAACGCTACATAAGTGAATCAAGGTATAGGGCCGATTGTTAAGTACGGGTCAGGAAAGATCATATTTAGCATGTATATTCACCAATTTACGATTGCGAACTTCGCCTCTCTGAGACAGTGCAAACCCGTTTTGTAAACAGCAACAGGTTCTTGGCAAATTTATTGCATGTTTACGGCAGGTAATGTATTAGAAGAATGCCATTGATAATATTATTTCGCAATGTTTTGACACTGCTCAAGCCATTATGTAGATCTACATTTAATAAGATTTTGACCGGGTTTAATTAATAAGGTCCCGTTATCAATGTGCGTGCATGATGACATCTTAAAACATAAGAAATATTTATGATTAACAGCTTTCTTGTGCACATTTTTCGGTAATGATATGTCAGTGGCAACTCAATCAGTCAACAAAATAAGCGGTGTATTGTCACTTCGCCTTTCCTTTTGTCAAGTAAAGCTGCCAGCAGTCGAAGCACAATTTTATTTAATCTTTCAAAGAGAAATTCATCAAAGTTTCAAACTTGTTAAAAAATGGAATGACAACATGCCGATGGCAGCTATATTGGCCAATCTGTCCTCTACTTAATTACAAGAGGATTGTAGTTAAATTCGCCATCAGGTGAAATATGTGCCAAGTTGTATTGAAGTTATAGTAATTTACTAATAACGACGGTGTTTGTATCACGTAGATAGGTTTCAGAGGGTGCGAAAATAATCAGGTACGATTTGAAAGGGATTGACTTTACGTCATATTGTTGATGCACGCACGCAATAGAGCATTTAAGC
This sequence comes from Alatinidae sp. Z8VKAUB7J3, assembly GCA_010016025.2. Taxonomy (NCBI): domain Eukaryota; kingdom Metazoa; phylum Cnidaria; class Cubozoa; order Carybdeida; family Alatinidae; species Alatinidae sp. Z8VKAUB7J3. The sequence goes on along the minus strand of JAAAKM020000537.1, from coordinate 15,021 downwards.
TATCGCAGGAGAGATAACATGAATGCAGCCATTTCAAAACTAGTTATTCTGATGATTCACGAAGCCCGTATTACCATTCCTAAGAGCTTGATTATGAAATTCTTTAAAGGAGATCAGATGAAGTAACAGATATACATTTTGAAATTACTCCTTGAAAGTTTATTTCGTAGGTGTTGCTAATTAACTGGTAAAAATTTTGATATGCATCTAACGTTTTTAGCATTGAACTGTGAAGTTGTCTTGTTTAGGTGGTGAAAGTAATGGTCATACTGTTGGTTTTTGCGGAGGAGCCCATGTTTATATATAAGGGTTTTAAAAATATATTATGTGCTCTGTGGAGCGAATTTCAGGCAGTAAGTTATAGATGAAGTGTTTTTGAAAAGATGAACCACTCCGTAAATTAGCCACATGAATAGTTAGATTTTTAGCTTTATAAGCACAAAACAATTCCCTTTATAGGACCATTATTACCATTATGATATCTTATTTTTGACCAAGGCACGTGATATTTGGGAGTGTATTGCTTGAAATAGGTTGCTAGACTTCAATTCCAACTTCGAAAAACCAGAAATACCAAAAAAGGACATTTTATAACCTAGAAACTAGAAAATGTCACGGACTTTGGTTGGATTTTTTTGTCTTCGGTCCGGAAATTTTCTAATACTAGCTTTCAAAGATCTTCCCGTGGTCGAAATTATTACATATTTTATATTATGGCTTCACTTAGCAATATTGTAAAAAAAATGGATTCTTTAAGAGTTGCGTCATAGTTAAAAAGGTCATAAACGAATGTGGCAAACACTTCATACAGTGCTGTACATTTTTAATAAGAGCAAATTTATTAGGCCGTGAAATGTATGACTTCAAATATGTGATAGTCAGGAAATTTTATTAACTGGTTAGGCTCACAACTCGGATGATACAATATTGCGTCAAATATGTGTTCCGTACAAGTTTGGAAGGGAGTTCATTGCTTGAAATATTGAACCACAAGCTGAAACTAATTAAGAAAAACTGAAGCCTACTTTTAATACGGCGTCATGTTTTACGCTTGTCTGGTTTGGTCTTCGCCTTCGTATACAGTTCGAGGCCGTTAGAATATGTAACCGGTAATTAATATTTGTTTGCATTTGTCTGTTTGAATTTCAGTCACGAACACCAGCATTAATCTTTGAGTATGTCAACAACACAGACTTTAAGGTAAGAAAACTACCGTGTCTGATCGCTCAGTGTAACGTATACTTCAGTTGTTCCCCACACATCAGCTTTGGCTGCCGCTTACTACCGTTTATACTGATAGATATCGTGAAAACAGATGGTAGAATGTATGTCATTTACTTATTGCAGACGTGTTATTGGGTTCTAACTCCCCGCTCTCATTAGGTAATCCCTACAACCGTTTAATGGTATTTTTGTTAGACATGATCTAAAGGTTTTTGGCAGAGCCTGCGAAGCCCTTACTTTGCATGCTATGATTTCGCCATATGGTGTTACCTTAGCTTCTCAATTCATTCAACGGAACGTTCGATCGTTTGGGTATTTTTGGTGCCGTAGCTGTAAATGTATCGTGTAAATTGATTCCATTATGTCGCAGATCTACAAAATGATACATGCTTTTTACATACCTGCGCATTATTTCAGTGTCGCACCTTTCAAATGTAGCGGTCAAGGAGCCGTAGCACACTTTCGTTTGGCAGCTTTGAATCGCGTTACAGTTCCTAGGAAGGTCGATTTGACTGCGACTGTTGTTCAGCCGTCTCGCCAATCTTCAGTTTGCCTTTCGCGGACAATTTTCCGATAATGATTTAATGGAACAACAAGATAAGATGATTCTATGCCCGCCACCTCCCAAGCCCCAGTGTTGTTTTTTGCCCCCTTATAACCGAGCCGCAATCGTCTATATTATAAGGACCTTCTAGTAGCTCATATGCTTAACATGTTAACACATAACAAATAAATTACATTTCAAGACAACAAGAACTATCAAGTCATAATTTTGTAAGCAATCCCTTTCTTGCTTCCTTCTAGAATTGTTGCTCGCTGCCGAACCACATATTTTACTTCGTTATCTCGTTGATCAATTAAGCGCCCCGTTCACCCCTCGTAAAAAAGGTTATAAGTGCCCATGGTTTGGACCATGTTCAAAACATTAGTTGTTGGTGGTGCAAAAACCAGCAATTCTTTTATGTATTGTACTGCTGGCTTACTCTTTATTAATTCATGTATTCTCTATATTATAGCAACTATACCAAACCTTCACAGACTACGACATTAGATTCTACCTTTATGAGCTGTTAAAGGTAAGAGTTAATTGGGAAACTTTTAGGTTTTTCAAGTGATGTGAAGACATGTGTAGTGGATTTTATAACCTTTTTCATGCACTGTTCGATTTATCATCGAGAAGAGAGGATTTAGTCATGTTAGATTTGAAAAGAACACTAGAGAAATAGAAAATATGTCACCACCGGAGATCGAACTCGTTTCAAATCTTCTCTTCTCAATGATACTCTCTAACTTTAATGAGCTTGATGACGGGCCGGAGAGCAGTTCTTCCTTGGTCAAGTCACATGGCGCGGAGAGGCTGGTCTCCAATTGCGTTGAGCTGGATGTCGATTTCCACCGGTGGATGATTGGGAGCTAATGTGGCGATGGTAACATCGGAGGTCACCTGGCTCAGTTTGTAGAGCGCACGCCGCGACAGCATGGGTCACGGGTTCGATCCCCAGTGGTGACATATCTATTTCTCTAGTGTTCTTTTCAAAACTAACTATTCGATTTGTAATGAATCAGGAGTAACAAGCTGTCTAGTCATTGTAACGAAAAGCCCAGACTCAGTTGCAAGTGCTCTTCACGTAGTCTTCGGACATATTCAACGAGAGCGTATTAATAAGCAGAGACCTTCAATCACGGATCAAGACCCAATCCTTTAGAACGCTGAACATGGCTCTTTTTGACGGCGGCGACTACATGCTTGCTTGTTTTCATTTTACTCTTAACTAGTAAATTTTTTTGGCCAACACTGTTGATAAGAAACAACTTGGTGGGACTATTTTGTATATTGTTTACATTTTGTACATGGTTATGTTGTCAGTATTGATTTGTTTGATATGTCAGTTTCTTAACAAAAAGAGATGAATACTCCTCAAACGAAGTGCATTGTCAAAATGTAGTGCTTTGTATTAATCATTAGACTGAAGGTCAGCCCAGTAGTGCGACAGATATAAGAAATAACATTTCATTATCTGGAAATGGTTATTTGGGCAACACCACGTGGCTGGGTCTATTCCTCGACAACTTTAGTAGACGAAGTAGTCCTACATTACCAGGCATTGCTAACTTCTAGGTTGGGAAGATTATTAAAGTATTTCGCGAAAAATCATGTCATGTAACTTGGGATTTTATTGTTACCTCTTTCTTATTTAATTTCTAGGCTTTGGATTATTGCCATAGCATGGGTATCATGCACAGAGACGTCAAACCACATAATGTGATGATTGATCACGAACAAAGGAAGGTAGGCTGTACTTTGTATCTTTCCCATCGCTCTCCGGTACTAATTCCCTTTTAAAAGCATATTGCTTCAATGTTTGTGAACGTTTGGGTATGTGATCGTCACAGGCTAAAAAAGGACGCTCGTATAGGCCTTATTATCAACGTACAATAATGCAACTGTTACGCATATTGGGTAATTGTGTTAAAATGTGACTTGAAACTTAAAGTTTGCTACCCAAGGCTTGCACATTGCCAAGCGTCTTACTATGGAAGTCACAACAAAATGAATACTTGCCACTTACACGTTACCATGATGATTAAAGTCCTCTTGATTGCATTTCATTCTTAAAGTCCATAGCTTTTGGCTTTCAGTGAAGAATACCATATCTTTTCATTCAAGCAGAATTTTGTGTCTAACTGTATGAGTTGCCTTAGACAAAGGCCGTAGATACGAGAAAAGTTTCCCGGAGCTATATAATATTGAATTTGGTTTTTGGCGGCCAGTCACGATTTAAGATTGAGTCAGATATAATTTTTTGCTAGGTAGAAATATCTTTCTTGAATGCGTTAAGTCGGTCAAACGCGATGTTTAAGGTAATCCTGGGAGACTTGTAGTGGTGCCACTTTGTATTTCATTTATAATATTCCTCGATTTTCCACTTTCCACGCAATTTAATTGAGGCCTCCTAGTGTTATTGTAAAAGCACGACTGTTTTACGTATTCACTGGAAAGCTTTTCTGGTTGTACCATCCCTCGTTATTTATTGTAGTAAAAGTGTGAAAGCTTAGCCTATTTATTTCTCTTTCTTTCTTTTAGCTACGACTCATAGATTGGGGTCTAGCGGAATTTTATCATCCAAGTCAAGAATACAATGTTCGAGTTGCGTCTCGGTACTTTAAGGGACCAGAATTGTTAGTCGACTTTCAGGTATAGTTGACTCCGCGCTTTATACATCAGTTTGCTTTGACCAAATTTTGGGGTTTTTTGTTTAAACACTCACTTGGATATTCATACATATTTTTGATCGCATAGATTGAAACTTGCTACGAGTATCCTTTATGTAAACTGTAGGTTAACTGTTAAATGTTACCATAAGCTCTTGGAGTTCTATCTGTTTGTTTGCCATTGAAAACAAGCATTATCAGAGGGAGTTTCCCTACTTATGAAAATAAGTGATTGGCGTCTGCTGGTAACTCCACAAGTATTCTTCGTTCGGGCTTAGAAAATTAATTATTCCAAAAACTACAACCCAACCGATACAGTTAGCATTAGCAAGGTAATTATCCTGTGCCATTGATTTCACCACAGTTCTTTGAGAGGAATGAGAAAGTTCTCGCACAAAAGTATCGTACTGGAGTTAAAATCGTTTTAAAAAATTTGCTAAGTTTTCGAGCACGAATTTGTGAGGTGTATAAGGCACTCTAGTGTGTCCGCCAAGAATAATCGGATGCACTCCCCCGTCTTGTTATAAAATCTTTTCCTAAATGGCAACAATTTTCATACTTCATTAATACAATTTGTTGACCCCCCTTGCGTCATCGTTTACCAGTAGTGACATTCTTTTGCAACATTATAACGATAAGATCGAGAGATCGTCTGGGTTTCACTTTGTGATGTATGACACTGGTAGTTTCCATGTTTCACAACTTATGCAGTTCATATTAATACTCCGAGAAAAGACACTCTTATTTGCTTATATAGAGAGCCAATAGCTCAAATGATAAAGTTTTGTACATGTGTCATAATTGCTGACGTCATAAAACCTAAAGGAAAAAATAATAATGTCACAGTAGGTTTACAAAAATATAAAACATTTAATTCTCCAATTCTCGTTAGGCTAACTAATGGTTACATATATTGCATTTTTACAAGGAATTTAACAACTTTCTAGAGATCGAAAGTTCAATGAAAGAGCTGTGCTTTTAGGATAATTCGTGCTTCACGGAAATTAGTAACAAAAATGGCGGTTTTAAAAGTGAACGTGAAGAAACGAGTTATAAAAGATTATTGTAATTAACTTATTTCACGGAAGACAGCTCACCTTAATACAAGTTGCTTCTGTATACATTAATGCTTCCTCGACGCTATGTGTATGGCCTCGGTTATTCAAAGATGAACGTTTTAAACGTCCTCTCCCTATCACTTCGACTTAAGTAGCAACTTATAACAAAATGGCTAATAATCGAAGTAAGCTGGTGGTTTTTATTATCACACGATCGTAAGAAAGATGTTTTCATATATATTCAAGTAACTTTGTGCTTTCACGAGAGAAAATTGTAACTATATGCTACTAAAATATTTCTAGCGAATGGACTGCGGGGATTTGTGTTTGTTGTAAAGATGTGTGCGTCTTCTATTTAATACCTTTTACCTTTCACATCAATTAACTACTCACATTATAAAACTAATTACTGATAAGTTACTGATAACTTGCAATAAATCAATTCTCCTCTCCTTGCTATTCACAGGAATATGATTACTCTCTGGATTTATGGAGTTTTGGATGCATGTTTGCCAGTATGGTAAGTTAGTTATCACTATTTAATGTGTCTCTTCAATACAGTATTCATCTAGGGAACACCACGTAGATAGGTATTGTGCTACGGCGATCGCTGCCTTTTCTCTTATTTATTAGGTATTACGACCCATAGTGCTGATGCTTATACCAGGCTGATGCTTACGTCTAGAAGTTCTTTTAAAGGGAAGAAACTGTCAGTCGTTTTGGCCGTTTATTCAATCACTACGTCGTGCTTTCCTCGTATCTGTACCCCATGGGTTTTCTTCAGTATTTGAGATTCTCTTTTTCTGTTTACAGATATTCCGAAAGGAACCTTTCTTCCATGGACATGATAACTATGACCAGGTGGGTAAAGTAGCTCCAGCATAATCCATTAATGGAGGCTGTGTTATTTTTCTGTTTCGTGCAAATTTGATATGGCAGATGGAATGCCGTACAGATAAGGTAACTCAAGCTGGCTTTGTGTGAATCATTGAAACGATTTAAGCTCACTGCGACGTTAAGCATCGCCGAACAGCAGGCATTCAGCTGTTTTGAAAATATATAACTTGAAATGAAGTGTAGATATTTTAAATAGAAATACTATTCTTACTTAACGGAAGTCTTTAATTTAGATTTATTTTCAGGAATTGCTCACGACGTTAAACATCGCCGAACAGCAGGCATTCAGCTGTTTTGAAAATATATAACTTGAAATGAAGTGTAGATATTTTAAATAGAAATACTATTCTTACTTAACGGAAGTCTTTAATTTAGATTTATTTTCAGGAATTGCTCACGACGTTAAACATCGCCGAACAGCAGGCATTCAGCTGTTTTGAAAATATATAACTTGAAATGAAGTGTAAATATTTTAAATCGAAATACTATTCTTACTGAACGGAAGTCTTTAATTTAGATTTATTTTCAGGAATTGCTAACTATAATTTATATTGCGTTATTGCTTATTTTATCATTTGGTCTACATTTGAAGTAGCATGCTTGTTTATTATAGGTTGCATATAGAAGTCTAGAAATTCTAAACTCAACGTTTTTCTAACTAATTCCTGTAAGTTATTTCAAATTTCTCATTTTCCAGCTGGTGAGAATAGCGAAAGTTCTTGGAACAGACGACCTGTTCGACTATTTAGAAAAATACCACATCGAACTTGATCCGCGATTTAACGACATCCTTGGAAGGTATACTTTTTCATCTTTGTTACTAGTATTTTAGTTAATTGCCACAGGTGTAGACAGGGTTTCACCTCGAAAACGAGTTTGAAAAATCATTAGAAATCTGAAGGATTACAGTTACAAATGGAAAGTAGGGGAGAGCTAGTATTTAATGTCTATAGTGTACAAGTTATATTTTTGAGTAAGGTAATGCATTATGAGAGGTATGTTGTAGCTTATGTAGTTTCTACGCAATATTTGAAATTTAAAAACTCAGGAATTTTAAGTCACAGAAGGTCTGTAGCGAAGGAAGGTTTCGCAGAGTACTCTCAATTTATGGCAACGAAGCCGTAAAGAAGGACAGACTCAATCATGTTTTTGCCCTTAGCAGGCCCGGTGTGGCTGCAAGCTGTTTGAGTGTTGCATGGAACTATAACATTGTGTAATTTATTTAGTCGCGGAAATTCTAATATGCGTTTTACCAAGTTAGTTCTGCTTATGCTCTTTGTTGTTTTTTTTGTTTGGTTTTCAATGGTTGCTGTTCACTGATAATGGTGCTCTGACGCATTTGCAGTAAAGATGTATCTTCAACGTGCTCTTTGTTGGTAGGGCCCCTAAGAATGCTGAGTGGGTCGTGGAAAGCTATTCTGAACAGATTATATTAGAGAGACTATCTTAAAAGGAAGAAAATTCTTTTACCTGCGTGTTCCATATCTAGAAGACTGGTACCTCAGAATGTACTCAATATATATGTAATTCCTACTACGTTCTATTAAACTTTTCAAGAGAAGTTACCGTCAGTGTGTTTTGTTTTACTTCTGCTTAGGCATTCCAAGAAAAGATGGGAACGCTTTATCCACAGTGATAATCAACACCTGGTGACAGCGGAAGCTATTGATTTACTGGATAAGCTGTTACGATATGATCATGCGGTAAGGAAACTTGTTTGCTGTCCGATGCGACGTACCTTAGTGATGCGCGGCTTCGACATAATGTCTTTGTAATGAGCACTGGGTTGGAAAGGGTGGCAAATACCGGTTGCTCATCTCCGGCAGATATCCGCTTGGGGATGCTGAGGCTTGTAAGGCATAAACACTTTCCGTCAAGGGAAAATTATTTGACTGAGTGATTGAAGAAGGGAACGTGTTTGGTGTCAATGCAGGTTCGAGTTGGTAAACGCAAGACTTAAACATTGCCAACCCTCTCAAAATTAAGTGTACTGTATATTCCGTCGTTTTCTTGTCAGCAAAACTAGTTGATGTGTCGTAATTTTCAGTGCATTTCCTTGGGTTCATGTTATTAGGTTACCACATGTCCTGAAAGTCCAGGAGTTTAATCATCATCCTGGGAAGTTGTTGATTGTTTTTGCATTTGGAAAATACCTAGAAAAGCCCTTGATTTTTACACTTTAGGCCAGTGAATTTTCTGTTTCAGGTGTTTTCAAATGAGTTCGGACTTTGTTGCCATGTTAGTCATTCCAAAACTTATTTCCTTGCTCTTCTACCGTCTCTTAGGCCTACATTACACGCAGATATGTAATGGGAACTAGAACTTATTATTGCGGTCTCTTCAACTTGAAACTCAAGTTGTCTGAAGTTCGTCGTCAGAAATTGTTGTTGCGTCTTAGTTGACATTGATTACCTTTGAACTCCTAGAAAGTCCGGGGATTTCCTTTTTTATTTTTTTGAAAATCCTGGGAAATTCCTGGAATTAGTGAAGCATCTATTTAGAAAATCAAAGAAATATTAATGAAAAGACCTGCATTTTTAATTTTGTTTTTCTGTGGCAACCCTGTAGTAGTTTTTCAGGGGACACTTCACACCTTTTCTTATTGTGGCTACTTTCATATCTCTGCCTTCGTGAAGGAGAGAACCATTATGATAAGCCTTGCGGTGCCAGTCACATTTTGTGAGCAGTGGGTATTATCCTTTCACACCTCTGCCTTCGTGAAGAAGAGAACCATTATGATAGGCGTTGCGGTGCCTGTCACATTTTGTGAGCAGTGGGTATTATCCTGTCATATCTCTGCCTTCGTGAAGAAGAGAGCCATTACGATAGGCGTTGCGGTGCCAGTCACATTTTGTGAGCAGTGGGTATTATCCTTTCATATCTCTGCCTTCGTGAAGAAGAGAACCATTACGATAGGCGTTGCGGTGCCAGTCACATTTTGTGAGCAGTGGGTATTATCCTTTCATATCTCTGCCTTCGTGAAGAAGAGAACCATTACGATAGGCGTTGCGGTGCCAGTCACATTTTGTGACCAATGGGTATTATCGGAAATGTAAGAATTGTGTCTTGATCTTTTAGGAGAGACTTACGGCAAGGGAAGCAATGGAGCACCCCTACTTTTGTAAGTTATTTAAACTGTTCCTTTTTACCATTGAACTTTGACAGGCAATCTTTAGTCGTAGGGGTTCGTCAGGGATAATTCACAAAGTAGACTTTCAATACGAACCCTAATTTGAAATAAAAATAGTTTGTACATTCAGAGGTTGTTGTATCAAAGGTTTCAATTTAAAGAGGCTTCGGTTTTATGATAAAGCAAGGGGAATAGATTAGTTTTATATCGAAATATTCATTGTATCGTGGGTCTAATACTGAGAGTCTACAGTGCGCACTACGTATTACTTAAGGAGTTACTTGTTGCTGTGTTATTATTTGAGATTGGCTGATTTATCATTGTTATTGGGTTTTAGTATCGGCTGGTACCATCCCTATTTTTGTATGGAGTCCTCCATAAACAGGCTTTATTATGCCTTACTTTTACAATATAAGCGTGTAATAAATTGTTTGAGACCCATTTATGAGAGTCGCCCAGCAATTGTGCTCAACACTTTATATACAGTGCCTTTGTATCTCGTCTGACGTTAGCCAGTAATTTTGGTGGACATGTTCTAGTACGAAATGTATTCCAGGGTAACTTATAAGCAAAGGTGCTCCTACTGTTAGGCTTAAACGAGAAGTGAATTATCTGCAGGGTGCGACAGTTTTATCGCAGGTCGGGGTTCTCGCTGCAGTTGACGCCTTGATTTTTTTGAGCGTGCTGTTCTTTTGTATTTTTAAAATTCTATCTTTACAAACAATCCTCCGCATCGACGTCAAGATATTTTAGGTACAACTTACCTTTTTGTGAACGTCATTTGATGTTGGTTACATTTGGGGCCGTTAACAAACTGAAGCAGTTTATATCATATCAAATAAGTGTATCATTGGCGTTTTTCAAAGTTATAGGAACCGAAGTTAGATATTTTTTTTGGTGCTCGTGTATCTCATTTGTGGTAACAAACTTTTTTGTAGGATTATTTCTGTTATTTTTCGCAATTTCTGTTGCTTTGATTTGCATTACTGTACCGTAGATCGGTTGATCACATGTTCCATTAGCATTTGAAGGTGTATTGATACTTGCGCGTTTAACAGTGAAATAGTTCGTAGTTCATGGATTCCCATTCATAACGTTATGAAAATATCAAAAAATAGACTGCAGAGAAAATCATTGATTTGAATGATCAAGTTTTTATCAAGCGCAGTTAAGGATATTTACTTTCTCGTACACTACTCGGTCTGTGCTGTCGCGTACCATGTGACTATTGGTCCAAACATAATGCGCACACCTTAAGACCAACCGCACAGGTAACTCATAAAAGATTTTTACAAATTCTGGTAGGATGGGAGGGTGAGCCCTGGCGGTAGCAGTTAGCCTTACACATGAAAGATGCACGAGAAATCCCTTAGTCAATGGAATCTTTTTTGTGTGGCCCTTTTACGCTTGTACTGTTATTGTAATTGTTACGTATTTGTGTTTTGATTCGTTAATCGATAGATATGATTTATTGCAGTGGATTACTACTCATAATGTGTCAACTGTTTCTTTGTAGTCCCTGTTGTGAGGCAAGAAGCAGCCAGAGGGACAAGTGCGACAGGCGTCACTAAATCTGCAAGCCCTCAGCCTTCCAATGGATTAAGTGGAGCTGGGGCACCCACACCCAGTGGAACTACGATACCCCGGGGATCATCATCACCATTGCCCGGTACAACCCCAGCTTCCTAGGGGAAGCACTCGGTCGATCCGTTGGAATTAAGGTGATGTTGCGGCAGAAGGGGAGTTGCTGACGAACAGAAGCTACGTGCGGCCTGCGAACATGGGACGTGATTGTTTACCAAAATCGCTAGTTTTTATTGTGTCTGCTTTCACTGTCAACAGTGCCTAGGGGTCATTAGGATATGAAATAAACGTCGGCACTTGTAAATACCCTTTGGCATTCGTGTTTACGTGTTTCAGCCCTGTCTTCGTTTCACGCGTTTTGGTTAATGACTGCGAATATGACAGTATAGATACGAAAACTGGATAGACTGAAAAGTAACATGTTACACACGGAGCTGAAGAATTTATTTCGCATACAATTTTTGTGCTATGAAACTATAAGGTGTGATGACCAGATGGTAATCACTCATCCATGAGCTTAAGTCTAAAGACTGAAGAACTGTTTTAAAGTTATTGAACTGAAGACGCTATCGTCTTCGTTAAAATTTAGCTAGGACCATTTGCACACCCTTCTGTACGTGTTTTAAGTTTTGAAGGGTCTAGTTTCAATGAATCTTCACATTTTCTGTTAGTTGTTGATGCTGTTTTGATAGGTACAGTAACTTGGTTGTATGTCGTTTGTATTAATTTGCGTCGCCCTTTGTTGACAATGTACTGATGTCAAAGGGTCTGCTGTTGTAACCATATGAAAGGAGACGGGGAGGTATTATGTAGTTGGAGAAAAAATTCTAATCTGATTCTTATAATGTGTATGACGTCGATATGTTTAGGTATAATCCTTTAAAAGATTATTCTACTTTAAATTATCCGCTCTGTTAAACAGTTTTCCAGATCCTAGCATCTTGTAGTTTGGAAATTTTTGAAGATGATGAAAGAGACACATGTAGGAACTTGGTTGTATGTATGGAACGATGATGGCATTGCTATGAACGTTGTTGTTGTTTTCTGTAGCGTTTATTGTGCGTCTTTGATTTTCATGTGGCTAAAACTGACTTCCAGCATGTTCCCAATAGCGACATTTCTCTTTAATGCAACTAATGATGTCTACATAATTGGCAATAATGTTCGAAGGTGTTGTTTCTCCCGCCTACGTGTAAGAAAGCATGCATTAATGCTAAATGTTTAATGCTTAAGGGAGATTATTCGAAAATTGACATGACCGGAAGTAATGTGCCCAGCTTTTCAGATGTCCGAGGGTTTTAATGGCACACAAAACCAAAACTGTGCGCAAGTGAAACTGCACAACTAAACGTGTTAACAATCGAGTTTTAACACCTATCCAAACTTATTAAAAATGGATGCGAACTCTGAGTAATGGAGGGTACGGGTCGTAGACCTTGTATATAGTAGTTGCGAAAGGAGATGCAATTACTCTTTGGGAATGGGGTGGAGTAATTTTATATCTCCGGAACTAAACGGGCATGTAACGCAAACATTTTCTGCTTCATATTCTCGGAACACGCGGAGTTTATTAAAAAGCGTCGTTTCAACCCGAGGTTGCTTCTCGGCCTTTTCGGCAAAGAGTGGATGTAGGATCTCTTCTCATCGATTACAGATTCTTTACTTAATCTGCGAGAGGCGATCCTACTGGGCGCTTTATCCTGCCTCATGGCTTGCTTCTCTGCCCGATAGTCTACATTGAGGAGTGTTTGCGTTGGACGCCCCAGCTGCCCTTCATTTATTGGTCAGCCCATTTGGTGATTTTTCTGTTTATTTAGGGTAGTTTTCATGTCAGGCCCACTGGTCAACAGGGGTCCTTGATTGCGAGACTGCTACTGAGAATGATCACTACTCGTTACCTCAAAAGGTACCAGTAATTTAGAAAGTCACAACCACTTTGCCGTCGTTTTAAAAGTGCGCGTCGCTCAAATTTGAAATTTTTTGTGCGGATCTTCCATCAAAAAGTAAAGAGCCAATGGGAAAAGATGTGAAGGATGTGACACTACTAATTCAAGACATTTTAAAATTGCATAAGGTATCAGTGTTACTACTCGTAATGTCGCGTCAGTCAAGCCCCTTGCATTACAAACTCTCACAAGCCGACGTATGTGAAGGTCTGTAAACACGAATCGGTTGAGATAGTATGCCATGCAAAAACGGTGATGAAATACGGTCAAAATTGTACATGGAATATCTTAAAATCGTTACCTCTTTCATATTCGACTTGAAAGAAGATGCAACCACAAGGTTTTGTCAAATCGAAACTTCTACAGTGCACACTCGCTTTGCAAGGTGAACCTTCTCCCGTAGTTCATGTTTGTTTATTTCCCTGATACCTGTTCCTTTCCAAACCGAACGTACTTTTTATATGGCCCCTTGTTTTCATTTGGTAAATAAACTAAAAGAAACTCAAATAATCAAGAAATCACTATCCGAAGTCTTTTCTTGGCGAGTACTCGTTCGCCCATGCATAGCAGAATATTTTTTCTTTTATTGAGTTAAAGTGAACACTTGAGAACAAATGTGAAGTTGTAAGGATGTCAAAATTAGCAGCAAATATGCTTAAGTAACTACCAATTATAAGCTCTAGCTGTGCTTAACATATGCTTATGTGAAAGTATCGGAATGCCTTTACCTCACAGGTGTTTCTGCTCGTAGTTCTTACAATCATTTGTAGGAGTTTCAACCAGCACCAAAGACATTCTGTGTGTAACGTCGCCATTGGCTCACTAATTCTGCAGCCTTACTATCACCAGTATTCTTGCTTAAATTTGTTTTTCATTCACAATACGGACAACATTAACTTAAATATTGGTAGCTATCATCTTGCACCTTCAGTTAGCCGTAGGATTCTGCGATAAGATTGCATTATTCCTTTAATTGATTAATTCCTTTATTTGATTATTTATTTTATAATTAATTAATTTTATTTTATATATACTATATTTTCTTTCTTAATCATTTGTACTAGTTGTGCCCGCAGTCACTTGGACCTTCGTTGTCCTTACCTCGTTTCAATGTCCTCGACGTAGCATTCCATCGCGGTCAGTCTCCCACACTAAGCACTGCAAAGTTCCGGCCTATAACATGCACAAATTTTGCTTATAACGATATTTAGATCCTGGACTTTTTGTAGGGGGTATGGGGGGTCTAAAGGAAAACGTCAAAACGACGTTGCTGGGGAAAAAATCGATATGTTTGCGGACCCTAAGGCAACATCGATAAAAATTTAATCTAGAAATCACTTTGGAAATATTTGTACAGGATGGGGATTTTACCAGAAGGAGAATGGTCCCCTAATGCCCCCTCCTTGACTACAGACTTGTTAGAAAAAAGGTCAGTTGACGACTATGACTAAGGAAGAAGATGGACATTTGTGAGAAATAATGTAGAAAATGACAGTCATTCAACTTTGCAATGTACTGGAGTACTGTACTAACGTGATGCTGTAAGTGAGATGAATTGGAGAAACTTTGCAACACAGTGAAGCCACTCAGTGGTTTTACTTTTTTTTTCTTTTCAAGCCTGTTGTGAAGTTTTATTAAACTCCTTGCCATATGAGCGGACAAAAGTGAGACATTTTCGTTGAGACTTTTAAGTACGTCATTCTTGAAGTTTAAACGTGGTTAGTTGAAGGCGGATGTGAAATTCGCTCACTGCGCGTTTAAATGTGTGTGGTGACCGATGACCTCGCTAACAGTAGAATAACATCTATTCCATTGAAAAGCATTGGTTACATCAGAGTTTTTCAATAGAAGGGTTGAGTAACTCAAGCTGTGAGCCTCTGATGTTTTTGTTTAGCTTTTGGACCGGTCACGTGACCCTTAGGGTGCACACTTGATCTTCGTGCTTGTTGCTTCAGTGTTGTTTTCAACA
>JAAAKM020000536.1:0-14811 GCA_010016025.2 Alatinidae sp. Z8VKAUB7J3 | reverse complement strand
AAAGATACTACCATAGATAAGAGTAAAGTAATTACCATAGATAAGAGTAAAGAAATTACCATAGATAAGAGTAAAGAAGTTACCATAGATAAGAATAAAGAAATTACCATAGATAAGAGTAAAGATACTACCATAGATAAGAGTAAAGTAATTACCATAGATAAGAGTAAAGAAGTTACCATAGATAAGAGTAAAGAAAATACAACAGAGAAGACTTCTTTTACAAGCATGTCACTACGGTTCTGTAACTTGTGGTTGCTAAGATGAGAACGAGCTTTTCGCTTTGTTGTCCTCCCAAGTGAAGATGTGCTAAATGTTAGCCGAGGAAATAGCTGGCAACACCACAAAAACCACCAATCCCCTGTCATGGTGAGTCGTGTCCCACTCACTATTTCATTAGTATGCCTTTGATGGTGAGATGACATATTGGCGGGTTTTTTTAGGATACTGTCATGCACTATGTTTATGTTGATGTTGAGGTCCAAGCCCACCTCTTCGCTTTTCTGTAAGACTATGCTAAGAATGTTTTGCAATTTCTCTACTGAGTCCGACAAAAGGACGGTGTCGTCAGCATATCGCAGGTTTTTGATCTTCTGACCGCCAATTTGAATTCCTGTCATGTCATCAATATTCCTCAGTATGTATTCACTGTAGAGATTGAAGAGGTCAGGTGAACGAATGCATCCTTGTCTAACCCCTCTGCGAATGGGATGGAGCTCACTATATTCGTTTTCAATTCTAATGGCAGCTTCTTGTTTCCAGCAAATATTGCTGAGAATCCTTAGATCTTTTTCATCTATATTTAATGACTGGGGGATGCAACTTTTTCTATAGAACCCTGTCAAATACACCTGAGTAATCAATGAGGCATAGAAAGATATATTTTTGATATCATATCACTACTGAAAATTGGCTAAATTGGTTTGGCGTTTTACTTATCATAACTTGTCAGTGAACTATTCACCTTTCATTCACAAAGAGAAGGACGTCTATACTCACCGTTTGTGTTATCGTCGAGAATGTGTTGTCATTATCTCCTGCTGCTGCTATTATTTTAGCATTTTCCTTACCACCAAACATTAGCCAAAAAGTGCATACAAACGGAATAAAGAATTCAAAGAAGAGAAAGGCAAACTTCATAGTGTCCGTTGCAACATGACCTAGAAAAGAAAAGAAAAGTTTTGGAAGCTATGCAAACTTCATTCTGTCCGAAGGATCTTATCCACTGATGCTTCTGCATCCATTTAATCTATCAGTACTGAGATACAATAAAAAAGGACACGGCATCTTTTTACTTCAAAATAAACAACCACCTATCTGGTTCCATGTTAGCAAAAACTACAAGCTAGATTCTGCCTCATATCTGACCTTTGATTTTGCTGAATGATGATATCATCTATTACATTTTTAACTTTGACAAGTCCAAGTTGTCATTTTATGATTTTAATACTTTCATACAATACTTACAATGGTGAGTTTGTCAACTGGTAGAAATTGTAGCAGTGTTTGTAGTAATATTCATCAGAACAAATTGCCGACTAATCGAGGCCAGTTTTGCTGACTCTTACCGTATTTCCTCGAAAATAAACCGCGGCTAATTTTTTTTCTGAAATGAACTTCTTCGGCCTATTTTTGAATAGGCTTATTTTCGAGGTGTTTTCGGAAAAGAGACTATAAGAATAATAACACTAAGATTTTCAAATGTTCGTAAAATGTTCCGCAAACAAAAATTGTCAGCTTTGTAGCACAATGCTAATGTCCTCTTCCTAAATATCTAAAAGGTCGTCATTTACAACTTCGTTACGGTTTTCCTCTCATACATCATCTTCAATGACAACGCAGACGCTGCCTTTGGATCCCTCTTTTCTTTTGATTGTTTGTAGTCTACTTCATCTGGGCTTAAGTTCGTCAATTCTCGAAGTGATGATTTACTGTCATGTAAAGAACTTCCATCTTTCAAGCTAGTTATTTTGTCAATATTGACATCTTTTACTTGCCAACATGTGCGTTGCAATGGCATCACTGCGTCTCGGTTTATTTTCGAGGTCGGCCTATTTTTGTGTTGTCTACTAAAATATCTCGGCCTATTTTCGAATTGGCTTATTTTCGAATGTCGATCTATTTTCTAGGAAATACGGTAATTCAAAGTCTGCACTAAAAGCTTCAAGAAGTCTGCATTCTATCTTCATAGGTATCAAAATAACCTTGCAATTGCTTGTAGCAGAAGTCAATTTTGACACAGTTTTATCTAATGACCGCTGCATACATGAAGGGAATAATCGATTAAATACAAATTCTATTGCAACAGATAAAATTTATTGTTAGATAAGTCATGTCAGCAACAAGTACTATTATACTACTATTGGGGATATTTTTGGAAGTTGAGTACTGCTCCGTTACTATATCCTCAAAATCCCTTTTGATGATAGGATGTAAGGATCATTGTAAAAACAAGCTTTTTCATTATGTTTGAGGCAACTTTTGGTCCCAATATGGGACCTTTAATATGGCCGTGTGGACCATATTTGTTTGCATCAGGAAACAATGGGATCGGAAAAGGTTCTTGGTACTACAAAATTTTGTAGATAATATTTAATAACGGAATCATTAGTGAAATGCCATTGACCGGTTTCGTTGCACCCTCATCAGAATGGCTCGTGCAAAGAAAGAGTTGTTCAAACATTCAAGCATCACTTATGATAACTTGCAAACAAAGAAAGGGATCGAAGCAAAAATTTATCGACTGCCGTAAAGACCTACCACCTATTTGGAGGCGGCAATGGTGTTAGAACAATTTCAGAGAAAACACAAACTCCTTTTGTCTGCAAAGTAAAGGATTCCGGATTTGATGAAAACCACTTCTAAAACTTTCAGATGGAAAGCTGATCTAGCTTTATACGAAAACAATGATTCCGTTATTAAATATTATCTACAAAAAATAAGATGCTCGACCTAGTCTTTTTTATATATTAGTGGCCTATACGGGTCCAAACCGGAAACTCTCGTTAGAACATAACAACCTTGCCTACGTAGTAGCAACGACATGGTTAATACAGTGTTTTCTAGACGTCGCTGCAAAATTGTCTATACTATAAGAGGTTACTCACAGTTTTTTAAAAGATTTTTAAACGAGTAAATTAACTAACTGATAAATTTGGTGGAGGGATTCCAATTGTTAGTGATAACTGGAAACCAGTTTGAAGTACTACGAGCTTCTCATAGAAAATACTGTGATGAGCATGTCGTTACCACCACGTTACCAAGGCCGTTCTAACTAACGGTTTATTCGGGTCTAATACTAAGTGAATAGAGTGGATTGATCTAGTAAATGTCACGGTATCAAATCACTATCACTACCCACGGTCTTCAAAAAGCGCAAGAAATTTTCTGATAATATTTTGGGTATAGTTGTACTCGAAATCTCACAAATGAGTGAAAAGTCAAGTCCTTGCTGCCAACGACTTTTTCTTCATTGGCAGTGTTAAACTATTCCAACTAACGAGACTTACCTAACAATGTGATAAAAGCAGCAAGGAATTGAAATCCCTGAAAGACCTTCATCATTCGTAACCAAACGATTAGTAATGTCACTGCATATAAAATTTTATGAGCACTGAGTAATTTGGAGACAGCAGAACTAGTCGGATATTCATGATGGATGTAAACATATGCTCCTCTCGTTATCATGATAATGAGTATAAATCCTAAACTTATCCATTCAAATAAATTCCAAAAATTTTGAAAGTATCCTCCTTTATGGTCTCGTAGTCGATTTGTTTCATTCATCAGAAAGCGTCGTTCATCTGGATATCGAGGATGACAGTAGTGCAAGTCCTTTTCGATTTCCCTGATTTTCCAATCTTTCCATTGCGCATACAATGATTGCGAAGACCTCAGTCCAATGATTTGCTGACGGACAAAGATAAAAAGCAAAAGACATGATCAGCTATTTCACGTAAACCTGTACATTAGTACTTAGGGTACCAGGTTATAGAGGTACACTAAGTCTGCTATAATAAATATGTAATAGCAGGTATAACTGCTTAATTTTTAGCATGAAATTACATTTTTACGTTAACCACAATTTCACCAAATTCTCTTACCTACCATGGTAACGAATTAAATGATGTTAGCTTCGCATTCTTTACATCGGCTTCTTAGGCACCTTGATTAATTCTGTTAAACTCCTTTGGATTCATTTTGTAGTTACGTTGGAATTAAATATTTTGTCAAGCTTTTGTCCAAAAACAAGGACGCTCTGACATTTTGTCGTACTTACTGTCAGTTGTGTATTTACTGAACCTCATATTTGACTGGGGAAAGAAACGGAAAGAAACGGAAATATTGTTGTTAACCTGACCGGGTCCGACTGCGCTGGTAACATATATAGACAAAATCTTCTGAATTTTATAGGAACCAGTATTTACAATGGCTGCGATCATCGCCGACAGCAGGTTGTAAGAGCCTGGTAATTCAAATCGCTTTCAGCTTTTGAGGCGCTTACAACCTTCCAAATTTGAAAACTTTAAATGGGAAGGTTGTTGTTAACCTAGGTTTACTGTTATCTGAATTTATATAAATCTGAATTTTATAGAAACCAGTATTTACAACGATTGCGATCATCGCCAACAAAGAGTTGTAAGAGCCTGGTAATTTAAATTCCTTTCAGCCTTTAGGACATTTACAACCCATTCAATTTGAAAACTTTAAATGGAAACAAATTTTACTAACAGTGTACGTCACGTGCCGTTACAGTATGGTTCAGAAACGATAACCTGAAGTAGCTCATCCGACGAGAAGATGCTATAAAACATTAAGGAATTTTGTTTTATTTTACTTCACCAAATATGACGGGTACCTTACCAGGAAATCTTTGATCAGAAATGAAATGCCAATAATTAATACCATAATTGCAATCTGAAATAAAAGTTTGACACCCCTCTAGAAAAGTAATTTAATGTAAAATCGTGCCTGTTTACGAATAAAAGGGGACATAAAAGATCATTAATCGAGAAGTTGGTTTGTGGTACAAAACTTGAATATTGCGTTGAGCAACGGATTCATTGTTAGCGAATATATAGGTCGTACATCGCAGAGGTTACAAGACAGAATCGCACAAAATATGCCAGCCTTCATTGGTAGACGCAGTAAGACTTCCAAATTTTACCGAATCGCGTAAACAGAGCCAAGTCAACAGATCCCAAAACCCAAAACAGACTCGGAAATAGGACCGAATTTGATTGAAAACCCATCATGTGCTGACAGCTATCAAGAGGATTCGTTTAGGGTATTAGCCGAAGCCAGATCTCCTTTTCATCTTGCCGCTTTAGAGGCCGCATTTATCAGATCAAAGAAGCCGGTACTCTGTCGACAAAAAGAATCTGTTTACAATTTACGCCTTTTTTAATAACACGAGTGGCAGCAAACGTGTCGTTCTCGTGACCGTAATTTTCCAGGATCTTCTCGTTTCCTATAAATTCATCGGAATAGCTTCCTAATTCACTCTATACGATTGCTGTGATCAGTGTACGGCGAAAACGTTTAGGAAAATGAATCCGTTACTCAACGCAATATTCAAGATCATTAATGCCTAAAAAATGTATTTTAATATTGTAAGTATGAGCCGTTATTTATAACGGACAAAACAATCACAAAAACAACAACAAAAAACAACAACAAATTAGTATCTTACAAGAAGACCCACCTGCACAATGAAGTAGATTGTGAATAGAACTATCAGGCATTCAAGAACAATTTGCCATGCATCTCCTTTAAGATCGTGATAAAAATTTCCTGTCCTTGGAAGTGTAAAGCCTAGTACAGTCCACATTAGAGTGTAGAAAAGGTTTATAAATACGGTTATCAACGTGTGCTTGAATCCAAAGAGTTTCCATTTTACTTGCATAAGCTTCTGGACCACAGGATTGCTTACAAGCTCAAGCTCTTGATAGAAAACGATTAACTGTAGAAAGAATTTTTAAAGAAATCAATTTAAGAAAGGAAAATACTTAGGATATAAATTAGGCATTTAAATCTCTACTCAGACGAGGCACAGACTAGGCACAACACAAAATCATTCATTCTCTCTTAGACCCAAGAGATTAAAAGTTAAATTGCACTACAGCAATAGACAGTAGTGACATAATACCGAGCTAGGGAATATTGCCAACTTTGAAAAAACAAAGGGGAGTGGGGGAGGGGGGGGGGTTAAAATCCTTCTCCTTTCTTTTGCAGTTTTTACTGCTCGTCAAAGGCCACCCTTGACTGGCCAACACAGCACTATTTGCCCTCAAATCGCGATTAGTATAGCATTTTGGATATTGAAATAATTCTTCTTACTCCAACAAGTTAAAAACAACAGTTATACTTTGGCTTTAATGCTCAAGTGACCTATAATTAGAGTATGTAACAGTCTTGTATAGGTAGAAGCAAGTTCTTGTCTTAACCACATCTAACATGGGGGAGGGGGGTTAGTAGACCCGCGGCTACAAGTCTCAGCTAACAACTTTTTAACACCTGGCCGGATTGACATAAAAATTTTGTGACTTCTCCTACATTTTTATGAGAAATCTTATGATGAATCAGTTTTTTTTTAATTTTTTGAATATTTTGCGATATTGGCGTTTTGTTGACCTATAGTCGAGTATTTTACCTTTCAGTTTTGTTACTTTTCTTTGAAAAGCTTAAATTTTCTTTCCTGAATTTGTACTGACGACTTCGTATTATCAAATTTGATAAGTGACAAATGCAAAATTTGTTGAAATTTCGCAAAAAAAGAAACATTATGTTGTGCAATAATGTGAAGTTCGCTAGAGAATTTTATATAACAATATATGCAAAATAATTAAAAGAAAATCACATCTTTGGACGAATTTTGTACCAACAGTGAATTAAGAGTTATATTTTTGGTTTTTGGAAGATACTTTTCAGTCATAATGCTCAAAATAAATAAAAACCGGCGTATTTTAAGTAAGAAACCATTGCGGTAGTTTCAAAACTCATACATTTTGTAAAATAATTTTCACAAACTCTAAAATATCTTGCCTAAATACAACGCACACACGCGGAAATACTCAAGAGATACTAAAAGCCCTTAAAAATTCAAAATGTAATTCAAAAAGTATGTTTCAGGCCTTTTTGCAAAATTTTTAACATTTTTGAATATTGAGCAACATTTCATAGCCATAGATGACGTCATTCGCACCAAATTAAAACTTGTTTTCTCATTTTGTTGGAAAAGAGTTATACCATAAACGTGCCAAACATCTTTGTAATAACAGTAGCCGATATAAAGTTATAGTGTGCCAAAGTGCCGAGGGCCCTACCACCCCACACCCCCCGTGCATGAGAAGAGCCAAATAGCCCATGTAAGGTAGGGTTAGTCTACGATAGTTTGTAATGAAAAGGTATTAAAACACTTTTATACAATAAATTACAATACAGTTGATAGGGATGCCTCAGTTACACAAAAAAAGAAAAAAAAAGAATAAATAACAAAAAATATATATAATGGAGAAATAGATGATACTTTTGTATGTGCTGATGGTCAGCTTTCTGCTCAAAAGGCATCTTATGCATTCTCATATTATCTGTTCGCGGCTTAACTGTTCTAGTTAGACAAACTTCTAACCTTCCACTACATCTCTGTTGCTAAGGCAATAAAAGCATTTACCTCTAGGGCAGTTTTTGCAAGTGGTTTACCAACAATCTTCTGTTTAGCTCTATCTTGCTCCATGTAGTTCAGATAAAAGTAACTTTTGCGCAATGCTCTGTCAACAATCATGAACTGATCCAGTGCAAGCTTTGCGTTATCAGGCATTTTCTCAATCATCACTGCTACTGCAGAGTTGCCACCAGTATCGTAGACTCCCGCTGGGGCACCGATGTCAATTAGGAACTTAGCAGTATCACTTCGTCCTAATTATCAAAAGTTCAAAAGATTATGAGTACTGGTAAAGAAACAATTAGCTTTGGAAATTAGATAAGAAGAGGGACCATTAGAAAGTATCATCGAGAAGAAAAAGATCTGAAATGTTAGTGTTGAACGGAACACTAGAGAAATAGAAAATATGTCACCACCTGTGAACCACGCTTTCGCGATGTGAGTTCTACCAACTGAATTAGGTGACCTTCGATGTTGATATCCTCTGAGTATGATTTAGAGCTGATGTGGCAGCTAGAGAATCAGAACATGTTAACATCGAAGGTCAAATCCTCTCTTATCGATGATACTTCCCATAAACTTCTATACAAACTTTCTTGCTTAAGCTGCTAAGTGACTTTAAACTTAAATTGACAGAACAATATATTTATCTTCGGAATATAACAAAATACGCTCATTGTTGCTTACAATACATAATTTACATTTAAAATATTCTATTTTGGCACTTTGATACATAGAGTTATTATTATTGATCAATGTGTCAACGTGAGGCCCTACCTGTAATGCAAAAATGCATATGTAACGCACTTGAGACTATTGCATGCCTACACTTCTAGGGAATAGGATCTGGAGTAATTATTAATACTGACTTGCTCTCCATGATAAAGGTTTCAGGTTTTGTGCTATTTGACATGTCAGCCGTAGAAATTGCATTGTATCAAGTTCGAATTAGTTATTTCACCATGAAAATCGACATATTTCAGTCTACATTCTGCTCTTGTCTTTCATATAAAAACATAGGGTAAACGTCAAGAAGGAGACTGCAATTTTGACAAAGTTTCGCCCTCTTCTTCACTTCGTCAGGTCTCTGTACGCTGGAGGTCACAGAGGTGATTAACTCCGGCACAAATACTCAACAATATCTGTAACTAAGCGTGAGAAGCGTGGGAAATAACCACGATGAAATGCTACGGCGAGGAAATTGAAACGAGGCAAACACTACGATGGTCAAAGTAACTGCGGGCACGACTAGTACAAATGAGGAGGGTTTGAAACGGGCTGCAAAAAGCAGACTATTTTATATTTTCTACCTTTTTCTTATTTCATAATATTTAAATTTGATAAGGGGTGTTTGACTTAGGTACTGAGAATTTTGTCTGCTATCAGTCTTTGAAACGTCTGGATTTAAAAAATACTTTTTTTGTTAGAGGTCCTGAAACAGTAGAGAGTGTGTAATGGTATATAACCAGAACGCTTAATCTTAAGCTTTAAACGTTGACACGGAAGAAATTGCCAAGTTACATATACTCAGAAAAGTTTATTTGTCTTACAGATCAGCTTTAAGGCAAGCATAAGTGACCAGGTTAATTGGTTGGAACTGTGTTCTTGGCAACCCTATTATTGCGTGAGAATGTTCTCAACCATTAAGCTACACCACTTACTAAATTGATAATATTATTAATTTGCTACCTGGCCACTCCAAAATAAACAGAGTAGTCTGCCAAGAACCCGAATATTTGGCTAAAATGATTTAATAACATTCATATTATGACACTTCACGTTAATTGAATGATCATGTTATTATGACCAAGAAAGTCTTACGCAACTTTGTAGAATTTCATGAGAGCCATTAACAGGCTTCAGTTCATAAACAGCATGAAAAGAAAAACATAGGGTATAACTTTGGAAGATAAGAAAAAGAATCACTGTCATCAGTAAAGGATTCCAAACATGCCCGAACACTTTCTGAAGGCGCTGAGTTATTATACACGAACATTTTGAGAGACCGCATTAAGGTTCTTCTTAGCGGAAAATCCTATTGAGCTTCTATTGTGTAGGCGTGCAAAGAGACTTCGAGGGATCAAATTGGTGGAGTTTAAAACTGAAATCTTTAACCTAGGGAAAGTGTTTCCTTTAAAGCTACGCACGTATACGACCGCTTATCTAAAATGAAGTTGCTGCCAAGTAAATAAAAAACGGCGGCACACCAAGTAGATTCCAGGCCACAGTAACAATAATTATGCGGCCTGTAGAGTAATTGGAACGTCCAGTCAATAATGTTCACACATCAAAATTGGCTGCTCGTTAAACACTACTGTCCAAACATGCGCCGAAATAATTAGAAGATATTGTCAGGGCTCACATAAAAATATGTTATAACGATGTCTCTATTTTATCTTTGTGTATTAGTGGTTTGAAACTCTTAGACGGCAAGTTCCCTTTTGGACAACAGATGCAAGTGCCTATAAAGCTACTCTGGAGTGCCGAATAAGGGGGGAGGGGGTGAGTAAACCGGGAGGTCGTCATCACGGTGTAAAGTTAATAAACGGGGGTCCAAATAAACGGGGGTCTAAACTCCAGTCACGATTTCGTGACAATTTTAAATAAGGATGACACACATGGGGACAAAAATCGTACTAATTGACTAATTAGCAACTGTTTCAGGGTGAAATGTTGCATGGAAAGTTATTCAAGTGTTTTAGACATCATTTACATTTAGAGTACTGGATAAAATTCTTGAAATTAATAAGCGGGGGTCCTAATAAGGAGCATAGGGGTTATAAATTAAAAAAAAATAATAAGCTGGGGGGTACGATTATTTGGAACTCGAGAGTAGCAATGTTGCAAAGCGATATCGTTTTTTACGAATTCTCACTGGGAGACAAGGTACCCCCCTGGAGGATAGTTAAAAATTTAGGGTGGCTAAAGGTGGGTCAAGCGCACTAAGGGGTCGTAGATATACCGAGTGGGTAATTAAGATTTTCAAGTCAAACGCTCTTAGTTGGTGAATTTCTTGCTTAATTAACTGAAATCACAACTTTTTAATGGGTGTACCATTACCATTTTTTTGCTTCTCTTACTATGAACAAAGTTGTGGCAAAAGTGTTATTGACGGTTACGTGAACTTCGTACTTATTTGAAGTTGGTGGAGAGAAAAAATACCAAATTTCTGCGCATTCAGGAGGTTTCAAAGTTATAAAGGTTAAGAAACCCTGCTCAAGATGACTAATAAAATTAAGGTTTTTTTAACAGATGAAGTGCTAACTATGTAATAGTAATTACCTAACTCGGCTGCAACAAAAAGAGGTGTCCTCCTTTTGTAATCTCTAGCATTTATGTCTCCACCAAGTTTGATTAATGTCTTTAGAGAGTTAAAGGAGTTCTTCTTGGCTGCATAATGCATTGGTGTTTGTAGCTCTCCTTTTGTTTGGGCTTCTATATTACCTGAACGTAAAGGAAGGCAATGAAGGAAGCATAAAGAAATGTAAAATATTTCACAATAGAGTACTAAAGTGTGCACTAAAGTGTATTTTATAAATGTCAGAAATTTGGTAATATTTTTGACTCTTTGACTTGCTTTCTTCCTGTTGACATAGATAACTAAATTTGAGAGCCATACATTGAGCAACGATTGAGATACGCCCTTTCAAACTGTAAATCATGCCTATCAAAACCTTGTTAAATGAACCCATTTCATAATTTTATCAACTGAGGAAAATTAACAAACTTTTCGTAAGGCCTTTTCATATTCAAACAGCCGTTTCTCGCAGCTGATATGAGATTTGAAAGCCATATTTAGCATACCGGTATTTGGTACCAGGGTTAAAAACTGAGATATAGTTATAATTGCGATTTCCCGACAAAAAAATTGGGATGTCATCACTGTAGTACTCTGTAATGATATAACAATACCAAAAAATGCAACAGCAAGTCTCCGATGCTTTGAAATAGAATCTCAAGAATCTCATACATCTAATAAACGTTCATATTTCAAAGCTAGTATTGTTATGCGACATTGGACAAATCATATACAAACCGTTTGTCCCTCCACAACTTTGTTTTAATTTGAAGAAAACGAACATTTTTCTCTAGTATGACATTTTTTATTACGTTTACAGTAACCCTTTTTTCACTTGCACGTCGTGCTGAGTGATTAGATTTCTTGCCGAAGTAAAGGGCCTTTAGTACATTAAATCCGAATTGATTTTTGTATATTCTGTTGAGTAAGGGATTCATTTTGCCAAACCTTTTCGTCATACACTGATCACAGCAATCGTATGAAGTGAAGTGAGACAACTTTTACGATGAATTTATAGGATACGAGGAGACCAAAAGACGTCGTAAAAAGTGACTATTCTCGGTTATTATTGGTTTTGTAAATTGCAAAAGTCATAGAAATAAATATTCAACCAACTAAGAAAGACTAAGTAGAATTAAACTTACATAGGATACAAAGCGTAGTTTATACATACTGTTGTAGTGATAATGTGGTGGATAAAATCCCACGTTCATGAACACGACGCCAGCAATACGAAGATCACAAGGCACTTTGGAGATATGTAACCAACTAACAAGGATTAGGTAGAGGTGAGTATAAATTTTAAGAAGGAAATAGCTTGCATAACGGATTCATTCTGCTAAACGTTTTCGCCATACACTGATCACAGCAATCGTATGGAGTAAAGTGAGGAAGCTTTTACGATGAGTTTATAGGAAACGAGAAGAGCAAAACACGTAGTAGAAAATAACAGTCACGAGGGCGATACCTCACCACTCGTGCTATTGAAAGAGGCGTAAATTGTAAATTGAGGGGTGGAGCTTAGTACCTCCTGAATCCACAAAAAATTCCACCATTTTGGCATAGTCATAAGCCGCAGCCACATGTAGTGGTGTTCTTCCATATCGATCCCGATAATCTAAGTCTGCACCTCGTTCAATGAAGAATTTGGCAATGTCTACGCTCCATTCTCTGGCAATGGCGTGCAACAAGGTTTGGCCATGGCGATCCGTAAAGTTTATATCAGCACCAGCTTTGATCAAAGTGTCCACGAAATAAAGGTCAACGGTAGAATTGGGGTCATAGGACAATCTTGCAAAGTATGTCAAGAGGCCACGACTTCCTGGGAGACTTCTGTCTTTGGCTGTAAATGACACAAAATAGTTTGACAGGTCAAATATTAGTCTGTAAAACTCCATGTGCAAGCCTGGTAGGACTTTATTTTGCTCTGTGGATGTATTCTTAAGAGGGTGCTTATACAAGGGGTGGGGCTCTTTAATAAAGAGTGTTTCAGACCCGGCGGCTGAACATAGGTTATGACAGTACTGATTTTACAACTTAATAAGTCTGGATAGAATGCGCCGACGCATCTCCTGTCAAATTTCCATTTCCAATAACTAAATTCAAAAAGAAATTTAAAAAAACTTTTAAAGATCATAACCTGAGGTGTGTGAAGGTTATATTATAATATTTATTGGTTACTGTACAGGCGCGTAACAGGCGGGGTTCAGAGAGTGCATTTGCTAAGGGCCCGATCAGATTGTGATATCATGGAGCCCCAAGCACTTCTATATAATCTTTTCTTTTATGCAAAATTTGGAAAAAAATGACAAAACTTTGATCGCGTAGGCATAAATGCAATTTTTGATATTTATCAAAAATCTTCAGGAGAGCGAGAAGAATTTAACGTCTTAAAATATATACTTTCACTTAAAAGCTGTATGTTTGAAAAGAGTAAAACCGCCCTAAAAAGGGCTTAAAATAGGGGTTTCAGGGCTATGAAATAGTCAAAATTGCAAAATTTTCCGAACCCCCATGGAAGGCCTCACAACGTCCCCAGACACCCCAGCTGTATAACCACTCACTATGCAAGTGGAGGTCATTGCTTTACACTAATTTACCCGGGGGCCCCCATGGTGAAAGTGTCCTAGGGGCCCCAGCTACCGTTGTTACGCGGCTGTTACTGTATGTCACAAGACGATTTATTTCTTCCCATTTTTCCTACAGAAGCAACACTGTGATTCAAACTACTTCTAAACATTCTATAGTAATTTCACTCATGAGTTTGACCTCAGTTATAACGAATAGATGAATGTGACAAAGCGTTTTCGAAACTTTGGTCTAACGTCGTAGTAGAAGCTTGCCTGTTATACCTCATATTTCCCTGCTACTCGCACCTCTATCACTGAAACCTTCCCCGTTCCATTTTCCCCAGTTAATGTAATCAAACCCCGCCAGTCGATTGTTTCCTATATTTACTTTCAACCTATGTGTTCTTAACTAATTCAGCTAGCATCCGAGGTAACTTTTATGTCTCTGTTGGTCGATTCAACGGTATGCTGAGAGATGAAGTGGGACAGACGTTTATTGGCGTAAATACTCTAACCAAAGGGTTGGTTCGTACGTCGAAATTGGATCAACGTCAAGCCTATGTCGTTATATGAACTTAAGTCTTGCCGACATTGGATTTGTGTCAGTATGACGTCTTTGCGACGCCGGTCCGACGTCACGTCACCTTTTATATACCATGTACCACGAGAGTCATTTCGATGTAAGAGGTAACATCAATTCGACTTAGATACAAGATTAAAATTGCCTGCTGAATAGAATATTTTTCACCTGATTGCAAGTCTATTGTTAATCAAGCTCATCTGTAATGGTGTTAAAAACACAGTTTTATGGTCTGCAGGTCTCAGGTTTTTATGTTCTCATGAGTGGTGAAGGTATAAACACAGTTTTATGATATGAAGATCTCAGGTTTTTATGGTCTCATGTGTAATGAAGGTATAAACACAGTTTTATGATATGAAGATCTCAGATTTTATGTTCTCATGAGTGGTGAAGGTATAAACACAGTTTTATGATATGAAGATCTCAGGTTTTTATGGTCTCATGTGTAGTGAATGTATAAACACAGTTTGATGGTCTGCAAGTCTCAGGTTTTTATGGTCTCATGTGTAATGAAGGTATAAACACAGTTTGATGATATGAAGATCTCAGATTTTATGTTCTCATGAGTGGTGAAGGTATAAAAACAGTTTTATGATGTAAAGGTCTCTGATTTTATAGTCTCATGTGTGGTGAAGGTATAAACACAGTTTTATAATGTAAAGGTCTCTGATTTTAAAGTCTAATGTGTAATGAAGGTATA
>JAAAKM020000534.1:0-16285 GCA_010016025.2 Alatinidae sp. Z8VKAUB7J3 | reverse complement strand
AAAGCGCCTGAAAAACAAATCAAGAAACGTTTTTCATTAAGAATTGATTACAAACTGTTGATATATAACAAATATCACAGCGTTGATAATATGTCAAGCAAAGACATCAAAGATCCAACCATCACTTGGTATTTCATAGGTAGTGATACCTAAGCAACTACTTAAGCAACTCCAGGCCTGATTTTGGAAAATTGCTAAGTAACTCGTGGCCTTACCCCGAAAATGGAGTTGCTTATGAAAAATAACAATGTGTACTTGATTTAGGATCGAAGCTGAGTGTCATATTTTCTCGAGAAAGACTCCCGAAATGCATACAACTAGAGTTGAAACGTGTTGACAAGTGAAAAACAAGTTATGTAAAATTTCATTCTGTTGTAATCATGGCGTTCTTTACTACGTAGTAAAGAACGCCATGGTTGTAATTAATTAATCGATAGTTAACGAGCCAGGCCATCATTCGTTATTATAAATGAAAGATGAGGGTCGTGGTGATCTTTATGGATGCCCTTAGTGTCGTTCAGTTCATGCTTAGAACATTTGGTGGTTTTACTGTCTTTGTAGGGTACTTTCAACATCGGACCGTTTGCTGATCAGTTTCTCTAACTGAGAGATACTACCAAGGGATGGTTCTTATAATAAAGTTAATGTTTCATATACGCAGCCCTTTCACTTTCGCCGATTCAAATAAATGTTCCCAAAAAGCGCCTAAAAGCTTAAGATGCATTATCGTTGTAGGAGGTTCATGACGAAAACAACGTCACAGATAATGATAGTACCAGAACCTCATTTATTTTCCTTCTGAAATCTGTCTGAAACCTGAACGCGATGCGGAAAAGATATTGTCAAATACATTATTACTTTGTTCTGAGTTTTCAAATTCTTAACAAACAGCTCCTCTTAGACGCCCCCTTGAGCAGTTGAAATTTGATGAGTCCTGCGGCCGTTTATCATAAGTTTTATAGCTGTTGTGCTTTTGTGAGCGCACCAAAACGCAGAATTTGGCTCAAATATGCTTAAGGGACTGCCAATTTTAGGCTCAAACTATGCCCAGCATATACTCTTACGTTGTTAACCACTTCAGCTGGAGTAGCCTGCATGCAGGCTAACGTTGATGCTTGTACCAATGCTTGAGAAATTTGAGTGCAGAAATGAGTGAGAATTTGCTCACTGTGTAACCTTGCTGTCACCAGTATTCTTGCTGATTTTTTTGAAGCGAAGAAACAATCAGCATTATGCTTAGTACAAGCCAAATTCTGGGCAAATTAAACCGTAATATGCTTAAAAAGACGGTATACTTATTTTTGAAGATATATTTGCTCTCATTTACGCTCATTTCAGGATCTTATGGCTCTCATGAAAAGTGCTCTTACCAAAAAGCTACAGAGTTCATTTATGTTAATCAATTTTGCCCTAGATTAATTTTTCAAAGCGATTTGAAACGTAAATAAATCCAGCCAGGGAAAGCGTCCACCCGTTTTCTGGAACCTGTCGATACCGTTAAATGCTTATCTGCTTCCTGACACTGATGGTAAGTTTATTACAGTTTATACTCTGTATTTTGTGAGAAGTGGAATTGTGTACATTGGAAACAAAAATAGCAACAAGTCACTTGGACAATGCACACTTAGCAAAAACGAAGACAAGACTGAAACGGGGGTCACCCTATAAAAATTCTTTGTTGTCGATACTAATTTGTCACGTTTTTAAGTGTATGGTGCTCCTGATACCCTTCTCAAGAGACAACACAATTACTTGCAAGGCTACTCTGCATTTGGAAAAAGGTTTGAAAGCTGGAGGATACTTTTTATTTCATCCTCTGTTTAGATTAGGGTCAAGCTCTTTGTGTCCCCTTTCAAAAGGCACTGGGATCAGAACGTTTCAGACATTTTAGGCAGAGTAAAAGGGGAGAAATTTCAAGGGAAATAGGAAGTGTATTTTGTAGATAAGACGCAAAAGCGAAAGTTTATTTTGCAGGATGGGAAGTAGTAAACAAAAGCAGTATTGGATGAAGACTTTTATCAATCCTTTTGGGATACGAGAGACGTAAACTGAGACTTTGGGGGCCAGCTTGAAACATGAGCACCTTTCCTACTCGAGAGAAAGTACTGCAATCGTGCAAACACTCCATAATTTTGCTTTAACAGCAAAAAATTGTATGTTAACATCGGAGGTCACCTAGCTCAGTTGGTAGAGTGCACGCCGCGAAAGCGTTGGTCAAGGGTTCGATCCCCGGTGGTGACATGCTTTTCTATTCCTCTAGTGTTCTTTTCTAATTTTGCTTTACAGAGATCGCCCTTTGGCGTGCTTCACCTTATGCTATTTGGACAACAGACCCCATAAACGGTTGCAAACTATTGATTGTTCCAGTCATTGCATTTTTTGTCATTTATCGATTTGGAACTTGTCTTCATTTATACCGATCTCCAACGTTGATTGAAAACGGGGGAAACTATTTCCGCTATATAGATCCAGGTCTTTGCTATTTTTTACAACCAATACTACTTTTTCGACCAAGTTATAACCCATAGCGATCCATCTGTGAAAGGAACGTTAGGCTGGATGTACAGCACACAGGTCACGAGCATCTTCATGTTAGTGGACATCTATCTGAATGGGACCAACATGGTACGGTTGACGTTATCCATGGACATGCTTGAGAAAAGGGCCTCTCAATTTTAACTGCCCATATACGCGGGACATAGCAACTCGATCAGCTATGATGCCAAAGTGAATGATATTAATATTAACTAGGTCAGTTTTAATTTGATACGAGCATCTTGATGATGATACCAGGTTGTTACGAATTTGAAGCCTATGCACGCAGGATTTAAATATTACACCTAATTTGAATCGCTGAATTGATTTGGCCAATGTTCGGCTTATTTCGTTTGATCAATTCCTTTTTTATCCTCAGGGGAGATTTTTCATCGTTTGACAATTATGACTTGACACGAGACTCTCGCTCTTTCTTCCTCTTTTAGTTCAGTGTTTGCTGTTTTCTCTTAGTGAGACATTTGGCTCTCTCTGGCGCCCCACTGGGTAGTGACTGAGATAGAGTCGATAATTACTAGTCTCAGCCCAAGGAGAAAGTTTATATATAAATAACCTATATATTCAGCATTAAAACTGAATTTCCTGAAAAATCTATACATAGAAAAAGGAAATAGGCTTTGCCCCCTGGCCCCTCGGTCAGAGGCCTTACAAAAGGACTGTACCATGGTTAGACTCTGCGCTACCCCTCCCTCCTTTGATTGTCCCCCAGCACCTAGCTGGGTATAAGCTAATTATGGGGGGGCGCATTTTCAAACAAGAATGACTTTTGATTTCTAGCAGTGGTTTGCCTCTCCGATTTTGTCCCTCTCTCCCCACTTTTTTTGCGGCCCTTGACAAATGTTAACTTTTTATTACAACTCCCTTCCCGGTGGTGACATTTTTTTTTTTTAGCTAGTGTCTTTTCATACGCTTCCGATATATTTTATTTTCTGTTTATTCTTTTCAAACATATGTGTATCATACCAGAACTTTATGCTTACTTGAAATACATCTTTGTTTGTCAGTGAAAAGCAAGGAGACAAAAATGTGAGCCCGAAGTCCCACTGCGACGTTGCATGCGCAGTGTTTGTCGTGCCCAAGCTTCCTTCTCCAGCTGATTGGTGGAATTCAAGTTTGTCAACGGAAACGCGGAGAACTTGAAATGTACCTTTGTGTGTGCTTGCAATCAGCCAAGCAAAACGTGTACTGCTTTTGGCTCTTGTGGGACATTTACGCCTTTATCAATACCTTTACTGCTATTCCAAGAACATGGCATAAGTGTATTCGGTGATTACAACTCCCAAGAGAGTGTGTAGTCGTCAACTGTTCGAGTTTAGGTTCAAGGCGGTTGCCTATCGATTTCATTTTCGACGTTGACGTTGAGTAAAGGTTGGAGCGCCATTAGCAAAACGAGATTTTTCATGATGACTTCGATTGGAAATGGAGTTTCTTATGCTCTGCATAGAGAAAATGACCAAGAGAACCGTGCCGGTATTCATGGAAGGAAAACTAAAATACAAGACAGAACAAATGTGCCGAAGCCTAGTAAAAGAGCTGCGTTAGGAACGATAACGAACAACGCAACACGGGTGCAACCATTTAGAAGCGCCAAGGTATATAAATTTAATCTGTAAATCAGTCACTTTTCCCGCTTGTCTATGACTTTAGACGGGAAATTACAATGTAAGGCGCTGATGAACTTACCATTTCTACTCTCTAACTGCTATTTTGTCTCTCATTTTTAATTTCAGGCTAACGGCCAAGATGCACAGAAAGAAAATGCTAGTTGCCAATTTGCAACTCAAAATCAACCATCAGTATTTACTACCGGTCAACCAACGTATCAAGGCATCAGTAACAAGGCAGGACCACCCTTTTCCATACATGTTGATCCTGAAAGTAACTTAACACATAAACCACAACTTGCTCTTCACGATGTTGTCACTGGGCTGGCTGGACCGTCTGGTGCTTGCAGGAGTCGCCCTTCGTTATCAATCACGCAAGGTAAATTCTTCTGAATTATATCAGAAATAAACTCGATTTTTGTAGATGGATGTTAACACTAAGGATTAGTCTCTGTCCCTTTAAGTTTGAAGGATAAGGTATTTGCCCGGCGTAGCTAGTAAAATTTGGAAAGTACGCAAGCTAGCTCGAAAGTCATGATCTGTTGGGGTGGGCAAGTTGGGAAGACATCATTGTAATGAATCTATGTACTGTTTGAATGTGAACATTTCTTCTAAGCCCTGAGTGTGACAGCTCTCTATCTGCAAGAATATGCCGCATTCATCTGTCCCCTTGTTTCTTCTAATTGGTTTACCTGATAGGACAAGGGCCTACCACATTCTTACTTGAGCTAAATTTCTTTCCAATAGTCTCCAAGATTAAGTTTCATCGTGTTTGGCAACTAAATCTCAGATCAGTATCACATCTGTCTACTATCAAGTATCTTCCCTGTATTGAAATCTTACCAGGGACAGGGTTTATTGTTTCCACTATATGCACAATGGTGTTCGGGGAAACACGCAGCTGCCCCATAGTGACTACCCATGTTTGGTTGGGGTTCTTACACCAGAATGGATAAAATTAGATATCCACATATACACAAGGTAATTTCTTTGCTTGTTGGCTTTTTGCTTTCTGATTAGGTGTTTAAACAAGATAAAAAAACTAAGGATTGGTTCATTGCACAGCCACATTGAGATACATGACCTTAGTAGTGGCCAACTTTCATATATGTTCAAGAGCCATTGGTGATTTCAAGTCCCAAATAGACAGAGGGGTAGTCATTTTGTACTGTTTTTCTTTCAAACATACTCCTCCAAATGAGTACCCTCTTTCACTTGTTAGGGTGCAAGTTTGATATTGATGCCCAGGAGTATGATCTTTTTTTAATGGTGATAGAGGGTTAATTTTTTTATGGTGAAAGTATATAGTATTTTAAGATCTTGAATTTATGATACTGAAAACATAGCATTAATTTACAGTGAGATTTTTCCACAAAAACGTTTTTCTAGGGCAGTGTGATATTGTAAGTTCTCCTACAAGTAACTTGCCTGATGAAATACAGCACACCAGAGTTCAGACAAAAGTAAAATTAGACTTCTAGATACACTTCTAGGTAATCTTCACTTCACATCAGATATGTGCACAAGTATTTATAGAAGGTACAGAGTCAATTAAGTGATTAATACTACCAAGAGCTAAGTTGGTTATGAGTTGAATTTCAGCATCATTTGAGCTGACAAGCATATCAACTTATGACAAAACACACAAAATGATGATAAATAAAAGAAACTGGCTTGCAAAATATGAAGTTAAGGGGCAATAAAGAGCTAAAGGGGAGTATTTTCATTCATTTTCAATTTTACAATGTGGCAACATAAGACTTGTTGGTCAAGTTGATGGTAACTGTGGAAAAGATTGATTTGAGAATCTGAGGAAGTTCTTTAAAAAATTTTTGCACAGGTGGCACACCTGTGCAAGCTATGGACATGTGCCAACTGGACAGTGAGTGTGGTATAGCATTTGGTGGTCATAGGTCATGCATGGTTGTTGGTTCATTAGTACTCCATGAGTAGCATTACACTCACTGTTTGGTCACTATTGAATTATATGCAAGTTGGCTGGTAAATTCGTGCTTTCAAAACATTTTTGACAATGTTCAATCAATTTCCCTAAGGTGAGGCACAAAAATTTTTATATAAAAATTCCAGATATGATAGAAGTTTCTTTCTGTTGCTTACAGGGTCTCCCATGATACTTGATACCACAGATGATGATGTCCTAATTATAAGTTTAGATGAATCCAAGATAAAAGAAAATATTGATAACATTGATGGGAAATCAGATTCCTTGTTTGAAGTCTCTGAGTATGCATCAGACATACATACATACTTAAAGCAAGCTGAGGTAAGTAAGAATTGCAATGATGCTCCATTAGTAATTTAGAGATAATATTAAAAGAGCTTTATATATACATCAACATACTGCAACCTAAACTTTTGAATTTATTTATCTGCTCTTTAATAATTCAAACATGGGTGAAGTTATTTGTTGGTTAAAAGTTTTAAGATCTCCATGAAGTCAGTTTCTCTTGAAATTATCTTGGTGTAGGAGTTAATTTCACACAATTTAACTACCTGATGATAAGAAGTTGATATTATTTTTCTTAATGTGTTACTTTAAAATTGTGGTAAGGGTCTTGTTGATTGGAATGCTTGACTACTTGTTCTGGACATGCCTATAGATACCAGTAGCAGACCTTAAGCCCATAGCTCTGTTACCCTTCATCAGCTATCTAACTGTTACAAACTATAGAGCCTCAAATCACAGGGTTGTAAAAAAACCTAGTCATCGTCATTGTCTTTTTGTGGCCTCAGCAGAGATTAAATTCACTACACCTTTCCAGTATACCCTATCTGTCATAGTTGTCAGAAGGTTTTCCTTGACAAATGAAGGTTTCCTTGCATATTATACCAGGAAATGTGTGTTTCCTAGACCACTTGAGTGATGATGGGCCCCTCCATAAGAGGAACAATGGCACAAATTCATCTGACGGATGTGTCAATCCTGGCAGTTGGCATTAAGTATCATCCTGTATATCGGCGTTAGAAACTAAAACATACCTGTAGATACAAATAGTAAATATTATAAATGGAACAAACTCATCTATATACCAGAAGAAGTTTAAGAGTCTATACCATGATGAACAGACTAGCTTGTAGCCATATAATCACCATGACACCAGTAATATCCACATGTATTACAACATAACTTTGAAACGTAACTGACCTCTTAGCTCGTAGTTCACAATTCAACTATATAACTAGAAAGTATGAACACAGCACTTTTACTCAAACAACAGGAAGCATGACTCATTTAGGAACTTTTCCTCTTTCAAGATGACTAATAAAGTCGTTTGGGAAACATAGCTTCCTACTGCCATGTACTCACGTATTTACTTGAAACCAACTCACTTAAGGGGGTACATGCATACAGTGTCCGGCAAACTGGATACACCACCTTTGGACTACAGTTGATATCCTAGATAAGTGACCGTAAGAAATACCAAAGATGTTTTTATGCAAGATCAGAGAGTTTCTCACTCTAAATTTTACTCACTCATAAATCTAGGAGTTGTAACTAGTATATTCCATCCATTGGTCAAATACTTCAAGAATATAGGTACTACTTCCTTGTTGGTATTATTGACATAGGAGAGTACTAAGCCAGAATAGACAAACCTATGACAAGTGCTAGCCCTATATGTCATTTTGCATATTCAGGGACTTCTACTGTGAAACAAAACCAGTGCTTGTTTGAACTCAGACAGTAATTAACGAGCCACAAACAAAGTTTGTGAGTAGGCTGTATGAAATAGAATACAGGTGATTTTTTTAACACCTTTGCATTTATACTTCCAGATTGTTAGCTTTGTCATTGATCTAGTAGGTTTGATTACCACTGTTCTTGGATGTGCCCAACTGGAAATGCACCAGGAATATCATGTTGAACACTCTTGACCCCATTGTGACTCTACGCAGAAACTAAAAGGTGCGGTTTAGGTAACAACTTTGCTGGAAAAGAAAGATGACTGACATTCAGATTTATTTATCAGCACAAATCAATGATCTTTGATACACTGCCTTAATGGGCCTTTGATGGCAGTCACACAGTTGCAAACCGAAAATCCTTTTAAATTGCAATTTTAAACATTCTGAATCTGATAATCTTAATGTAACAGAGAACAAAATGAAAGATTATGAATCTGTTTTAAGCTTTGTTAATTATATAACTATGGGAAACCTGCTTTGAATTGTGCTCAAGCACTGATAGAACACTGCTTCTATTAGCATTGGCCTCCTACATATGTGGAAGATTCTTAATTAATCCAGGGGCCATGTTGGTAAAGGGACTACCACAAATACTTGGCATTTTTAAAAGGAACCCTGACAAGGAAGTTTAAACTCCGGTGAGCTGCATGAATCGTACATGTTACAGCTTTCTGTATTACTCAGTTTTAGATGGTCTCCTCTTATTCACTAACATTTACAGCCTATTTGGCCATTGCATTAAAAGTTTACCATCATATTTGGTAATCAAATGATTTGATAATTGCTCATTTGCTTTTGTTTTGTTTTTAGCTAAAATTTCGACCCAAACCTTGTTATATGAAAAAGCAAACAGATATCAATAACAGCATGAGAGCAATATTGGTTGACTGGTTGGTAGAGGTAGCTGAGGAGTATAAACTGACACCACAAACTTTATACTTATCAGTGAATTTTATTGATAGGTTTTTATCCCATATGTCAGTTCTAAGAGGAAAATTACAATTAGTTGGCACAGCATGTATGCTTGTTGCATCGTAAGTATTTTATGGAGATATTCTTTCATTAAGTATTTAGTATTTAAGCCTTATCATTGCAAGGGAATCGTCTCAAATTTGCCTCCTTTTGCTTTTTATCTGTGTCCATACAGTCTGCATCTCTTTAGCTAGCATGGGCCCATAACCTTCATAAACACAAGAAAACTACAGGTAATGGAACTTAACAAGTAGAAAGAGCATACGGAACACTATCATGGCCTTCTATAAGAATAGTAAAGGGTTAATCATCCGAAATATGTTATTCAGTCTATTGTGTATTATACAATCTTGTATTGCTTAAGGCAAATCAATGATTATAACAGTAAATAGAAGTCTTTGGTTAAGTCTAGAAAATGCGGTATTTTTCATATTAGCAGAAACACATGTATTGCAAAAGTTCTTGGATTTCTTTTATGATACCATTGACATAAATTTGAAGAAATTGGAAAACCTGACAGACAGTCATATACAGCACAAAGAATTGTTTGACACCTGATTTCTGGTGTATCAGTAATCTCATAGACTTGCAACTCCTTCCGTTTCTGAAATAACAAGGTCGATGAAATTGGTCAGCTTCTGTTGTGTAGGTGCTGTATAATCTACCCACTGGCCTTGTGTAGTTTCTGTCCTGTATAACTGAATTTTGTCATCTTGGTCAGTGAAGATACCGGTATGGCCTCGCCTGTCCATAAGGAAGAATTTGTGTGTAAATGGGGTTTTTTGTGGACAACGTTGGCAAGGGGACTGTATCGTCTTAGCATATTGTTTTATGTTGATTTCTCAAACTGTTCGTCTATCTTTTATGCTACTGTAGGAAATATGAGGAGATTTACCCTCCTGAGGTAGCAGAATTTGTGTACATTACTGATGATACCTACACGTCAAAGCAGGTAACAGCTTTTAAGCAATATTATTACCTGGTGTGATTAACTCGTTTCATTGGTAGATATTAGTTATTTGCGTATGTCAAGTAGTGTACATGCGCGTGAAATGGATTCCATTATGATCAGCAAAGAGTACTGACTTGTTTGTCTTGTTACCTCTCCTCCCCTCCCTTCCCCCACACGCGAGA
This sequence comes from Alatinidae sp. Z8VKAUB7J3, assembly GCA_010016025.2. Classification (NCBI taxonomy): domain Eukaryota; kingdom Metazoa; phylum Cnidaria; class Cubozoa; order Carybdeida; family Alatinidae; species Alatinidae sp. Z8VKAUB7J3. Next base: position 6,314 of record JAAAKM020000534.1, on the reverse strand, counting down.
AAAAAATTGTTTTTCCTTGCTGTTAAAGTGTTATTTATCGCACAGATGACTTGCAAAGCAGAAGGTCTTATATTGAATTCAAGGCCTTATATTCAAGGGATGACACCTGGAAGTGAACGTAAGACGGAAGACAGATTTACGCAAATGTCTCGCCCATAAAGCCTTCCTGACCCGACCACACTTATACAACCACCAAACAAGCGTTCTTGGCCGGTATTATGTTGTAATATGGTCTGAGTAAAATAATGTAATGGAAGTTACTAAATATATGCATCAATTAATTAAAAAAGTCTTGATTTAGGGCGATTCTAGCTGGGATTCGAGCCGGGGATAAGTGATATGATAAGTCGTTTCTATATTTGTTTAATAGTGTAATAATACGGTTTTCAAAAGGTCTATTTCACTCTTATTTTGCTCTTTATATATCTCATAGGTTTTACGGATGGAACACCTTGTCCTAAAAACACTTGCATTCGATCTGTCAGCGCCTACATCGCTAGACTTTTTGCACAGATACCTCAGAGCTGCCAAGTGTCCTGATACGCCGTGCCAGTTAGACTCTTTGGCTAGATACTTATGCGAATTGACATTATTAGATGCAGACCCATTTTTACAGTATTTGCCGTCGGTGATTGCTGCTTCAGCCGTCTACTTGGCGTGTCTCACACTGAAGCATGAACCTTGGGTAAGTTCCTCGAGTATCCTTTATATCTTCAAAAGTGATTAATCAAAAGGCTCACAAAGGGAAAGTTGTTTGAGAAGTGTGCAAGACTGTGGGACGCTACTGAAGTTGGCTTGATGAAATAGCTTTTAAAAATGGATATCTGCTAGATAGTGCAGGTAACAAGAGGTTTCAACTGTGCGGCCGAAATTTAAGATTCATTGCCACTAAGCCAGTGGCGATAGGACAGCTCACCAGAATTTCTTATCGGACAAGGAAAAGGCTGAAAGCGTTGTCCCATATCTTTGTGTGCCAGCTTGTGTATAAGTATTTTGTTAAGAAACAGTCAGAATTTGAGTATAGTAGTGTTTGTGACCGTTAACTTCTTCGTTTAGGATTTCGTGGTGACAAAATAATAGTTTTAGGGGTCTCTTGTTCGTTAATTTCGAGTTTGAAAATCATAGATATAATAAAAATTTTTGTGCTCGGATATTAGACAAGCTTTCTACCAAAGACGGTAGATGACCACCTGAAAGACGGAAAGAATTTCCAAGGGACACCTTTTTGTAATGCGATGTCAATGTTTCCTTTCAAAGGCATACGTTAATATGGTTTGACCACCATTTTGACAACAGATATCTACTGTAGTTCAGCACTTGTCTTTTTTAGTAACGGAATATCATTTTATTTTTTCGTCACTAGACACCTACGATGGCACACTACACATGTATGAAAATTGAAGACCTGCGGTACTGCATTCATGATTTACACAAGAAGTATGTCAACGCACCATCACACGCACAGCAAGCTATTAGGGAAAAGTACAAACTGGCGAAGTAAGTAATTGCTAACCGTTCACAAAGGCCCCTGTATACATTCAAAAGGCAATATCTATCGTTGACAGCAGTCGCGTAATTACGCAACCCCTTTTTGCTTTCATGTCGCCAATTTATTATCAGTTACCTCGTTGCAAGCCGATGGCAATGCTGACCTGGAACTGGCTATCTGCTGTTGTTTCCATTTCCTTTAATTTTAACTTGTTAAAAGTATTGCAAAAGTCTGCTTTCATGATACCATTGAGATGAATTGGAAGAACTTGGAGAGCTTTTCGATGTCTGGTGTATGAGTAGCCTCAAAGACTTACAACTCCTTCCGTTTCTTAGGTAACAAGGTCGATGAAATTGGTCAGCTTCTGTAGTATAGGTATTATGATCTACCCGGTGGGCTCGGTGTAGCTTCTGTAAAGTGAATTTTGTCGTCTGGGTTACTGAAGATTACCTTCTGCCGAATAACTGTAGCCTGTAGTTTTGCATTAACAAGCATCAGCAAAATGCGTCCTCTCCGCGCCTTTAATTGTAGCGCAGCATAATATTTATTAATTTAAGGCTGCGTTCACAAATGGGCAAATATCAATCAAAAAGCCTATTGAGAGGTGATCCATGGACTTCTAAACGATAGCTTGCTATTATTTAGAAGTCCGTGGGTGATCCTATGACCATTGAAGGATTACCAAACTTATTACGTGCCAAAGTGCTGGCCAGTCCATTGTTAGATGTAATGCAAATCGAACTACTTGGTACATGCTTAAATGTAACACCTTACTATTTATACCCCACAAGCCGTAACGTTGCAGGTTCCTTTGATTTGCATACTCGTCCACAACATTAACTGATTGCAAGAGGTTTGGCAACATGTTTAATAGGGATACCAAAGTTCAACATCAGGCTCAAATATGATTTTAATGACCTACCAATATTGATTTTGGCTTAGGATTATTCCTCGCAGTTGTTTTTGCCCTCTAATGTTCTCACAGCATTCCCAACTGATTACGTTCGTTGCTTGTTTTTTACTCTAGGTACCATCATGTAACTCAGCTGACACCGCCATCTCACTTACCACTGTAAAGACGGTCATAAAGACTCCACCTGTTACGAGGAGCCAACCTAGTGATCATGCATAGCACATTTAGTGGCTTCTGATATGAATACTTGGCACTATATAGCATAATAGTTTCTTATAATGTGCCGAAGATAGTAGACTGATAAAGCGCTATCTTAGCAGAAGCGAACAATCTGAGCCGGCTCTGCTGATTCCTAGCTGGTTCCTTCATTTTGCTTCGTTCCTATTTCGATTTGCTTTTATTATTCCAAGCGATCTTTTACTGTTTTCAGAAGATCTTTTATTGACAGACCTTTTTATATAGCTCTAGATTTTTTAAATATTGTTGGTCGTTTGATTGGGATAGCATGTTCAGTGGCTTTTTTGTCTGCCGAAGCATGTATGTTGTAAACTACATCACCAACAAGCCAGATATCGTAACTAAGGTGAAGATCGCTCCTGCCTTCGAAGATGCAGCGACACAATGCTGCCGATAACATACCCTCGAAATTGACGTTGAAGCATGTGATAGCATGTGAAGGCTGTAATAGCAATTTCAAATGCTGATTCAGACGGATAGGTTTATACGCCAAAACATTTTGCAGCTGACTGGTTACTCTACCTGGCATTGTTGAGGACGGGAATGCACGTTTGCTTATATTGAAGAAGAGACATGAATCTATGAGAATATTTTGATGCATGTACATTTTGGAAAACAAATGGATAGCACCTGGTAAATAGATCGCGTCCACAGATCTGAATATATCTGGCCTGTGGGTCCTCTACAGCCCCAGGGTATTTTGTGCATAGTGCAAATGTAAATTTTTACTCTTAATGTATTTTTATTTATTGGCAGTTTTCCAGCATCAAGTAGGATCTGGCAGATAATTGTAATAGATATATAATCCTTCATTATGACTTTTAGTCCTTTATGGTAGTCCTTTCTTACTCTGTCCTTCAGGTTGTGAGGCCCACCCCTTCCATATTGAATCACCTCGCTGATGGTAGATCAAGTTAACGTATGAAGTTAAGAAAGACAATGCGTGTTTTTTACATAAGGAACTAAGATGGATTCGGCAAATTGGAAGCTACAGAAATTGCACAAAGCTGAAAGAATCGTATGAGATAGGGGGAGGCGATTTCACGCTCAGACAGAAACAGTTGTAACCACTTCCTCTGCACCAAATATACAGTAGTATTTGCTTGAAAGAAACAAGTAATGTCTTTCATTTATAACGTTCATGTATGACCCTCCTCACAGCACAAATTGTCGAATGAAAAGTCTTACCTAGCTGCTTTGTTGTAGGGTATGTCTGAATTACGACTGCCAGGCGGTGTTTTGTTTCAGACCGAAATTACGTAGGAGCGTACAAATTGATATCTTCATACCAGAATTGGCTCACCCTTTACCTGCCTCCTGTCCTTTCGCTCCCGATTATATGTTGAGACAATCCTCTTTTCTCGATGTTGTTTACAGCGTTCACATTAAAATACTGAAAACCAATTTCAGACTTGCAGCTAAAGAAGATGCTGGTTGCGTTTTCGGTGGCGCTTAAGATAACTCTACCGGTACATTCTGCTACGCGAGTAAGTTACCATCGATCAGCTATTCAACAATAGCTTGTTAACTACATTCTGCTTCATATAACTAGTAATCACTTATGATTTAGCTTCTTCAGCTCAAAAACTAAATATTGTTTGGCATAAGACCTACCAGAAGTAGCTGCTGTGATCTGTAATGCTTCTGCACCTGCTTGCTAAAAATAACAATCTTTAATGCGCATGCCTGGTCTGAGACTTGAATAATTGCATGCTGCGGATGCCTTATTTAGCTTAGACTTAAGATTATACGTGCATCAATTGGTGTTCATGCGCAACGTATGTGTACCTACATTACAAAATACTCTTAATATCAAATAATGAATCAATTCCGCAATGTATGCAATTTACATATCTGCAACAACCGCTACTGTGCAGCTTTCAACGTTCACTGGTACATATGGACGCAAAGGACCCAAAATTCCCATACGTTTTGGAGAAGGTGCATAATACCTTTGCTCCTCTCACATCGACACATAAAAGAGTCTATGTGTACGGAATTTGCAGTTTTATAGACTTTGTGGACATGAGAAATTTTAACAGCATTAGGATATACAGCAATTAGGATAAGTTTGTGAGATTCTTTGCACCGTACATACTGTGGTCCAATCAATATATTACTAGACGTATTACTATGGATCGTACGATTATGCATGGATATGTGGCGGGGCAAAGGCCGACCCAAACACAATTGGCATGCCGACATAAACAAATGGACCGGTCAATCAATAACTGACAACATCAGGAATCCAGGATTGTAAAAAATCGAGAAGACTGGAGAAGCAACATTTGGACATCAAAGCGCCTAATGGTCAGCAGGCCATGGGAACAGCATAGCACACTAACTATTTCATTTCTATTCGTGTCAGTGAGAAAGTTATACATTATTACTAAGAGTGTTACGCTATTGTGAATGAGACACAGGATACCAGGGATGTCGAGAGGACAAACATGCATGACATCAGATGAAAAAAGGTTTGCTATCTGTTATAACTTTTTCAACATTGCTCTCACGTGCTATTACTAAAATATGTTATAATTTAAGAACTGCTAAGAGGCATTTAGCCCTCTTTGTACTCCTGTACAGTTTCAACAATGTGCTAATTAAAATAACAGGCAAAGTCAAAATCTTCAATGAAAAGCACATATTTTCACTCATGTTCTCACGTCTCGTCGAACAGTTGCCGCCTAGTGTTGACATCCCAACATAAAAACGTAACTCGAGAAGCGAATGGAGATTATTTTCCACGAAGTTTCGCAACATAAATTTTATAAAGCAACACTGTGCTGTGCTGTTTCCAAGGCCTGTTGACCGTTGGGGCGCTTTGACGTCCGAACCCTGCTTCTCCAGTCTTCTCGATTTTTTGCAAACCTTATGTTGTCAGTTGTTGATTGGCCGGTCCATTTATTGATGTCGGCATGCCAATTGTGTTTGGGCCGGCCTCTTGCCCTCTGCCCTGCCACGTATCCATGCATAATCGTATGGGCCAGAGTTCCTGGTCTTCTGGTGACATACCCAAACCATTGCAGTTTTCGTCTTCTGGCTATTTCTATTAGGGGCTCGTAGTTGCCAATGAGGTCTTTAATTTTCTTTGCTACAGTTTCATTGGTGATTCTCTGGTTCCTGGTAATACCGAGTATTCTGCGGAAGCATCGCATTTCAAACGCCATTATTCTTTTTTCAACACTTAGACTAAAAGTCCATGTTTCACAGCCATACAATGCAATAGAAGTAAAAAGCGATCTCATAAAATTCACTTTATTTGTTGAGGATATACTTTGGCTGTTCCACAATCTATTCAGTTTTGCGAGCTGTCCAGTTGCCATAGCCAATCTCTTCTTGACCTCCAACTCTGTGGTCACATCTTCTGTGATGGTGCTACCGAGGTACTGAAAGGCTTTGACTTCTTCCAAAGTGCATCCGTCTACAGTGGACTCTCTCTATCTCGACTACCCTCTATCTCGAACTTCTCTCCATCTCGAACAAAACATTTGGTCCCATGGACATTTACGTACCCTGTTAGCTATTTTTATCTCTTTATTTCGAACTTCTCTTTCTCGAAATTTTCTCTATTTCGAACAAAAATCTTGGTCTCTTACGTATATTTCTCTCTCTATCTCGAACATTTTCCTACCTAAGGGTGTATTTACACAACAAATAGAATAAAAATGTTAT
>JAAAKM020000533.1:0-16290 GCA_010016025.2 Alatinidae sp. Z8VKAUB7J3 | reverse complement strand
AGAGACATACTAGAAGAGGGAGAGGGGAATTGAACTTTTGTTTACGTTAAGTGAATAAGCGTGTTTAGACAAAAGAAAGCTTCTTTGAGAAGAAGATCGAATTCTGAAGAAGCAGAGGTGAGAAAAGTGAAGTCAGAGGCAGAGAACGGACGAGAGAAGTTTTCAGCATGTAGACGAATACTAAAAAATGGAGGGCTAGAAAGCGTTTTTCCAGTAAAAACGCTACGCGCCTTGTGCTGGCACTTATCTTTATAATAAGAATTCGTTTTCTAGCTGACTTGTCCAACGCAGACGTTAATGTAGTACTATATGACTAGAATATTATTGAGAGAGCATTTTAAAGAGACTTGGGCATGCGATAAAACATGAAATAAGAGGTTGTAGAACTACTTCTTTAGAGCCGTGTTTAGAGAATGTGAAGAGACAGCATAGTAAAAGAGAAGGTAACGAGTGATGGAGCAAAGCAAGGTGTCATAAAGAGTCAATAAAGATAAAATACAGACTGCCTGAATTATCATTGAGTTGCACCACTTTTTTAGAGGTAGAAAGAAGGTAGAGTAAGAGAATGCATAGGATTTCTTTGAGGGTTGTGAAACTTTATAGGTACTACTGTACTTATGCTAAAAGTATACAAATTTATAAAATAAAACAAATAAAAATGATTTACTTTGGCGGCTAGGACATCTTCGCATGAGGTTGGCAGGTTCACTTCCTCGGGCACTGGAACTGCAGATGCAGCAGCAGCAAAGAGTAATACAATTAAGATGGACTTCATCTACAAAGAAAAGACAATAAAATATTTAGTACCTACTTACTAGAAATAGTTAACTACAGAAAAAGGAAGAAGTTAGTCCGATTAAATGCCCTAAGTACAGGGGTCCGGTCAAGACGACCCTCAAGATGTCTAAGACGTCCGACCAGAGATTAACCAAGCAGACACTTCAGTGCACTTTGTTTTACTCCTGTCTTCCCTTCACCAATGCATTTCAATTGTATCTGAGCCGCCATCGTTCGCCTCGGCCCTGCTACCAAGTACCAAGCTGTCTCTCAAAACGTCCGATCACTCAAATATTTTGACCCCTGTAAGTACATGATATGTAATGTAGCACAGCCTACTAACTAGGTTAGCGTCATGTACTTTGTATCATAATAAGTAGTTTGACAGCTTCGGTATAAGATGATAGTTTTCACTTTTTTGACTTTACATTCGCAAGCTCTCTCGTTGCGTTTTTGGACTACTATGACTTTAAATTTCAAGTGCAGGTCCTGCTACGGTTGCGTTTGTTAAAAAGACACTCCTTTTGCTACACTTGTCCTGTAGTGTGCACTGCCAATAGCGTCAGGGATTAATGACAGAAAGACAAACCAATTAATGTTCATTTCTAGTAACAAGGAAAATTTCATTCCTAATAAAGAGACTACAGCTGAAACTGATACGGTAATCTGCATGGGTAAGACGCCAGTGGTATGACAGGAATATATTGTAGTGGGAGAATTGACAACAGCCAATCAGCTGCAGGAAAGCTCAAAAATTGTATACAGGGTAAATATAGTTTTTTGTATAGGAATATTTAAAATAGTTAAGGATTGAAATTTTAGCTTTGAAAAGAACGCTAGAGAAAATAAAAATGTCACCATCGGGGATAAAAATCGTGACCCATGCCTTCCATGCATACGCTCTACCAACTGATGTAGATGACCTCCCATGTTAACATACTCTTTTTCTCTAGTCGCCACATTAGTTTCCAATCATCAACCGGTGGACATCGACATCCAGCTCAACACAATTGGAGACCAGCCTCTATGCGCCATGTGACGTGACGAAGGAAGGAGTTCCATCCGTCCCGATATACTGTCCAAAGCCCATTGAAAATATATACTTCATACTGTATCTATACTTCATACTATATTGTGAAGAGAGGATTTGAAATGTCGAATTGACATATTTTCTATTTCTCTAGTGTTCTTTTCAAAACTGACATTTCAAATCCACTCCTTTCGACTAAAATTTTGCTAGATATTTGAAAAAAAACTTATAAAATTGATATATTCTCAATTTTAAGTGATACAAAGCCGTAATATTCTTCATATACTAGTTCTAAAATACAGTATCTTGATCAAATATTGAGAAAAGAAAACCATGAAAAGTTAATGAAAGGGCAAAATGTCTAAAATGGCATGCATGCGCCATTGCCAACCATTTAGGGAAGTATTTTTAATACTACAAGATATTGAATTCCCTTAGTATTAATCCAAGTATTAATCCAACTTAAGCCTTCCCTTTCTTAAGATTTTTTAACTTCTCTCTTTTTAAGGTTTGCGCTGAGCTATATTCTTATTAAAAAACTAAGTGAAAGGCAGGGGTAGACTTGATGGGTTATCCTTGGCTTCAAACGAAAGGCCTGTAGGATTTCAGGTGCCAGGTAAGGTGTCTAAATACTCTATACCGCAGCTATCTTTGAAATTTTTGTAATAAAGTCTCAAAATCAAGACAGTAATTTCCTTCGCATACAGTATAGTAACATATCTTTCTAGAACAGGTACATTGTGAAGTTGTAGAACTGTGTTGTAGGGGGAATGTTCAGTAATTGATCTAAAACAACAGTTTAATTATCGAAACGTCACGTCTTGTAACTGTCCCGGTTATCACTGAGGGGGGATAATGAGAGGATAACTAATGAGGGGAATCGATAACTCCACGCACTTGTCCATGTTTAGGTCCCTATTCTGTGCTCTTTTGGTAATGTGTTTTCTTTACTGAATCTAAGCTATGACTTCTTTAAGAACAAGTAAACGAAAAATGATACTTCAACAGCTGCTGATACAGGTCTGGGTTTGTATACTCAAATTTTAGTCAATTTTGTCCACCGAGTTTCATGATAAAGTCGCTTCTAGTAACCGGTGTAGAACATTCTACGTATGGCGTAGTGATGGGCTGGCGGTGTTTTCTTTGTACACGGTATAATATAGTACATAAGGGTCTTTGAACTAGGGTGCTAAGAAATCGATCAGAACTCAGTTATGCTACTCCTTAGGTTTGAGGCTATTGCACTCTCAGGCCACAGAACGGTAAGACGTTACCAAGTATAGATATTTGATAAGGTCGATCTCTGTCGATAGAACGTACGTAAATCTTACGTAAAAATTATTGTAGTGACAATGAACAGAAAAGACGGGACTCTAAATATGCATGTAATAGAGATCATATGTCTTAAAACTGAATAATTTTATACCTAGTAAATTTCTTTGATTTTCATAAAAGAAAAATGCATACACGTAATCGTGTAAATGAAAACTTCAGAAGTTACATGAAGGTAACTATCTCATTAACACTAGAAAAAGATATAGGTTATATCAATGTAAAAAGAATGAATAACCACAGAAAAGTTTACAGCTTAAATGCATTTATATTTAAGGAAGCAAAACCTCCAAATTCTCAGAGTGCCGTGGTTAGTAGTTTGAGTAGAGATAAATATAAATTTGTACGAAAGCTGCGGATAAGAATACAACTGTGAAAGAAAAATGACCAGTTGCCTTTCTTCCTTAACTTTTTATTCTACATTGTTATACGCCCATCAATTGATACATCATGTTAGTGATGAATTTCTGTTAATAAGGGCATCATTTATCTGACTAATGGCTACCAACTCTAAATAGGGTTTCCCCCAAACCCAGAGACAATAAAACAACAAGGAAATTAACTAAAGACTTACCATGGAATTCTCAGCAGCACTTTAGGACCTTCTGTCTTAATGTAATAAAAAAATTCGTGGGCAACCTTTAATACAACCCTTGATACTGAAATGTATAATGTACTCAAACACTAATTCAAAGTAGTACTTGATAACTAGTCAGCTGGTTCAATTACTTAAGAGATTTATGCACCTGGGTACGCAAGTGTCAAGAAGGTGGGAAGAGCCTCTTTATAACTATGGGACAAAGAAAGCATTACAAGCACTCAAGGTTTGCAAGCCACTTTATACCGTCTTCAAAGCCAGAATGAACTGTTTCCATTTCAAGGGCTTTTGTAAATGTTAAGTAGGGGCGCGCAATCTCTTCTTGCTTCCCGTGTAATAGAGCACTATGTAGCAAGAAGTGCCGGTCTTGATATATTACAAAACATCTCTTTTATGTTGTAGGGTGACTCTGAATTTAAAAGGAGGCCTTTTCAACGATGTTACACTGATAAATTTATGGAAAAACCTCTCCAGTTTTGCTAGAATGGTTGCTTATTGAAAGAAGTATTGCAAGGGTCTTTAAAATATTTACTTTGACTATTTTTACATTAGTTTATAGTTTGAGCATATAAGCATACTAATCTGAGGTAATGTGCTCGATTTTCCGTTGGATTTTGACTCATCATGCTAAAGAGTGTGAGTCAAAATCCAGATTGTGCAATGGTAATGCTATGCTTGAAAAGCTTCATTATTATTGTTAAGAGTAGTTCGACGTTTGTCTCCAACGCAAATAAAAAGTTGAGCAACTCACCGTACCTTCAGTTACTCAATCATCCTCTCTCTAATTGATTTGGGACTAGGGCGGCTGGCAGGGACTTGGGTGATGTCCACATGTATTGAACGAAGAGCACCTTAACGAAGGGTACTCTGCCTGACGGCACCAATGGCCTTTCTTGGAACGGAACCCTGACAATTAGTTAAAAAGGTAACTTTGTGCTCAGTCCTATCATGGCCCTTTATCTCAACTTCTGAGTATTCAGCTTTTTTGTTAGTTGAGTGTATTATCTTCCTAAAAACGTTCCTCTTTCCAGAGCGTTCGAGATCATGGTTTCCATCTTTTCCTCTCCATGTATAGTTTAAAATTTGACATTCACTCTGGTGGTCTTCGTGAATGCTGGCAACAAACGTCAGTCTATGTTTGCCTTTACTTTATTACTGTCAGTCATTCCTTTAAACATCAGATATTCCAGGCTCCCCTTCCTATTACATGAACCAGAAGCCACCATTCCCCTTTCCATTCCGCCCTCCTTAGTCTTCTTTAATTTCTGCCTTCATTTAAACATTTTGATCATATACTTTGTTAGTGGATGGTTTACTCGGAACTGTTCTCAAAATGATATCTTGTCATACGTAATTTCTCGCATGCTTGTTTTGATTTCCCATTACCTTTACGTTCTTAACAACTGAATTAATTTTATCAAAAGCATCTTTACCATCTAATGTTATCAAACTGCTCATATTATCTGACTTTCTTTCCTCTTTTTCTTTTGGCTCCTCCCTTTTAGGGGTCGCCACAGCGTATCCTTTGTCTCCACACCAGTGTATCGTTTGCTCCCGCCTCCGTCACGCCAACCACCCTCATGTCCTCACTCACCATATCCATGAACCTTCTCTTTGGCCTCCCTCGCTTTCTTCTACCCGGTATTCCCATCTCCAGCATCCTCCTCCCAATATATCCCTCATCCCTCCTACGCACATGGCCAAACCATCTCACTCTCGTTTCTCTCACCTTATCACCCAACCGTCTTACCCGGGCTGTTCCTCTGATATAATCGTTTCTAATCCTGTCCATCCTCGTCACTCCTAGAGAAAATCTCAGCATTTTCAATTCTGCCATCTCTAACTCTGCCTCCAGTCTTTTTGTCATTGCCACTGCCTCCAAGCCATACACACATCATAGCTCATATTATCTTATACAATGAATTATAGTAATAGGAGGCTGAGCAGATTATAGTCGCTCTTTTACTTTCAGTTTACCTGTACTAGTGATTTTCTGACAAATTTAGAATGGGAGAAGCAGATAAGGGCTTTCCCAACGTAGATACAAGCCATTAGGTAGACTTTATCGTTTCCACCTCTCCACATTCTTTTGCGTGCGCTGGACGAACTACATCAATAAGTTAAGGAGAAATTGTCACATGTTCTAAGCGTTGGGACTGTGCCCCGATAACTAGATCTCAAATTACGCCCTTTGCTTAATCAACCAGGCTCCTTATTGCTTGATCGGAAAATATCTTACAAAATACAATTGTTGTCAAATTAACGATTCTTTTGCCTCTTCAATCAGGGAAGGTCAACGAGTTTGACGGTATTTATTGCACAGAAGAGCATTTGGGTCCATTAAATCCATATTCTAATATACACCTATCAAACTAGTTGGCGTACAAAGTATCAATGGGAGCAAAACCATCCATTTTCTAGTATTTGTTTATACTTTTGTATACATTAGTTAGATACTGGCTTTATTTTCCTGCCTAAGCCTGCACGCAATTTGGGAATTTGTTGTAGAGAAAGCTTACTTGTATCTTAAGTGTACTCCATATCAAGGAGATGTCGGTATCCTTTGCCCTTCAGTGCATGTGCGTCCTCAGTCATCAATTCGTGCATCTTATTAATATTTAGGCCTTCATCGTAGCCCTCTTGTATTCGAAGCCACTAGGGTGATGCACCAAAATCCTTCGAAACTCAAAAAACACTTTGCAGAAGTGCAGATCTGCCAAACAGAATAGTAAATGAGCACGATGTCATTAATATTCGACATGCAGAAGACACTGTCCTTATTCCCGCAACGGAAGAGGGACTTAAAACCTTCTCCACAAGTTGGTAATGGAAAGTGAAAAACTTGGTTTGTCATAGAACATGAACAAGACCTACACAACGACCGTATGAAAGAAACCAGACGCACCGACATCTACAATGACAGCGACGGGAGACAACATTCAGGTAACAGTTAACTTCAACTAAATTGGTAGAACGTTGACGTCGGATGGCGGGTTAGACCATGAAATAAAGAGAAGAAATGCCATAGCAAAAGATACTTCTAACAAGAAAAAAGATCATCTCGAAGAACACTCGAATAAGTTTATCAACAAAATTAAGAATTCTTAAATGCTAGTTATTGCCAATATTGATTTGCGCCTGTGAAACATGAATAATGTCTAGCAATATGCAAAAGACTCAAGGCAAACGAAGTGTGGTTGGCTTCTTGGCAATATGTTGAGGACATCTTGGGCTGAAATATTAACAAATATCGAAGGTACTAACACGGGCAAGTGCAAAACACAAAAATGGCAACTGCCAAATGAAAAAATTACTAGGATATGTAATGAGGAGGAATAAAACAGAAAATCTAGTAGTAAGTGGTGAAAATTTAGGACAAGGAAAACAAAAGAAATTGCTAAGTAACTATGTAGTTGACCAGCTTATAAAATTGGGCAATCTTTTTGGCTTTGGGTACACTTCCTTCCGCCGGGTTTCACACATTTCGCAGGCTTGTTGATAGAATGCTGATTGCAAATTCAGGTATTGCAAAGACTGCAATTTTTAAATCAATACCTTCAGTTTGAAGGTACTCTAATGCATACATGCCTAAAGGAGAAACACCTGTTTAAAATAAACCATGATGCGGTAAATTAACGGGGCTGGACGTACAGACCAGTAGCTATATGGAGAGCTCCCGGGACACTTTGCAAAGCGCAGTGTTTAAGTTGATGATGGTCAAGAGCATGGGCAGTCCATCTTGTGTATGAAACCGAATGTAAAGCTACGTCTTTTAAGTCCCGTTCGCAAACACCGTGCCTTTGGAGCGACTCTTTCCATTCCCCTGTTGTGTCAAATACATCTTTTACGGAAGGGATACTTTCAACACTGCACACTAAAAAAAGGTTACGCCTATGCTAAAAAAATGTAAATTGACTATTACCCATCCACTGTTGTAAGATAATGTCGAGGACCCTAATTCTTACCACCCCTGTTTTAAGTAATCTCTCAATCAACGACCTAAATAAGTACCCTAAATAAAGAGTAAAACCACCATTAACTAATGAATATAGGGTATCTGCGACGTCCAAGGCCAATGTCCCTCAATTAAGGCTACAGGGCAGAGGAGGCAAACAATGAGGCAGGTTCAACGGCCAGTAGGGCCGCCTCCCACGTACTATTGAAAGAATCTGTGATCAAAGAAAACATATACTACACCCATATTTTGGCATTACCAAATCCTTTATCAATTAAATCTTTAAAAGTCAAATCTTCAGTTGACAAGTTCAAGATTTCTATTTGTCGACTAATGACGTTCACCGAAGACTTGACCATCAAGTTTGTTATACAGTTGAACCTGATGAACCGTTCCGTGATTTTAAAATATGTGGCGCGGTGCATATAACCTACACGAATACTTTTTCTGCCTTGTCGCATTCTATTGTAAACTTCAGAACTGAAATTATAATTTTAATAGGGGGATTACTCAAAATATTAGTTATTTCATTCTGTTTCTTGCTAATGAAGTAGTTCACATTCAGAGGACGCATATTCCTCGATTCTTTTCAACCGTGAATTATAAATGGACGAGAATTCGGGATCTGCCAAAAAGTTACATTGGCATTTACAATAATTCGTCGTGTCCGTCCAAGACAGTTTTGTATGGACAGATTCCGCATGACATTAACAATTTTTAAACTACTTGTCGATTCTCGACTCTCTCCTTTTCTTATCGGGATCTAGTATCAAGCTCAGTAGAATTTAACAGGGCCCAAATTGGAGCGTGCAAATGTAACATTACGCAAACGCTCCAAAGACAGTTGATGCATTCGAAACGCTTGACTGGCCATATTCTAAATGTATAATGTTCATCATAAAAACTAATTCACTGATGTCACCAAAAGTATTACAAGGGCGTTTACAATGAATGAATTTAAGTGCGAAAGCTTCGTTTCTCGGCCTTTGGGCAATGAATGGGCGTAGTATCTGTTCTCATTGACGACGCATATTTTCAATGACATGCGAGAGGCGACCCTTAAGGGGGTTAAAGCTTGCAACATGACTTCCTTTCTTTTCAAACTTGGAGGAAGTGAAGACTTGATCTTCAAGACAAGAGTCGGGAGACGTGGGGGACAAGGGAAAGGCAAATTTGCCAGTGCGCTCAGTGTAATTGAATGATAAAGAAAGAAGATTATGATCAGCTACAATTTAAAGAAGTTACAAGTATTTAAATGGCAACATGAATGTTTTGACGATGTCAATGTATGTTTACATCGTAACGCGACGTCGTATAATGTTGGTGGGTTAGAGTAGGGGTTAAACAGATGGCTAGGCTTACGGTACACACTGTCAACGCCATCAATGCCAATCACTATCGTGTAAGAAACAGTAAGCGGTGAGAGAGAAACCATTCAACACAGGGACAAGGCACACTAAATGAAAACTGCAGTTATTAGTCGTATCAGGTTCTATTTACAATATTTGATTCCTATGATATCTGTATATTTATAAAAAGAAATAGGAAAATATGGTACAACAATGTCAATGTCACTAATTGTTGCCTCGATAAAACTTCCTTACAATTTAAAAACGATTGATTCATCATTACTAACTGAGGCAGATCTAGTTGGCGCCAAAAGGCATATCCCTGAACAAAAATCCCAAAATAAGTGTCGAAATACACAGGATACAATTAGGTTTTAACGAATATGGAACGAGCCTGAACATGGAACGAGAACCTGTTCAGCCAGACGGTAACAGAGAAACTGATGATTTGTGGCATTACAGACTACTGGTTCTTTGCAAAATCTAATACAGAAATAACGAGGCGATACTTGCCTTAGTGAACCTCTCCTTAACCTACTCCCAGTAAATAAGGAGAAAAGAATCGCCTCCGCTCCTAATGAAC
Source organism: Alatinidae sp. Z8VKAUB7J3 (assembly GCA_010016025.2). Lineage (NCBI taxonomy): Eukaryota > Metazoa > Cnidaria > Cubozoa > Carybdeida > Alatinidae > Alatinidae sp. Z8VKAUB7J3. The sequence goes on along the minus strand of JAAAKM020000533.1, from coordinate 6,666 downwards.
AGGATCAGGTTGTGGGATCAGACATTATAAGAATAAGTGAGTTAGAAACGGCCACTGTAGAGGGGCATTGACGCATAGATGAGATTCGTGGTAAGTTCAATCAAAGGGCAACTATACCACGGTAACATGGTACATATTTAATTTTCTAACCTATCTTGGTGACGATATTATTTCTGGGGGTTAAAAATCACTAGAACTTACATGAATCAAAAAGGGTGTGCCTAAACTTGGCACCTGGTGTTGTGCACGGAATGAAACAGAACGGGATGAGGCCTCTACTACCGACTTAGATATGACATCTACTGCAACGTTGAATGCACCATTAAGTTTACTAATTGCACTTGATGGACATAAGAGTAATTATTATCGTCTTTCTAGGTGCTACTGATAAAAGCGTATCCAAGACTTTGCGAATATATTAGCTACGCTTTGACAGCGGCACCTCAATAAGGAAAGATTAGCTAATATCCAAATTGACAAATATAATCGACTTGAAAGTGAGAGCCGAGAAGACTGGGGTGAATTGAAGGAACTGCTGAATAATGCCCACGGCAACTCGAGCTAAGTGAGTAGTAGTATTGTTGTAAGAGGTTACTACTCAGCGCCAAAACTTTGAATACTCGACTACGGTACGAATTAGAGTCTAATATGTGTCTAATAACGATTGTAATACTACAGTTTTATCGCAAAAAGTCATCACATCCCCGGCGTTTAAGCAATCAGCAGATGCTAGGTGAGGTACCTTACACATAACTTGGCTCCGGCAGTTACACTATATTACCTTTAAGTACGAGAGATCCTATTTGAACAGGTCTGACGTGAACCCGTAAGTAATTACGTCGACAAAGAATCACCATTATACTTCTATCTGACATTCTACTGGCAAACACATACACAATCCAATACTGCAACATCAATCACAATAAAAATTACCCCATGATAGGAATAGAGGCATTAATTGTGTAATCTCAGTGGTTCTTCTTTACTAAGAAACGAAGGCCCATTTCTCCAATAATGATTAGAGCTAAATATAAATTACCATCTATTATCCCTGCTACCCAATGCAACCAATAAACGTGTATGTTATGCACAAGAATAGAGAACCAACAACATTGCCATCTTAGTACAAGTCAACAATATTGTAGAGTAAGGATACAACAAAGTCATGATACCGTTGATGCCGACTGATCGGAAACTGACTGGGCAGCTCTTGCTCTCCTAAATTACTACTACAACTCTTAACACCACTGACGTTTACGAATAAGGGTGTTTATCACCACGGGGATTTCTATACGGTGCATTTACCATCAACTAAACTGCCGGCAAGATATTTAGCTTTAAAGATTTACTCAAGGTAACTTAAACGACCGAACTATCACTGCCTAGATATTAACACCAGTGGCAATAGCATTTACGACAATAGAGTGCTTACCCTATGTTAGCAATATCGTGTGCTCTGACGGACGTTTTACAAACACATAAGTAAGGTGAGGCGTTTTCATGAAGTGCAATCAATGTCCAGGGCTGTAACCGCTTAAGTGTACACCCTTGGCAAATGCTAGTGTGCTAATTGTCCTTGGTGGGATAGAAATTGCCCAAGTATCGACCACCGCAGGTTCGTACACGACGAACATTGCTACAAGAATCCCCCCCCCCCCAGTGTGATCGTAAAAAAATCTCCACGGTAACCAAAACAAACCCTGATTAAATAATCAAGCTGTTTATCCCTATCTTTCCTCCCTAAAAAACCGTCACGCAATGGACCTGAGAATCATCTACAACAAGCCAGCCAGCAAAAAAAGTATCTGGAAATAGTATATTAATATGTCTAAGTATTGTAACAGATGCCTATATATCGAAACTAAAGGTAAATAAATGTGTTCCAAAGTGGCTTTAAAACGGGTACGAATGTACTGCACATAAATAACCGTACTAGTAGGTTCTCGCGATAAAAGCTGTACATGCAAGTTCTTATTCTTGTGTTATTACTATATAGAAAGTGATAAACGGGCAGAAGAGAAGCTGTGTGAAATAACAACTAAAGAACACAAGTTTAAACCCGATAAGCTTTGTTCCTAAAGCCCTTTAACCGGTGCTTCGGTACAAAAAAACACCAATGCAATATTGGAAAACGAAAGTCAGACTCTATGCAATTCCAATATGTCCGAGAGTATGGTTTCATATTGCATACGGTCTAATTATCAGCACATGTAAATAGCATAGCCTTCAGCTAACTAGTTCTTGTAACACATTCCGTCGAAAACTTGAAATTTATATGCTTTGAGAGTAATTAACTCTTTCAGTAGCCAAAGCAGAGTGTTCGTTTGGCTCAAACACAACGTTTCCAATGAGTGGAGAACCACTCCTTTCGAATATTTCTGCATGTGGCTCCTTTCCTCTGATACCTTCTTTCGTATCCTTTACTTTCAGAATACTCTATCCGTTGTCTTCTTTTACGTTTCCGGTCAATTGGTAAATAAACCTTTCTATGTCTCTTTCACTAGTTATACTTCAAACCGCTCCTTTTCCTTTGCAATTGTTTTGTCCATTTCCATCTCCTTCTGTATCTTCCTCACGTTTTCTTTCCATGACACCTTTCTGTCCATATTTGCGTCCTTCATTTTTATGGTCTTTGGATTCCATTCGTGTATATAAGTTCCTTTCCTTGGCCATCTCTTGGCGGCGAGGAGATTTCTCGAGAGCGATGCCTCCAAATTCTCAAGTAACTTAGGTGAAGATAATAACGCTGTCACAGAAAGTAGCAGTTACTTTTTGTTCCATATTGAGCACCGATATGTGTCGACTATCCGTTATTCAACCTCAAGGTCCTCGCCTGGGATTGTTCGCGTCACCAGCTCAAATAACAGGCAAATATAATATGTCGATTTTCTATGTTTGAGCATCTGATGTTACAGTAAGACACTGCCATTTGTTGCAATGACATTGTCGCCAATAGCCATTGAAGGGGTTCCACCTCGACTTTCGAGTTCCATAGTAGCACGATTTGCCATATCTGTGAGGGCACTTGTTGCTACCTCTTCTGCAGTTGTCGTCACTTTCAACTGAGTACCAGCAGGCAGACTCTGAACCTTTACAACTTGATTATCCGCGGAGGTAATAAAGCTGCCTACACAATAAAAAGAGGGGTTTGCCTTTAACGTAAAGTACTATTATAATCAAACTTGAAGATGTGCTAGAAAGTATTTATGAAATACGACTTTTTATTGAATTCGTAGAATTCCCTTACAGTAGAATTTTGGGCAATTAGACAATCACGGGTCATGTCAATTCCAAAATTTTTGCAAATAACGTCCATCGGTCGGGCAACGAATTAATCACAATGCACTGTTTCTGAAGAAATTAAACAACAGAGAGCAATTGAGCAACTTGAAAGTATTCAGTTGTTATATTCAAGATGAATGCCCCCCCTCTGTTGCTCAACTTCTGAATACAAATACTGACGTTAAAATGAAACAGGAAAAAACTTGTCCCTACTGCAAGAATGGCTGTTATAAGCAACTAAACGTAAAGTGAGAGAAATTGTCAGTAACCCCAGAACCGAGGATCTGTCCCGTACGCGACGTGAAATTCTATTCATGCTGCCTATTTTTTGTAAGTAACACGAGTGCTTCAGTCGATCTATAAAGTTGTGAAATAAATTCATGTTCTACGACTCCTTACCTTATGTTTAAAACCATCGCGTTAGTACAGAAAATGATCTAGTTATAAAAATATCAGCTGCCAAGAAGAAATTATCTCTCTTGATCACAATCAGATATGAAGTTTGTACTACAGAAAATAAAGAAAACAATTGATTAACATACTTGTGTTTACTTGATCCATCATCGCCTTTTGTTGTTGCATGGTAACTGGGCAGTCTTTGTGAGTTAATAGTAAAGCTTTTAACTGCGCAACTTCTGTTCGAAGAACAGCAATTTCGTTCTATGGTGACGAAGAAAGAAGAAATAAAATTATAGCAATCTTTTACATGGGTTACCTAGTCACACTCTGGACAAGGAAGCTAGACTGAGGGTGGTATTGCACTGGCTGAAAGACAACTTTACCATAAATCATCGTGAGATGATATGACAGTCGATTACATAATTTATAGTTATGCAAATGCTTAATAGCGCTTCGTCCTACACCGCTCTACGATTGCTACAAACAAACCGTACCTACACTTACCTGCAACTGACCATTTTGTAACGACAATTCCTCAGCCTTTTTCTCCAGCTGTTGAACCCATATTTTTCGCTTCTGTCGGCAACGTGAAGCTGCAGCCCTACAGGTTGGGTGAACATAGAACATGCACATGATTTTATAATACTCTGCCATTCGATAATTGGCATAGAGACAGATCTATCAATTTTTCCTCAATCGTTAATCTGAATAACTCTTACGATATTTGGGCTATATGTCCTGCGATTTTGCACGAAGGGTTTGCTTTGAAAAGCCCCTTCCCTGTATCACATCACAAAGGTAAGTACCCAAGTTTTGGAATTGTGATACTATTAGTACGATCCTTTCACCCTTAGCTGGTATGAAGAGTATGGCATAGCATACTGTAGTTTGCTTATATCAGAATCAGTAGTGGGGGAGTTACTTGTTCCGGGCTTAGGTTCATGTTCAATTTTGCCCTCCAAATAAGTGCTAGCATGTCACAACCATGCAGTTAGTATAAAGTACTTAACAACAATAAGCCCAGCAACTGGAGTGTTCATAGAGTATTGATGTTCAAATAACTTTACCAAATAAGTGACATTGATCCTAAAAATAATTCAATCTTTTGCTGGTCTCTTGACCAGGCTACTATTTTCAAACGCATCACCGGAGAGAATCCAGATCGATAGCCCTGAACTAACCTACTGAACTTCTGTTAATCAACATACGTTTTACCTGTTGACACAAAAATGAAAGGCAAAAGTCAGAAAATTTCAGCTCTTGACATTCTGGGACGAGAAATGGCAAACAAAACTTTCCTAGGGGCTTGGCTACTGACCTGTTTCTCTCTAAAAACTTTTTGCGTCGTTCATCGGGATCTAAGTCTTCTTGGTTCCTGCGATTCCGTTTCCTAAAATGAAAACAATATTATGGTATATTATATTATTATGGTATTATGGTTAAGTAAATCTCTGAATAACAACAGAATAGGTAGTGAATTGACCTCCTAAACACAGTGGATGCGGTAGTTTTACCAATAAGAGAATACCGGAAAGGCAGGGAAACCGAAAATAGAAAGGGGTTGACTTTTTAGAGTAACAGTTTGGCCTGCACCCTCTACCGTTGACTTATATTGGCCGTCTGCGCACCCTCTTACTCTTCTAAGCACTACCGTTTTTTCTTGAATTCGCAATACTCAATGAACAAAGTACATACCTCAACTACTTTTATAAGAACTTTAACGATTATCCGGCTAAATGAACTGAGCAACATCTAGCCTAGCTTCGTATTCATATATTCACCGTTTTCTAATGGCCAGTTGCAACAAACAATGCTCTAGACACCTTCGAAAAAAATCAGTAAACAAAACCTTAAAAATAAGAGAGTTTGATGAGTAACTGTTACTCTACATGGATTCAGCATTCCTATCTAATCTCAGAATCTTCAAACTAGGATACACTATAATGGATCGTTCCTCCTATGCATGCACGAACTTTTGTCAATGACCACTGTCAATGACAGTCGCAACATACGTTCCATTAGTAGACACGACAAACAATCTTAGATATTTTTATAAGTTAACAAATACAGAAGGTACCCTTATTGTAATGATAATATTGACCAAAAAAAGATAAATTTAACATAACAACCAAAATACTTACAGGGATCCGCGTCTTGAGAATTCCTGGCTCTCTGGGCTTGGTGCCGCGCTTCCCGGAGAACCTGAGCCACTGTCACCATCCATGAAATCCATGTCATTCAGACCATTGCTGTTATCACTATTGAAGTCTGGAGGGCCATAAGTGAGGGACTGTGAAGATACGGCAACCTGAGAGGGTGATGTGACAGTTATTCTTCCGTTCTGCTCTAAAGCCTGTTTCAGTTTCTATTGAAAAATGGAAAAACGCGTACCCTTTACACATTGCAGTATACTGCGTAATATTAGACTACTTCTGAACATTTTCGATCTGAATTGTCTCGTCGTATGGATTTACCGTGCTGTGATAAAACGTTATTTCCCTTACACCATAGAAAACACCATCTGACAAAACTAGTTTCGCAAGTAGACCAAAACTATAACGAACCAGCCGTATTATTCCAGTCAAAATAATATCAGTTAATATCAAAGCATACGGTATGAGAAGGATTTAGCTCTAAGAATTACAAAGACATATCTTTTGTCATTAATGTTCCCTTAAGATTAAACCTTTGTAAATATTGTTGATTGAGTAGCTAGAATTAATATTTTTAGAGTTGCTTCTTTCCCCTTCGTCGTTCGCTTCTTTCATCATCTATCTACTGTTTTCAACGTGTTTGTGACTTGTTTGTTGTGGTTTGTTCTGTGTTAATTGTTTGTCTCATTGGCGTCATAACGATCTTTCTTTCTAGTACACTACCATCACCTTCCTATTTTTCCTGACCACTTAAAACTTCTATTGTTTACTGAGTGTTTTAACGTTTGGTTACTGGTTGGTAATTTGTTTGTGTAATATATTTCTCTTTATT
>JAAAKM020000532.1:2007-13174 GCA_010016025.2 Alatinidae sp. Z8VKAUB7J3 | reverse complement strand
TCAGTTACAAGATTTTGAAGGTCGTTCAACTGTTCACGTCTACGAGCCAAATTGACCTTACCCTGTCCAGAAATTGACGGCTCCTATGAGGGTAGTCCATTGTACCGTGGGTACTGGGTCATAAGATTTTCAGTTACAAGATTTTGAAGGTCGTTCAACTGTTCACGTCTACGAGCCAAATTGACCTTACCCTGTCCAGAAATTGATGGCTCATATGAGGGTAGTCTATTGTACCGTGGGTACTGGGACCTATACTCTTCAATTTAATTTAAAACGTGTCTCTTAAGCCTACTTTCCAATGGGCGGAATTTTGCGAGCGGCCTGATTTTTTTAGCTTGAAGCCTAATTTACACATGCGTAGTACAACTCCAGGGACTGCCTCGCGGAATTTTTTTGTTCCCTGAAAACTTGAGGACACTTGTACTTTTCAAACCGTGCGCGCGGAATGCTTAATGAAAATGGCCGATCATAGCTGTGCGTGTCATCAGTCAAGAAGTGTTTCGGGACGTTCTGCAGTAAATTAATCTACAAACCGCGAGCCTCCTTTTTTAGTAATTATACCGAAAACACTGAAGTTATTTATAATTGATTCACTTGCCCAGAAGAAGCTGCAGATCTTGGTTTTTGGATGTCTTGTATGATGGAAGGTTCATACATTTAGGTCATGCAATGCAGCTGCAATAACAGGTACAATGTCTAATTATGAACAATAGGTACAAGGTATTACTTGAGAGTGAGAAGACTCCATAACTTGTATATGTAAATATTTCTTTTAGTGATAAAGCTCGGAGTTAAATATTTATGTTTGTAGAACGTGTCTGCTTTTCAACATCTACTTTATTTGCAATTTTCGAGAGGTTACTGTAAGTCAACTGTATCCCATATACACAACTTTTAACCATTTTACCAGTTCCGGTGGTTAATCATCTTCTCACGGCATCATTATTGATGCCAAAACTTTGCAATTCTGAACATACTTAGTAAATGTTTAGGTAACAACACGAGTTTCGTAGGTCACTTACTAAACACAATCATAGTGTGGTGTTTTTTAAAAAGGTGTAATAAACCAGTTTTTTATCTTAGTACGAAACCCAACTTTCACAAAACACAAACTGATGAAATGAAAACTTTCGTAAATATCAAATTAGCATATTTTTAACTGATCTAAGTCCTGTGGCTGCATTCTCTCAGTAATGCCGCTCTTCGAGCTTCCCGCTGTTTAGTCTAGTGGAAATTGCCTATCATCAATGTAAACAACAACCAGGTCGCTCGCAAATCCCCGCCTGGTGGAAATCCGGCTTGAATGAGTTCTTGAAGGCGCGTTTCGAAATACCTTTGGTCATTACACTATCCTTGCAGAGTTCTCGGCTTGGCCTTATAGAAACATTCCTTTCCTTATCTTGCTCCTGACAATGAGTCCTCTGAATTTTGCAAATAAATATCAATGTCACTGGTAGTTCTTCAGCTTAGACCATTCCGAATTACAATTCTTAAAATAAGGTTTGGCATTAACCTGCTCACTTTCATAGTACACATATAATTTGCTCCCTCCTGTTTTTATATAGGAACAATATCTTACAAATATTCATGCTCAGGATTATCCAATACTGCTCAATTTTAACTCTCATATTTGTCTCTCAATTTCGTCCGAAATGGCGTATCTTGTGATGTTTTTTGCCGTTTATAATGGAAAATCGTATGAAACAGCTTTTACTTCCAATATCGATCAAATGTACATTTAAATTTTATGTGATATACATTTGTAAATTTTTATTTCGTCTGCCCATTCCCCTACAATGGCATAAAATTTAAATTTTATTAAGAATGTTTAGTCTTGAAAACCAAAATTTCTTGAGACCATTGACGCTAGCAAATATTTTCATTATCCGTATCAAAAGAAAGAGTGCACCCCAGACAATGGCAATGGAGGCATCAGGGAAGTCATGACTAACTTGTAACAAAATTTACTTTGGTGTGAAGTGTTTCCAGAGAGTACTGAGCACCTGTGCGTAAAACGATGAAATATATAATATTATAGCAATGACGTCAAAGAAGTTTTAAATCCAGAAACGGTTCTATATTGCCATGAATGAAATTAATTTTTTTGTCTTGATCTATGTAAAGATTATCCTGTTTTAGAACCTTACTGCAAACGGATTATTTGTAAACCTTCTTGTGAAGAAGTCTATCTCCGGTGATCAGTGGTGCACACGTGGATATTTGAGGGAGAGGGATACTAGTTGAAACCCAGCGGCATCTCTTTGCGTTTTATGTTGGATCTTACATTTCATCGCTGATAATACCTGTTCACGCTATATACGTATCAATTGCAAAAAATTATCGCATCTTGCCGGCCAAAAGTTATGCTTTGTTTCCGAAATTCGCTAATCTAATATTTAACTATATCTTAATGGAGGGCATGACCCAATGGCGGCCCTGTAGACGCTACCACCCCTACTTTCAGAATGCATTGTTAGCTCCGATAACCTTCATACAATTTGCATTTCACAAAGCAGTTCTTTGGATCATGTAATGTAATGTAATTTGTATTCGCTACTTTCAAATGAGAATTTTTTAGCACAGAAACAAACTGAACCAGCAGTAGAGACTTGAACAATATCTTCCCAAAAGTGGATGAAAAACCTATTGCATCTTCCACTAAATGTGTATTTGTTCATCTCATCTTTACATATAATCAAATACGATGCTTGTCACACAAGGTGTTATATTCAGTTGTCGAAAGTCGTTTGATAACTACATTGGAAAAACTCTAAACAATACTATATTTCCTTTCAGTTATCTCATTTCAAGGAAAATACCATTATGTACTGTTGAGAGGTAGTGCATTTTATTTGAAATTAGTTTTAAATTAAATTCTTGTATTCCACTTATACAAACAATTTCAAACAAACGTTTTCTTCTGGAAATTGTCAGTTTGAAGACAACTAAATGGACACTACAACCTGGAGTGTAGTGTCCATTTAGTTGTCTTCAAACTGACAATTTCCAGGCACTGCTTCGAGTTAAAAGGTACTAATTTCCAGCCTTTTACAGTCAATCATTGTGCATCAAAATAACTTCAGAACTTATTGTAAATTAATATCGGTTTCAGAGCCATGCAGTTTTCTCTTCCCTATTTCATAAATTAGATACTTAAATTGGGACCTGCTCTATCATAGAATCAAAAGTGTGTTATTGTTGTGAAGTTTTTCGAACTATTTCGGTCCTGGCACTTACATCAATAAGGCCACTCTTCAATGCGTTTAGTTCTCAATTACGTCTTCTGCAATGAAATAGGCCCGATGTCATTTTCCACAGTAATATAAGGCCTGAATGGACTTCCCATGATATGATTTCCATGCCATTTTATCGTTACTTCATGATCTCCTGTTTCCTTCGGTACATAAGCAACTCCATGAAGGTAAGGCTCGATGCAGTGGAACTCCAATGGTAAACACAATTCTTTCTCGTTGGCAACACTTGGTCCTTTAACTTCAACTTCTAAGTAGAAAAGATCGAGTGTACCACTGTAAACAAAGAAAGTAGATTGTACGCCAACAACGGCTGATTTCAAACCTTTGCCAGTCACAGTGCAGCCTCCCAAGTCAGAGATTGAAGGCAATCGCCTCATTTTGCAGTAAGGCTTCTTCTTAAATCTTCCCTCCATAATGATATAGACTGTAATGTTCGACGGTCTGTTCTAAACGCCAAGTTTTCTTTCCATGTACTGAAAATCAAATAGTTGTAAAACCGGTTGTTTTGTTTCCTTCCAGATTGAGAGGCACTCTTTCCTTCAATTAGTGAACCTTCGATACAGCTCTTTAACACTCAGATAAAGGAACCCGGGAAGTGATTTCGTAGAATCTATCGAGAGTTTTGATCACAGCTGTAGCTAAGACCAGAAGTTGAAGACGCAGGAAGGTTTTATAACGATAATCAAAACAATTTGAATCCACCTTGGGAAAACACGACTACCAGAGCTAACAAAATATGTGAAGACTTCCCAGCGAAATGTAGATTAGTGAAACTGTCAACATCAGTAGGGAGCTCTGATGAACGGAAATGGAAAGATAAGAAATTTTTCTATTTTCTAGTTTCAACATTTGAAACATTCATGAAGCACAGCTGACTTTCGGGCTGAAATATTAATGAATCTGTTTAATTCTTATCCGTTATCGTTCTCGAACCAGACTGTGTAATTACTTTGGCGTGGGTTTCAGACAGAGTGATAGATTCTTAAGCAGAAATGTGACAGTCAAAGTTTTGATAATTGGGCAATACATAATTTCTTTGTAAACTTTTGCGAGCGAGAGAAGATCAATCTTTGTTACGAGAAACATACTGGCTATTTGCGATCCTTCTGTTTCCTATGGGCGGTTCTTCCTTACAAGCTACACAAAAGTACACCTTCACCCATCTATATCAGGGACGGGGGAAGGTAAAGCAGATTGAGGGGCCAAGTAGGCTTGGTTCAAAATTATTTTTTCACATTCCGTCAAAGTGTCATTGGTCATTGTGTGAAAAGCGTTGTTTCGTGCCGATATGCATATCTAGCTGTGAATGTGACACAATGTCCGTCGCAATCAATTTCAATTTTGATAAAGATGAAAAGTGATCACGATGAAAAAGAGAGTCCCCCCCCGTGCCCCCTGTTCCCCCGTCCCTGTACATAGGAAAATATTTCATTGGAAAAAAACAAAATAGGTTCTGTAGAACAGGAAAAGCACGGAATGGAGATCAAAAGAACACAGAGAAGGTGATCGACACTTGTATTCCACTGGTTGTTAATGAATCTTTTTTTCGCGTAGAAAACGTTTCCTTTAAATTTGCTACATTGTTCATTGTCAAAGCAATGGGATTTTATGTAATGTACTATATTCCAGCAGTCTCACAATTTGCAAAATATGGCTGAGAAATTTTGAAGGGATAAGAAGCAACAAATAATTGTTACATTGCGAACAGGTGTGGTTCAGGGTGTGTGTGCGTATAATTTCAAATTGCATTGCCGTAGAAAAAGGAGATTTTACCAGATGCTCCAATTTCCTGATAGCTTGTAGGCGTGTGATGCAACGATAATAAAACTTTGGCTTATTTCAATACCATTTCAACCCCCATTTGACACGTAGTTTATTGTGTGTTTGAAATTATAATATTTTATGGCATTTGAAACAAGGCCTTATACAGTGCTCAGAACACTTGACACGTACAATTTTTTGCACCGATGCTACTGAGCCATTAACCATTTCTCTTTATGTCTGAATTTTTTCATTATTAGAGCAAGCAAGCAACAAGCAATTTATCCGTGACTTTTATCATATACTGAAATTTTGAATGGAATTGATGTGCATAAAGTGTCACAATATTTTCTAAATTTCAAAAGAGTAAAAGTAGACAAAACACCCCAATATGTATCAACATACTTTGTTGATAAATATCATTCGTAAGATATGGTGCTACTATAAAACTAAAAAACGACAGTTTCTGAGAGATCAAAGTACAGTATATTGGAACACCGTACCAAGGATAAAATTAATGAGAACTTCGGGGAGTCGCAAAGTTTTGCCTGTCGTGGAGAACCAACACATTGCTTAAAGAAGTCATTGTGAAATACAATGACGATGCAAATACAACCCAAATACAACCCAAATAAATACTAGTTTTTCAACAACGCGGAAAAAGTTATATTGCTGAAACCAAAGGTAGCTTGGCTCTAGAAATATCAGGGGTAACCACTTTCACCCCATCCATACCCCTACCTGGTACGGTACTGTATTCACGAAGGACATGCGTAAATAGATATTGTACTGAAAGGTACCGAATTATGGATGTGAGTGAACACCTCGCAGTACAAGTTAGAAAGTTCATTTGCAGATACTGTACATTTGCAAGCTGAAACACTGTCAAAATCGGCATTATTTCCTTTTTTGAGTCGGTAGTTTATGGTTAACTCTTTACGTTTCAATTCCTACCTTATCACAGAAGACAAAGCAAAGGACAGTATAAAATAATGAAAAGACTTTACATCTTTCGTCCATACCGATGGGTGTGTCTTTATGGTTTAGTGTCTGTCAGATGTATTCCTTTCTAGAGGGCCTATATCCACACAAAAGAGAAATTCAATATTTTGTAGTCTTCGTTTTAGAGCATTGCCCAGGGCCTGTTGTCCTGTAGTTTCTGAACATGATCAGGCTGTTATGTTTTTAATCGATCTTTGTTCAACGATCTACAAATGTATGACTTTTTAGCTATATGAAACAATAAATGCAGTGTTACAAGTGATGTTTCGTTACTTTGAAAATATGATTTATGAATAAAGTGCATCGTCGATTATTCGGACGATCAAAACCAAACAACCAAAAGATTTTCCGGAAAAACGAAAAATTCGGATAATCGATAAAAATACAAATCATTGGTAATTCAGTATTTTTGGCAACGGGGGCTGGTCAGTTCACAGATAAGTTTTGAAATATTGCGTGATACGGCTTTGTTTCAGCAATGCCGCTCACCTTTCTGTAGGAACTTCCCGCCACCGCAAGCAAGTGACGTGCTTACTGGACCTGTGCCAGACCTTTATAGCGCAAGTCATGACAATATTGTAGCACCGCTTCACACTAATCTTTGTAAATTTGCTGACGTGCAAGCAAACATGGAAAATATTTACGACGTCCGGATAATCGAATTCGTATAATTGATATGTACTCTATTAACTTCTATGCGTCTTGTTCTTACTAGTCCCAAGTCGTTTGCAGTTGGCAACATGTTAAAGTGTGTTATAAATTTTTAACGCCTTTTGTAATACGAGGCTTTTTAAAAGGGATGTTTCAGCTCTCGAAAAATATAACAGAGAATTCAGTATATGGAAAGCTATCTCTAATTTATCACTTTGGATTGTTTCAACGCGCTTATTCCAGATGTTACAAGACCCTTCCAGAAAGGAATCCGTTCCGTAAGACTACTTAATGTCCTATTGCTGTGTCACTGCATTAGCAGTCTTTGAAGCTGGAAAAAAGAAAGGCTTCTCATAAATTGCGAGTCTTAACTGACGCCTTTCTTCTAAATTGTTTCACCAGCTTTATCCTATTTTGTAACCTTACATTAATGACTTTGAGCATCTTTACACTTGCCTTCAAATGGAGTTTGAAAGATCAAATACTTAAAGATTTATTTGCAAACCTAGGGAAATAATCGTTAAATCTTCAATTGTGCCTAGATTGGTTTACTATCTCTCAATCAAAGGTTATATGAAATCTTTCTCCATACAACAAATCTATCTCAACCCCTACCTACCTCTTCATACTTTCTGTAAAAGCTCTTTGCAGGACCGCAGCTTTCGTTTACATGATCCTTCCAATTGATCATCAAAATATGCACAGTGGCAAAGAATTTGTCCAGATTTAAGTCAACCTGCTTAATTGTAATGCGCTAAAAGCAAATTTACAAAACAAAATATATCTGACATTGAGAGACAAAAAGGTTTTGAAGGGACATTATTTATATTTTGACTTTTCTTTGTTATCATTTGCTGTGTACTAATCTATTATGAATATGTTACTTCCTCCTGCTAATGTTTACAAATTACCACTGCTTGACTTAACATACTTCTACTCTTCTGTGTTCATATTTACACTCATTGTTACAGCATGTGAATATTTTAAGGCAATTTCACGTAATGTTATAGAAACGCAACAAATCACAAGAGCGGGGGTTACAGTAGGTTTTACTGTACCCGATACCTTTCGGTACCAGGTAGTCTCAATGTTACCAACAACTAAGTCTCTTTAGATAGAAACGGTTATCTAGTGCCGGGTCAGTTTTGCTTCTGGACAGTTGCAATTTTAATTGTTAGGAAATCTATGGTAAAAGAGTGAGTATATACGGTAATGCATAGCTGGCATTCAGGGGTGTCGCCAAATCAAATGTGGGGGGGGACTGAGATATAATCTAAGGTTCCTGTTTTTTATTCAAAATCGATTATCAGAGAAGAATTTACATGTTTTTGCATTAACATTTGGCAAAGGTTTCTTTTCATCTTTGTTCTTGTTTTAGTGTTTCTTTGTTATCTTTTCCAAAGAGAAACATTATTTGGCAAAAAAGTGGAGGAAATGAGATATTCCCAGTCCCCAAGTGATGCTGCAACTGGTATCACATCAGCCAGATACTATTCAATGCCCATCTTTTACGATAGATTCGGTTTATGCAGTACCACATAACTTTTGGTACCAGACAGCCACAACCTTAACTGTTACCAAATATTCATTAACAGAATGCGTCATATACGTTGCGGAACAACTTCTGATATAGAATAAGGTAAACCGATAAACTAAGTGCATTAAATCTTTTATAGCTTTCGCTATCGCCTGGCAGAAACCTATCAAACCAAAGGGATTTCTCAAAAATTTTTAACTTGAAGTAAACTATTTTAATATAAGGTTATATCACCTTATCACCTTTAGAATAAACAACTATCAGCTACATAGCAGACATTTTGTAGTGTTTTTCCGTTGAAACAGAAGATTCAGAATAGTTGTATTGAACCGAGAGAAGAGATAGAAATCTGACTTCTACCTCTCTTAATTTTATTATCGTTGTGCTCTGCCGTTTAATTGTACAATCGAAAAAATTGCAAGCGATCTAAAAATCGAAAGGGCAACGACGCCGTGACTACATTTTGTCAAGGCTTCCACAAGACGAATCATAGGAAAAGATCCTTTTTGACCTGTCAGGCCCGCAGGAAGCTTTTTACTATTGAGGGGGGCCCTAAGTGAGTTGCTTGTACATAGTGGGTGCTAAAACGCAAGAAATTTCGTAAAATTAAGCACGTCTCAGATGCCTGAAAATGGACATCTTCTACAACCTTTTTAACACAGAAAATTGTGTCTCATAATTTTGCATCTTTTTATTGCTAACATAACAAAAGCGTACGAAGTCATACAATCCGTTCCTTCCAGCTATTCTGTCTGAGTGGATTTTGAAACTTTTTTCCCAATACTATGAAAGTTTGATGGAAAGAATTTTAAAAAAATTGCCGAATGTTATTTTCGCTAATGAAATGGTTTGCTATTGCAATTAAGTCTAGTTCATCGCATCTTTCGTGGTGGATATGAAGGAGAAGTAAATGATTCTACAGATTATCCGTCATTGATGTTCTTAACAATTGAAAACTTTTGTTGTTCTGATTTTTTCTAATTATTTTAATTACATCTACTGCAAGGCTTTGTCATTGGGTAGCTGACACTTCTGGACTCTACAGAGTACGTGATAATTTATCTGTTTGTCTAAGTAACATTGCTCCTAGTTGGCAGCCGATGAGAAAGTCAAAGGAAGGCATTGCTGCTTGCACTCCTTTAATCCCGGCCTTCATCTATGTGTCTTTCACCTTTTCCAAGGATCATTCTCAAAACTATGTCAATGCAGCATGGATGTTTATTACGGAGTACAGTGCTTCACTCCGTACGGTCCATTGTGTAGTGCAAAACTGATGAATGCCCTTTAAAGGGTTATTCATATCCGCTCTAATTTTTGGCAAAGCATTGCCACGCTGAGGTGATTTCTTTACTAAGTTTGCTACAGTTTCCATTGCATCATTGATAATTTTTATCATTTTGACTGAGTCTTTGATTGCAAGACTTAATGCATGGCCATGGGAATGAGTGTATAAGCACTTTGGATTCTCGTCTGTCAGTTGCTTTACCTCGCCCCTGTCATTGTAGCAGCACCATCTTTTTGTAAATCAATATTAAGTAGCAGAAGCACATCTTTAATTACTTTTTCAATAACGCCAGCAGTCATTCCATGGAGCGAGTGCATTCAAACACATTCTTCGTGTATCTAAAAGGTATCATCAACCCGTTGCAGACAGATTACAAACTCGTCGGCAGATTCGTCACACATTATGGAATAATATTCAGTGTCCTGAAGACGTCCAGCTAAATCTCTTTGGATGTATAAAGCCATGCACGTTTAAAGCTCGTTTTAGCTTTCAGGAGACGAGTAATTAAATTTCTCTTTCCACATCCATTCTTTAAGTTCAAGTGTTCCTTTAAAAACTCTTCTTTAATCAATTAAAATAAATTTGTATTCTCTTCCGTCTTAGTGCCTTTATTCTAATACCCCTAAGTGGTATGGATTGGTGTGCTATGTAACGAATCTTATTCAAAATCAATAGCAATATATTTCTGTTCTTTGCTGTTTCGTCTGCCAATTTAGAGGAAAACATCTCTCCAATGTCACTAGTAGCAGTTGCTGGTGTGGTTATGTAACGACTAACGGCTTCTCTGTGGCTATCAGAAAACTGGTGTTTATCAAAGCCTGTGCCTTTGCGCATTGCCTTTTACCAGTTACCAAATCCTATTTCAATAAATGCTGCTTCTAACTTGCTGGATGAAATCATTCCTCTTTGATTTGCTTTCATGCAGATAAAACAAACCGCTTTCTCACTTTTCTTATCAAAATGGAGCCAAGGGTATTTGACAAACCGACCAGCCTAAAATGAACGCTTTTTGCCACTAAATTCTGTTAAAGGAAACTTATAATCCTTTGGTTGATATTTTTCGTGCGGAATTTGGACCATTTCTGAACTGGCAGGCAAGCGGCTAGAACATTCTTCCGTTGCGTTTTGTTATCGCGGCTAATAAATTTGACTATAAACAGAAATATTTTTGCATTGCAAATTATTGGGGGGCACGTGCCCCCTGGCCCCCCAGTTCCTACGGCCCTGCCAGTATATGGTAACGTTGAACTTTTCGATCATTTTTACGGCATTTGTACTGAGGAGACTAGGGTTATTGATTCGCGTCCATCCACTTGTTGCTAAAGTAAGAAATAAAGTTATTTCTCGCCTATAAGCACCTTACATGGCCTGCCCGTGTAATGCATTTACAATTTTAAGCAAATTTTGATGGACTTCATTCCTGGGCTGGGAGGCGAGGAAAATGAGTAAATCTAGATCGGTGATGGCCTATTTTTATCGCCGGCCATCACGTATCGAAGTAACGATGCACACTATTTATTAGGAGATCTAGCAACGATTTTAGAAGTTAAAATCGGTTTTGAAATCGTTATGGTAAAACGGTCCTCTTATTTCTATCGATAAAAATGTTCTGATAGCCATTCTTGGTGTGAACGAGGCAAAAGTGTTTTGGGGGCATGTTTTGTTGCGTCTGTTGTG
>JAAAKM020000528.1:0-16298 GCA_010016025.2 Alatinidae sp. Z8VKAUB7J3 | reverse complement strand
AGTATTTTCAATAAAATTGAATCGTGTGTGGGGGACCGGAAATTTCATCAATAAAGGTCTGTCCTCATAATTGTCAACTTTCATTGAGCGTCTGTGGGCCGCTTTAGACTGCCTTAAATCTCTTTACCATACACACAACACTTTAAGCGAATAACTAACTTTAACTGAAAAATGCAAATGTGATCTATTTGTTACTTTAACTTTGCTAAAATCCTTAAATTTGTGAGTCGATTTTTCATAGTGTCTCCTGTTAATTCTGCACGTACATGCGTGCAATGGCGGCCTCCATAGTCCGCCATATTTGGTTACGCATAGGGGAGAACCAGACATTTTATTTATAGTTCAATGTTTATGATAACTCGCAAACAAAGAAAGGGATCGAAGCAAAAATTTGTCGACCGCTGATTTAACCATCGTTACGATCTACCAACAACTTGGAGGCGCCAAATTTGTTAAAACAATCTCAGAGAAAACACAAACTTTTGTCAGCAAAGTAAAGGATCTCGGGTTTTGAAGAAAATCGTTTTTAAAACTTTCAGATGCAAAGCTGATCTAGTTTTAGCTAATACATGAAAATAATCATTCGTATAGGCCCACAAGCAGTCCAGCTGATGATGCTTGAATGTTTTAAAAACGTGCAACGAAACCGGCATTCAATGGCATTTCACTAATGATTCCGTTATTATATATTATCTACAAATTCACAATAAACTTGTATCGCATAGTTCAATCGCAATGATCATATGAAAATTATTACTGAGTGGGAAAAAAATTGAGAGGGAGGCATTCTAAAATTTTGGAGGGGCATTGCTTGAAATTCTACCCATAGCTACGGGCCCTTACAGCGTCCTCTTTGACTGGCATTCTCACTCTCTGTTAAAATATTATTTACGATCTTCCCGCCGACTTTCTACCATTCGACTTTTTCAGCTAGCTGTTTGAGCATTCATGTGATATGCAGGATTTAACCATGGAAAAATATTGAAAGAAATATGCAACTGAGCCTACATTTGTTCAAACTTGTGTTATGTAGATACACTGTTTTTGTTGTAGGTCCTGGCTTTTTGACGTGCAGACCGAACAATGAACTTGTTTTGTCTTCGCTGATTGCGTTCAAGTTCATTCTCCAGTTAAGTATGGAACTCAATGGAATAAAGTGACCGGTACATTAGCGTCGCCAGGTAGGGAAGGGGTAAGGGCTTTAGCTGCTCCATTTTAATCCACGTGATGTTCTTCCTCTGGAAAATGATACATGAAAACATTAAAGTAGGAAATAATAGAGGAAAAGAGGCTCCCGTATCCACATTTAATTGCTAAAAGAAGACATTTCTTCTCCTAAGATCGAATTGGATGAAAGAAACAAAACCTTTGGCTATATCTAAGCCCAAATATTTCTGCCAATAAATCCTCACATGCTAAAGCTTAGTGTTACTAATTTTTGGTGTAAGGGCAAGTAACACTCGCACTCCAAAATACCCCTTATGCATAGCCTGATATTGCTTTGTATCATGCGACAAATATCAATAGCTTAGTATCCTAAACAATGAAAATACTTCATCAGTATGGAAAGTATCCAGGGTAACATTATCTATCTGAGCCGCGGTTCATTACAGGTAGGGATGGCTTGGAGGGAGGCGCAGGGGGGAGGGCTGAACAAATTTATAAAATTTTGAAAATATTGAGGGGGCCGAGCCCCCTTTCAACATTTAGTTTTCGGTTAAAGGAAGGATCTTTGACGTTCTATGATTGAAGTTCTATGGATAAAGTTACTAGAAATTTTATTCATTTTGTGAATTGTTTGATAAAGGTTATCACAATGTTTGGTTGAGCATTTTCAGCAGCGTGAATATTTGCACTTAATTCAAAATCAGTGTAGAGGAGAATAATTGTGGGCGTAGCATTTGCTGCTCATCACACAGCCCAGCCTCCCCCTCCCATTCACTTTTTAGGACCGCACCTCTAATTATAGGTAGTGTTCCTACAGAATTAGCCCTTATGGTGGCCAAAATGAGAATTTTTTTGAGGCATATCTAATGAAGCCAAATAAAGTACATAATATGCAACAGGTTAGTAGGCTGGATTTATCAAAGGGGGGTTAAAGTAACATAAAAACAAGAAATCATTGGTGATATGAAGTAGGTGTTGACCGCTTACCAAACAAGAAGTCGAAGTTTTTAAAATAATCTCAGACATTCAGCAATTAAGAAAAATGTGCAATATATGAAACATACCGTATTTCATCTGATGAACGCCAGACATTTTTTACAAACCACAGCTTTTAAGTGCAATGTTTAATAGTGGACGGCTTTTAAAGCCTGGTTCACATAGGAGTAACATCCGTCGCCAGACAAGCGTCTGGCATGTTCAAGGCATGTTTTCTTGCATGCGAACGCTAATACTTAGCTGTGAAAGTTAAAATTTGATTGACATATGCCAGAGCAAAGGTCGTCGGAGAGTAACAAAAAAATTTGTTCTTTTCCGACGAGTTTTCTCTAGTGGTTCGGACTATCACTTGAATTGCTGGCGCCTCTTTTGTTCTGACGCGGAAAATCTATAATGACGATGACAGGTTCAAATTTTGGCAGCTATTTGATACCAATGAGAGATCAGGTTCCTTAGCAAGCACGGGAGTTGTATCCTGGGCGTGATAATTTTTTTTTAAGTTTATAGACTGAAGTGTCAGAATGGATGTAAACCCCCGTCAACAAATTTCTGGCGTGGATTGCTCCGTTTCGGTTATTTGCGCTTGCAAAGAATGGATCGGGTATGTAAATCAGCAAAAGTAAAGTAAAACGATCTCCTTGCTTGCTCCCCCTCACAAACCTAGCGATTGGTTTTACTGTTATGTGAACCAGGCTTTAATAAAAAGAGAAACTTCTATAAAATTCATGGAAAATTCTTCATGACAAACTACTGAAGTGGGAAAAGTAGAATTTGCTGAAGGAAAATATTCAAAAGTCGTATAAACTATTTGTCATTTCTTCTTTGCTCTGTCTTCTAACAAATACTATTCTTCAAGATGCGGCGTTGATTAAAGGGCAGCATTTTTTACAAATGCTCGGCTAGAAGTACGGTGATTAATAGTGGGCGGCTTTTATTGGAGGAATACGGTAACTATGGTGGCAAGAGTGGTTCAGCTGTCATGAAGTTCATCTCGATGGAACCTCCAAAATATGTCATGAAGTGCGAAATGGCAAATAAATACACACAACTTCCAATACTTTTCTCTTTATTAACTCTACAAACACAAATCGTTTCAAAACAGTAAACATCCTCTCGTTCCTTTCGCGTAACTCCAATCACAACTCTAGAGAACAACTAACCGAAGGACATGGCAATTCTGTACTGCCATTGGTTAAAAGAACCACGTGATTAAGAAACATAGGGAGACATCACACAGCAATCATTTTCAACTTTCAACACAACTTCAAAAACATATTTATGAGCTGACGGTCGATATGGTATCTTTTTGGTGAACAGACAGATTATGCTCAAAATCATCAGTTACTCTGGAGTGCTGAATAAAAGGAGGGGGTATGAATAAACGGGGGTAATTACTATGGTCTGTGATCAATCAACGCGGGGGGAGGGGCAAATACACGAGGGTCTGAGTTCTAGTCTCAATTTCGTTAAAGTTGTAAATAAGGATGACACACTTGAAGACAAAAAATATTAACGTTACACTCTAGGAGTGATCTGAATAAACGGGGGTCATCTTTACGGTCTAAAGTTAATAAGCGGAGGTGGGTCTGAACTCAGGTCTCAATTTAGTGAAAGTGTTAAATAAAGATAACACTCATGAGGACAAAAATCGTACTAATTGACTAATTAGCGACTGTTTCAGGGTCAAATGTTGCATGGGAAGTTATTCAAGTGTTTTCAGATAATATTTACATTTTGAGTACTGGGAAAGTACTTAGAAATTAATAAACAGGGGTCCTAATAAGAAGCGGGGGTATAAATTTATAAATTAATAAGCTAGGGGTTTACGATTATTTGGCACTCGAGAGTAAGTGCTACTTCATGGTATCCTGACCCAAGCATTGAGAGCACTGGACCTACAGAAGTGCGTTTCTTACGCACCTTTGCCAGTCCGTGGAGACGTGCCGATTGACTTCCACGTGATCATAATCCTTCATAGAAATCATGATCAAGTTTACTCTCTTCTCTCAAACCTTTAGTAAATTTTTTATTTCCTCCTCCGCTGGATGTCTCTCATTCTTGTGATTCTTTCCAACCTTCTTAAATTTAGGTAGATTGATTATTGATTCCATGTTCTTGTTGTCAAGTATCGCATTTGTAGGTCCTAACAGGGATCTTTGACGTAGATTGAAGATCTATGGTCCTAATGCCAGAGTTTCTATGATATACTTTGGTGGTTCCCTCTCCAACCAATACATCACAACAGTGCTTTTAACATTTAACCCTTAGAGTACTTAAGGGGGGGGGTCAAATTGACCCCAGAAGTGTGTTTTTTTGCGAAACGTTTTAATGAGTAATACAATTGGCATGAAATCCCCATGTAAATCCATATTTTTAATGGGGCTTTAGAGGTACTACATAAGAATTTATTTCTTTTCAACCATCATAGGTAAAATAGCCGCTGGGGTCAATGTAACCCCTCCCTCAATAGTTAGAAGGTGCAAATTTTTTGACACCAGATTTTCATTCTCTTCACTGTGTGGACCATTATGAATACCAGATATGTTCTACTGTTGCAGACCTGCACATTTTTTACACATGTGTATGAATTGCCTCATAGTAGGGGTCTCTTGTAAGCAATTAGCTTCAGAATGGACTTTGTATTTACTAGATCAGGCAATGCCCTTGTTGGTAACTCTCTATTTTGCATCCAAGACCTTGTTTGACTAATCATGTTTCTTAGCATGATGGCTGTCAGAAAGGTAATTAAAAAGGTAATTGACACTTATTTCACCCCTTATTGGTTATTAAGTGTTTGGTAAAATTTATCAGAAATTAGCATGAAAGTCGAGACACGATTCTTAATGAAAAAATGATTGAGACAAAACAAAACGTTGTTATAAACTCTTTAATCTATGTAATTTTCAAACTTATTATTGGTGAATGCTTGAATTTGTCAAAAATGGTACCAAAAGCTTACGCTAACTCAGAAATTGGTCAAATTTTGAATTTCAATCAATTTGAATCAATTTGAAAAAGTCTCACAAAAAGTGATAAAAAAGTAAGTCATTTTTACATCACATATACATCCCATTAAACAGGATAAAAAATACTTCAGTTTGTATACTTTAGTTTTATACCTTGCGAATAATTAGAAAAATCCTCTGGGATCAAATTGACCCCCTATCAGTAGTTAGAGGGTGAGGAAACATTTCAGTACTCTGAGGGTTAAGAGGGGAAGTTCCACTTCCTAGGATAAATTTGATAGTTTCCTTGCGTGTGCTTTGCTTGTTTACTGTGTGTTTTGTTTCTCATAATATCAGTTTGTATAAGAATAGATGTATACATTAAAGGAGTGCGGTTTTTCTTTTTGAATCTCTCTTCTCGTTTCTTCTCGTTCAGCTGCAACTTTGTAATATAGGCTCTTTCTTCTCCGGCTAGCTCTTTGTTCAGAAGCCGTTGCTGGAATGCATGTACAGAGTTTTTATCGCAACAGACATTATTTGGAATTCTAAATTTTAGGATACAGGATACCACACCTGCCCTTTTTCTGTTTTCTATGAATTTGATACGGAGATCTTATTTTCTTTTTTTGAGAGAGTTTTTTGGGAGTGCAGATATTGCCTCCAACAGCTACTCTGTTCTTCAGTGGTAGAAAAATTTTCTTGCCATAACTGTTTCCAAATTTGTAAACAGTTTTGCACTAATTACGTCTCACTTGTCAACTGAAGGAGAATTCTCAAAACTTCCCGGGATTGCAGTAACATATGGCAAGTCAGTTTCAAGTCTCTAAGGAATCCCATGAATTTGTACAAAACACTGGAGGTGAAAACTTTTCAATCAAAAATGAAGTGCTGAGCCATTGCAAAAACTCAAGTGGCATCAATTACTTTCCATAACTGAAGAAACGCTGCTAAATAATTCATGCACACAATGGAGTAGTTGAAAATACTTGGGGATGACCTTTCAGTGCTGTTAGCTTTCTAAAGTGACGAAAGCATCTAGTAATGGCTAATGTTGCCTAACGTTATAAGTCAGCTTTAGTTTCTTACTATGACTGCAAATTCATTACCACTTCTCGACCCCTTACTGTTACTTCCTGGAACCAAACTGATATCATTTTAATTAATGCAGGTGCAACTGGTCTTAAGTTTAAAGTCGTCTTCAGGTATTTAAAAACCCGAGATAAAAAAGAGTATGCTGAAGTCTATCTTAAAGGCAAGTGACTTAGCATAACTATTATAATAGAGTTCATTGTAAGAATGCCAGCTGAACTTGAGGTACATTTGGAGGCTTTTACCATGACTTCCATATAGGACGCAGAGAAATATATTTACAAAGAAAAATAAACATTTATCGTTATAATGGATGGCAACTGAGTCGTCAATTTCCTTCAGTTTCTAGCCTACGCCTTTATTCGTTGCAAGCACTTTTTGTAAGTGAGTAATACACCTAAAATCTACTCCCTGCTTCAACGTACGCTTAATTTACATGGTACAAGAATAGCTGTTGATACTAGGCAGCTCTTGACACCCGATGCTCATTTGGCACCAAAATTTTCCACTAGTAAATGTCATACACTATGAATACGGTACATCCGATACTCCGATACTGCGATACTCCGATACTGCGATACTCCGATACTCGGATACTCCAATATTCGGATACTCGGATTCTCAGATACTCGGATCCTCCGATACTCCGATACTCCGATGCCCCGATGCCCTGATACTCCGATACTCCGATGCATTCGGGATATCGTCTAACCAATACAATCAGAATTGTTTGATAAACAGCGTCCGGATTCCAAAGCTATATTACCTAAAGTCTTTGTCTAAACCTTATTCAGTTACATTGTCTGGCCCATTTATTGCATAGCGCGGCTAGGAAAGTAAATAGCATTATGTACAACCTGATTGCGACTGAGGAAATGGTAACGATCTAAAAGTTTAATATTCATAAAAACTGCAAGACAACGATATTGGCAAGGTAATTAACTTGGAGCTATTAGATATACCTCCTTCTTTGCATTTTACATGTCGATGGGCGTCATTTTGATGCTATTGAATCTGCTGCAAAACAATAGTCCATATCAGGAAGAAAAGGTTTATAATTATACAACTTGCAATCAGCGTAAGGATTTAAGCAGCGATTTAGGCAGCGATTTTAATGTAAGTTGTGATACTTACGATGAACACTTTCGTTTCTTAAGCGCCTCCTAGCCCTCTCCCGCCCTTGAAGCTTACACCGAAGTGGCATATGCGACGCGGCTTGTTACGTGGGAACGAATCTGTACAAAAGTATTAAACCTTTGACACCCAAGTGGCATACCAAGTGGCAAATGCAACATGCCACTTCTGTGCCATTCGAGAAGCGGATCAGATCAATTTTTACAATCATGCCTCGTCGCAAAGTTGCGATCAAGATAGTATTTCTTCACATGACATGATCAGCCTGGCAGGCGAGGACTTGCATAAAGGGTCACTTATCTGTTTCTGTTAGTTTGAAAGGGTACTCAACTGTCAACACTTTCATAGAAACATGGGCAAGTCCAGTGAGCGTGGTGTAATTATGCAGTAGGTTATCAACTAAGGCTAACGTTCTCTAGTTAAAAAACGAGCAGAGAAAAATTTTTCTCCCCTCTCCATTAACGTTCTTTTTATGAATTGCAGTTTCTGTTCAAATAGATGATATCATATAATTCACTCCGTTCATGTCTGTTTTAAATTCAATTCAGGTATTCTCACCAAATATCGCTCGCCGTTCAAATGTTCTCAGCCACTCTATACAATAAAAACTGCAAAATGATGCAATGACATAGCAACTTCCGAACAGACTTAAATTGTAATACATCTTTTCTACTTAGAGAATATATGTAGTATATTGTTACCTTAGAAAGAGTAGTGGTCGTTCTTCAGTCCTCATGAATCTGCAGTATTTAGTATACTACCTCTGTAACTAGGGATTTACAATGTTCACTAAATGACTAAGGACATCTTTTGGGTGTAGTTTAAGCCCTTTCAGACTATAAAGCGCGGTGCATCTACTTTTACTTTTTGTCCTACTAACTATGAGACCCATATGAGCAATAAGATCGTCTTCGTCGGAGGAATACATCTTCGTGCTGAGCAGGCTTTTTTTCAAACATGCAAAGTGGCATTTGCCACTTCAGTCTGAAATCACAGTTTTGCGTGGCATTTGCGACATGGCATTTGCAACGTGGCATTTGCAATATGCCACTTCGGTGCGTAAGCTCCCTTAGAGAGATAATGCCCTCATTCAAGTCTTACTGGTATTATAGTATTAAAACACATCTAGAATCTGGTTTCATAATATGTATTTTGTAGTTTAGCATTGCATAATTATTCATTGTTATTACCCTTAATAAGTATTGAAAAGAACATTAGAGTTGCGTTCAGATTGCTTCGTTCCTAAAGTAGTACAAAACACTTTGGGTACAGTATAACTGATCACCCAAGGTTGTTCCTTTACTTTCAAACCAATAGGTAACTGGCACCGCATTGCTATAACTGTATCAGAACAGAATTCCAATTGTGTAAGCCTATACCACCCTATACCGGAAGCTGCTCGTTACCGTGTCAACAAAGGTGGGTCAATTTTTTTAACGGAAGGACTCAGGTTATCCTTTACCAAAAGTTATGCGTTGCCGTGTGACTGAGTTTCTAATTTTGCAAGGACCATTAAAACTCCTTGGTTAAGTCACATGGCGCCGAGAGGCTGGTCTCCAATTGCGTTGAGCTGAATGTCGATGTCCACCGGTGGACGATTGGGAGCTTACGTGGTGACTAGAGAAATAGAGTATGTTAATATCGGAGGTCACCTAGCTTAGTTGGTAGAGCGCACTCCCCGAAAGCGTGGATCACGGGTTCGTTTCCCGGTGGTGACTTAATTTCTATTTCTCTAGTGTTCTTTTCAAAACTGACATTTCAAATCCTCTTTTCTTGACGATACTTCCTTATTAAGTAGTAAAGACTTATTACGTACTGTATTGTCTGCATTTTGTTTTGGTAAAGAAAACTATCGGAATTATTGATAGCTGAAAACAAGTTGTCTGTTAGTGTAGCTATGTAGGTCTTGAAATCTAGCATTACTAGAAGAGGTCTTATGAACCAATATAGAACTCTTGAGCCTTTGTTCATCTTCACAGAAGGCCATGCAACCAGTGGCCTTCCCCATTTTTATTACTGTAGAATTGCTTGTAGTAGATACTGCGACTTACAAAACAATAGGAGTTCACTCTACAGAAGGATACAACAGAGGTAACAAAATATGGTGCAAGATATGCATCTTACATATACCAGCGCTCCATACTGCCTCGCATGCTAATTAACGATCTCTGCCACCTTTTTTCTTTATAACGCCTCCTAGGAAGCACCTGCACCCCCAGTAGGGACTACCTCCCGTTATAAACCACTGGTCTAAGTACGTGGGTATTTCCATTGTTATGAAGCTCTTAGTAGATTTACTTCTATTTTTACAGCAATTGACACTCATAGTAGGTAAATGGATAGCAAAGGTAGGCTTAAGTATGAGCTTCGACAAAATGAAGTCATGCAGAGGAATTTACCAAAAGGAACACATACATTTCCAAATGAAGGACGAATTAAAGATGATTCCGACTTACCTGGGCAGCAGCATTGTTGAGGCAGAAGCCGTGTTCACAACAGCTTCGGTGGTCGAAGCGGTCATACTTAAACGGCTTTAAAACCGATTGCACTACAACTGTTTTGAGATTTGTTCATACAAGATGCATCGTAATATTAGTTCATAATGGCGGATGATAGATAAGATAGGAACTTACTCTGTCTTATTGGGGTCATAGAACAAATAAATAGTATAAATTAGAATGGTACAAAAAACTCAAAGGAATATTAATAGGAATTTCAGGACAGCTCCTGTTAGTCGACAAATTCTACAGTTCGTGGAAGTCACTTAAGTCAGAGATTTGTTTTCTTCTCCAAGCTGGGCTCAACTGGCAAGCTATTCATAAAGGCCAGCTTCGCAAGTATAATTTTTGTGGTAAAAAATCCGTTTAGGCTTTGACTCCCCTCCAAATTTCACACATTATGACAATTTCAGACTCCAGGATTTCATCAGCGGTTCCGAGACGACCTTCATAACGATGCAAAGGATAACGGTTGTTGAGGAGTTTTTGCTACGCTTTATTGAATAGTTGGCCGGTGTTAACCGTTATAAAATAGACAACGGTTGTCAAAAGCGTTGTAAAGTTTGGTGGGAACGAAGTAAGATTATTAAGGCTTATTAAGTAAAAAGTCAATTGTAAAACCGAGCATGCAATAAACACAAAGTTAAAAACAATAAACGAGATCTGAACCGGTTCTTTGGTTAGTATCTCCTGGTCAAGACTTTATGTGACAAGGATTTGTCCTAGTAAGTTTTTAAAATTCAAGAAAAAGCAATCCTCTTATTTATATTCATTGGTGTTAAAGGCACCATCAGTACTATGAAGCACTTTTGCTAACAGAAAAAAGTTATCACTTGAATGCTAATAATATGTAAATGTCAGACAATTTAGAGACAACTTCAAGATAATCTCAAACAGATAGAGAATATATATATATATATATATATATATATATAGTAAGAGTTTACATCACTAATTCTTTCGACAAACTGAAGTCTCTTCGACAAACAATACGTCGCAAACATTGGTCACGTTTGAGTAACCGAGAATTAAGCACTTGATATGACAGAATCGCGCAACATGTACCGGCCTTCATTAGTAGATGCAGTAAAGTTTCCAAAATTTTACCTAATCTCGAAACAAAGTCAAGTCAACAGATCCCAAAACAGACTTGGCAATTGAACAGCATTTTATTGAAAACACATCATGTGCAGACGACTATCAAAAGGATTTGTTTAGGGTATTAGCGACAGCCAGATCTTCTTTTCATCTTACCGCTTTAGAAGCTGCATTCATTGAAACAGAGAAGTCGTTACTCTGTCGACAAAAAGAATTTGTTTAAAATTTACGCCTTTTTCAATAACACGAGTGGCAGAAAACGTGTCGCTCTTGAGCCCGTTATTTTCTAGGATCTTCTCGCTTCCTATAAATTCATTGTAATAGCTTTCTGATTTCACTCCCTAAGATTGCTGTGATCAGTGTAGGGCGACAACGTTTAGCAAAACGAATCCGTTACTCAACGCAATATTCAAATAATGCTTTTCACAAATGCCAAGAAATCAATTTGTACAGACCCCTGATTCAACGTGCATCCCAAGCAGGTAAAGAGGATAATGCAGAAAATAAAGTGTTCTCCGAGTCCGAGGCAGGTCACCTCGTCTTCGTGATGACAAAAGATCATCAGTGGAGGGAACTACAGATACTCGAAGGTATTACCGTATGGATGGAAATTTGGTCTTCAGTATTGAAAGACTTGAATGAAGCTCTTGATAGTGTCAGATAACAAAAGCCGTATTTTTTATGTAAGTCGATTTAAAAGAATAAGGTATGTCAACAGCACCACCCCAAAATTTGTTCCGGTAGGCGCCTCCGTGACTCTGAAGCAGATACGGGGATTATGCTCCGTAGTTGACAGATTATGCTGCTCCAGCAGTTATGCCATCCTGTCTACGCTCAACTTTCGGCCGATGTTTTTTCACTTAGCCCAGGGACTTCAGGAAGAAGGAGAGACGATAATGGTTTCCTCGATTTTGTTCGCATGTGGTCTTAATTTATCTGGCATATGGACTTAAAAGGCAATACTTTTCTTATCCCTGCAGATGTCGGAAGGATGTCGGAAGCACAAAAGCTAGTAGAAAGTGAATAGCTTCGTATTCGTTAAGTTTGGTATCAGGTTCATGGCGATGATGGCTATGTCTTCACATAGGAAAATATTGTTAAGCTACTAAACAGCGAAGTCCAGCTGCTGAGGTTGTCAGGGTCGAGATGTCTGCTCCACGGTGTTTTAATGGCAGTATTTTTTCCAAAGTAATTGAGATCGATTGTTTTTTCAAAGAGATGACAGAAGAAATAGAATCAAGTCTCCAGGGAATCCTATAAATTTGTATAAGACATACCGTGAAAATTGTTGAGTTAAAAATTAAGTACTGAGCCATTTCAAAGACTGTTTCCCAGGAGGTGTGATAGAAAACTTAAGGGGCGAAAATCGCTTTCCATGACTATATAAAAATACGGTAGATAATTCAACGCACAATGGAACTGTTGAAAATGAATGGGGATGACCTTTCCGAACTGTTTGTTCTCTAAGGTTGTGAAAGTGTCTAGCTTCTGTTTCTTATAATAACAGTACTGCAAATCCATTACGACTTTTCTGGCCCCTTACTGCTACTGCCAGGAAATAGACTGATAACATTTTAATAATAGAAACGAGGCTATGTTGGAAACGAGGCTATGTTCTTCCTTGATTGTAAAACTCCCTAAAGTCTAAAACTAACCAATGAAATTCAAACACGATCTAACACCAGCAACTCCTGCTGTTTCTAGCCAATCAATCTGCACTTCCTCTTTGATCTGTATTCCTACCGGGTATAATAACTGTATGAGTAATTCTGTAATATTATGTCAAGCGGAATTTTTTTATAGCTCTCTGATAGATCTCAGAAATAGATTTATATTTTTTGTAATGAATAGCAATGCCCAGCAAAGAATGCGCATATGAAACATGTTGAAGATTTAAATTGAACTTATAAAACGATATATTTAATAGCCAAGCTTTTGATGTATTATCACATCATCCTCTGGCGTCGTTTATGAATTATAGTGTCGTTGCTGTAGCGCAACGTATTTGGGTCAGATGACTCGCCAATTTCAAAGGCGCCTAGCTGATCACCTGGGAACCTCAGCCGTTACTGGTAATCCTCTCTCAACTCCACCCTTTTCTAACATTCGCTCTCACTCTCTTCAACACTCGCATCCTTTTTCTGAATCTGATTTCACATTCTTAACTTCTGCCAATTCTGAGTTCTCTCCTCATCAAAGAAAGCCTCCTCCTTGCTAAACTTAGGCCAAATTTGAATTGAACAATAAGCTCATTGGCACTTTCACTCTTCTAATTTCTTCTATGAGGCTCTTTTGTTTTTCCTTTGTTATTAAGTATCTTGTTTATTTAGGCCGCTGAGACCTTAAATATCGTACCCACTGTTAAAGTTTCTTATACCCTGAGGATTATGTGATAATACATCGAAATCTTGGCTATTAAATATATCGTTTTATATGTGCAATTTAATTCCTCAACATGTTTCATATGCGCAATCTTTGCTGGCATTGCTATTCATGACAAAATTACGTTTTCCGCCTGGTAAATCAATTGCAGATATAGATCCATGTTGAAATAAACAAAAGGATTCTTGTTCTGTGGGTTGACTGCAAGCTCAGCCTGTGAGTTTCCCTAGAGCTGCCTTGTGAGAAAAAGGCACTCATTGCATCGGTGGAGGAGCCAAAGATCTATAGAGGACGTACGCTACTTGCTGAATTCAGCCACGTGGTTGTCTTATGGACGCTGCCTGTGAGTTTCCCTAGAGCTGCCGTGCGAAATAAGGGCATTCATTACACAGGTTCAGCCTGTGAGTCTAAAGTTGTCTGCAAATGTATTAAAACGCCAAATGAAGAAGAGGGTATACTTAAAACTGTCCAAGATTCTTTGGAGCTCGTTTAAAGACTGTAATAGAGTTTAATGAAAGAATGCCAACAGTACTTTCAGAACATGATGCATATTTGGGTGCTTTTACCATAACTGCCAAATAGGAATAAGAGAAAAACATTTTTAAAGAAGATATAAAGACTTTTGAATATTGCGTTGAGTAACAGATTCATTTTGGTAAACGTTTTCGCAATGCACTGATCACAGCAATCATATGGAGTGAAATGAGAAAGCTATTGCGGTGTTTGAACGTCACAGCATGCGCAGTTCGGACTATGAGCTAGGCCAATCTTATGCATGTGGCTTGCATGTCGCCCATAGCCATATCTAATGCCGTTGAGTAGGACCCAGTGGCATCTCCTTAGGTCATGACCCGTAGGCTTGTTGGAAGGTGTCGGTAAGTAGGTGCGAAGCATGTGGTTCGAGTTGTTCCATCGGCTTTTCCAAGTAGATTTCATCCAAGTGTCAGGAGATATTTTATTGTTGGTTGGGTTGACAGAGTGTTCATTCGTGTGGACAGGGGCATTCTGCTTTTGAGGCAGACGTTGACAAGCGGCGAAGTTGCAGGATGATGTTACAGGTGCAAATCTTCTTCCATTGCACGTTTACGCATGTTGAGAATGTTTCTGTCTCGTCATATGTCTGGGGGCTCAATGCCACACAGGATTGGGAGGAGAGCGGTCGGAGTTGATTTTATTGAACCACTTACAAGTCTCATGCATTCATTCAAGCATACGTCTAGCTTCTTGCAGTGGGGACTCTGGCTCCACACTGGGGAGCAGTATTCTGCCACTGAATAGTACAGTGCCAGTGCCGAGGTGCAAAGCGTGGCAAAACCAGCACCCCAGCTATTACTATCGAGTCAGGCGGCACCGCTTTCTTGTTTCATCTGCGACAGTTAGCATGTGTTTTATATAAGACAGAGTCCTATCGAGGGTCACGCTGAGATATTTGAGGTCTTACCAAAGGCGATCCTTTCACCAGAGGTCGAAACTTTGAGTTCATAGTCATCTTGGCTGTTGTTTAAATGGAAGGTGCTGGCGACAGTCTTAGATGTGTTTAGTTTGAGGCGCCAGTTATGAACGTAGGTCCTCAGTTTGACGAGGTCGCAAGATAAGACTCTCTTGATCGTCTGGAATTGTTTGTGACTGTGCGTGAGGGCGATACCTTCTGCATAGATGTACTTATTACTAATAGTGTCAGGGATATCGTAAGTGTACAGATTGAACAATGCAGGCGCAATAATGAAACCCTGTGGGACACCATTGGCAAGTGTTCTACAGCGTGATTTCTTCGTCCCGACGTGTACGTGGAAACGTCGTTGGGATATCATGCCTATGATCACGTGCACCATTTCTTTACTAAGAATAGTTCTTAGTAGTTTCAGGGCGAGTCCACGGTGCCAAACTGTGTCGTGGGCAGCGAATAGGTCTACTAAGACAATACTGGCTTTCATTCGTTTGTCAAAGGATATCTCAATGTCCTCTGTGAGAAGTGCAACTTAATCAAGCGTACAGCGGCCTTGTATAAAACCGGCTTGCTCTTTTGGAAGAATAGATTCCACAACAGGTTTGAGTCGGTTATAGATCAGGCGTTCATAAAGTTTATAAGCTATACACAGAAGTCTGTTTGGTCTGTAGAGTTTGGCATTGTCCGGAAGTTTATTGGGCTTGAGGACGGCAACGACTTTGGCAAATGTCCACACTTTTGGGAGCGTTTTCGAGTGGATACACTGAGTAAAGAGCAGCTGACAGCTGACAGCCATTGCAGACAGTTCTCATATAAGTGTAAGAAGAATTCAGTGTGCAGTTTGTCAGGGCCTGGGGCCTTGCCAGCTTTAAGAGTCTTAATAGCGGCAGTAATTTCGTCAGTAGAGAAGTCATTACACAGGTTCTGCTCTGCTGATGGAGCATTCAAAGTCATATTCAGTTGTCGATTAACATCTCCTGTGAATTCAAGATTTGGTTTGTCGACCTTGCCGTTCTTTAAGAGACAGGGGGCAACCGTGTTTGCGCTGACAGAATGTTGGTTGGGAGATACATTCTTCCTGCCCGCAAGTTTGTTGATGGTTGCCCAGGCTCTCCTACTAGATCGTTTCATATCAATACCTTCAACTGTTGACAGCCACGCTTCCTTGCTTCTTTTTAGACAGGTGATCTATCAATTTGTTTGCTGTTTCTTGTCTTTCAGCTGTTGTTTGAGCTTGCTCATGGTCTTGCGCAAGCTTACTACACGTTTTTTTAAATAAGCAACTCATTTGCTTAGGTGTGAGGCCTCAAGCAACAAGCTAAGCAACTCGAGGCCCCAAATTCAGGACGGACAATCATTAAAACACCTGAAAATGAAATCAAGAGACGTTTTGCATTAAGAATTGATTATAAACTGTTGATACATAACAAATATTACACTGTTGATAATGTGTCAAGCAAAGAGGTCAAAGATCCTACCATCATTTTGTATTTCATCATTTACAACACAACGAAATTGGACGATAACCTGTAGTGATACCTA
>JAAAKM020000525.1:5151-16307 GCA_010016025.2 Alatinidae sp. Z8VKAUB7J3 | reverse complement strand
TCAAGAAGTAATATTGTTGAACGAAACGTAACTCAGAACGAGAATTTATGACAGTAGTGAACTATCTTAAGGTTACGTAAGGGTGGAAGAGGAAGGAAATAATACATACGTTTTGTAGTGAACACTTGAAAGAATGTGAACATGGGAATGAAATAGATCCATCCGTCTAAAAATTATTATCATCAAGAAGAGATAACTTAAAATTATCAGCTTTGAAAGAATGGTAAAGAAAAAGAAAATTTATCAGCACTGTGATGTAAAACTAACCGTTTCAAATCCTGGTTTCTGAAAGATACTTTGCCATTTTCACTGTGGTTTGAAGAGATTAAGGGTCTGCACGGCAGTCCTTTCTTGGTCAAGTGACATGGCGCAGAAAGGCTCGTCTCAAAATTGCGTTGCGCTTGACATATCCACCAGTAAATGATTGGTGTGGTAACTAGATAAATGGAGTAGGTTGACATGGTAGGCCACCATGGTCAGCAGTTAGAGCATGCGTCGCGAGTACGTGGGTCCTGGGTTCGAATCTCAATAGTGACATTTTCTATTTTTCTTCTCTCCCCTGAAAGCTCAAAATGATTATCTGGTTCAGCTCTATATTTATAAACTTTCATGTACTCCATTCACAAAACTATTGACCACCCAGACGATAAATTCGTTTGAAGTTATATCGCTTTCAGTGTTTAAGGCTGTCGTTGACAGGCACATAGTTGCGCTACACAAACGATTTTATGATCAGAGTGTTGCACTGCACTGCTCAATTTTTTAAAAATGTGTAAAATGTGCCCCACAAAAATTAAAAAACGGACCGCGAATCGCGATTAGCAGTGCGTTAATTCGTATGATGTTTGGATCAAGTTTATAAACTAGATCGTTATAAGTTCAAATTCGCCTCTTAACGTTTAAATTTTCATTTTAATCGTATTAAGAACGGTTGGGTTATATTGTGTTCTTATTTATTTGAAGACAAACCAGTGTAAAAGTGTCCACTGCTAGAAAATTTAATTATACCAAGACGTGTTGATACAGGCTCTGTACTAAAATCATCACGGCTCTGAAGCCTCATTCCCATGATAGCAGACATGTATTGATATGCCCAGGCACATCAAGAGGTGTCGTCTCTGAAAGTCTGAACTGAATGGAGATGCTGGAGAAATGAGTGGGCGCGAATTGTCTGCAAATTGTATTCAGGAGGCTAGAATGGCCTTAATTTTCTCTGAGGCCAAAATTACCGTGAGACGCATTTGAGTTAACTTAAGAAGTTCTGGGAGATCCTAAGACTTCAGACATCTTTAGTAAGGTGGGAATACAGTCTCATATTGCAATTATATCCCTTTCCCCCCTGTGAGAGCTGCAGTTTTACTAGATTGCTTTTCTTGTAAACTGTAGGCTCTTCTACTTGGTTTGTAACACCCCTATAAAGTTCAGTTTTCGCGATGCTTATCTTCACCTTGCTTGTAGTAGTGCTTGTAGTCTTCCAGGAAGAACCCTTGTGGAATGAGGTGATCGTATGCATGTCTTGTCTGCCTTGTGATTTATTCACGTTTAGTTTTGTATGAGGTAAATTATGCACTTCACGTTCTGTTCTTTGTTCCATCATTCACTCAAAATCCAACCTGTATAATACACCCCTCATAAGTACAGGGATTAAGATACACCCTACGAGAATTCAAACAAAGCTTCTTTTACTCAATGTGTTACTTTGTTACTTTCGACGTCAATGTATCTGACGTCCTAAATATTCATTTTTGATAGAGTAAAATTACTTTTAAAGAATATTTTTTGCGCACAACCTTAGATTTAGCTGGTCATATTTATGGCCGCGTTGTATTTACACGGAGGCAGTCTTCTTTGTATTACTGCTTTGTCGAAGGGTTAACCTCTTGCGCTCGTGTTGTTAAGGTCCTTTTCTGATTAGACGTCTCTGCTGTTCTCAGGTGTCTTTGTAGCTTATGATGTCACTTACATATGCTCTATAATGTCCTATCTACTTTAAGTATAAGATTTTGCGTTGGCTGAAGGTGTGCGTACGGCTGATTAGCAGGTTCCTTTATAAGTAGGAATATCATAACAACTGTTGAAACACTCGTTGTTACATTTCATGTACAATGCTTGTAATGAAGTTTAAAATGGTTAAACGCATGTGTTAATTGCAAGATCACGTATAATAAATGATGACAATGACATTCTGATTGTCCATACTACGGAATAGCTACGTGTCTTTCCCACAAGTCAACCAGGTCCGAGTTAAGAGAATTCCCACAAGGGCATGTTGAGATTTTCTCGCCCTTTTGTCAGTTTCTTGTCGATCTTTAGTTTATATTATCGCAGTGACAGGGACTACTGCTTGCAGTATTTAATGATATAACCAAAGCAACCTTATCAAACACAGCAGCTGGGCTTAAAACCTTTATGGTCCTCGCAGCTTGGTGTTTTTATGTCTGTATTGATGTTATAATTTTAATTTGTCAACTGCCGAGGTGGTCTCAATATAGTCTGCATCATAATAGAGGACTCTATCATTTGGGGGTACCCGGTGAAGAACCTTTGCGCTACTCAACCGTGTTTAAATTGTCGATATGCGCAGATGCAGCAAAAGTCGAATAGCGTCGGTTGTCACGGACGTCATACAGCCTCGACGACAGGTTGTCTCCAGAACACAGAAGTCAAATTTGTGAACTGTGAAGCGTGCGGTTTAAAATAGGAGCATGTCAAACTGGAGATGAAGTTATTATAACAGAGTACTAAAAACCACCGGAAAATTTAATATGCAGAGTCTACGAATGTAATAGGCCGAAAGACTCATCAATGGTGGTTGGTCAGAGAAATGCATAATTAACGAGATTTGAATGGTATACATTATTGATGAGCTTTTGGTTTCTAGAGACGTTCAGCTGATCGTGTGAATGCTGCGTTATGATCTGGATAAGTTCTTACAGATTTAAATAAGCTAGAATTGACTTGGCCAGGCAACTGCTGGGTTGTCAACAGAATACGGAAACGGAGTGAAATAAGCAACAACACACAAGCGAATCGAGCAGATTTTGAGCTGGACTCAAAGTCTGTACATAATTAGCAGAGTACACTTTCATCATGTGTTTGTTTGTTTAATACTTTATGTAGAATTTCACAAAGAGATGGTAGACCAAGAAGGCTACGAAGTTAGAATAGATCTCATGACTTTGCTTCTAACCTAATCGGCTTGCAGACCTATAAACATTTCGAAAAGAATAATAAGGGATATCTGACCTATTTATATGGATATAGTCTTGGACAACAATGAAGGTGCCTGTGTATCAGTATTGGCTTTTGCACTGAGAAGTATAGCTAAACGATGCGATGTTTTTCTAAGGAGAAATCAGGCAGGAGACAAATAGCTTCAACGTCCATGGATAGTTTGTTCTTCATTTTACATACAAGGTCTTTTATATAGCTGTTCTTTAATGGAGGAAAGTGTAAACCTTT
This sequence comes from Alatinidae sp. Z8VKAUB7J3, assembly GCA_010016025.2. Taxonomy (NCBI): domain Eukaryota; kingdom Metazoa; phylum Cnidaria; class Cubozoa; order Carybdeida; family Alatinidae; species Alatinidae sp. Z8VKAUB7J3. The sequence continues at coordinate 12,845 of JAAAKM020000525.1, read as the reverse complement.
AGACCACCGAGGAAAGTTGCTACAGTAGTTAAGAGTTCTTTGAAGAAGAATCACTCAGTAAGATGATTGTCGATGACCTAATATTTTCCAGGAAAGTATGGTTTTCTCCGCATGGGATATAAGCGATGACTGTATCGTTTTGGTTGGGTGCTGATGGTTAAAACTGATCACAACAGATGTTAGGTTCTTCACTCTCCAGAGAGGATTTTGACCAGGAGTATCAGGATTTATCATGAGTGGAGAGCCATGCATTCAGAGTTTGTTCGAAATCGTGAGTTACTGTTTACAACTTCTTGAACTGAATGACTTGCCAAAGTTTTGGAGCATCGAGGACAATGAGCAAAGTTTTGTGTTCACCGCATTGTGGGGGTGCGGTATTGAAGTTGATTGTATGGAACGTTCAGACCACGAGTTAGCTATAGAATCTGCCATGCATAGCGTCAAAGCAAAACTTCATGGCTTGTATAGTATTCTACTACAAACAGTAGAGATCCTAGGTTATGACGATTGCTGGCGAAGTTGGAATATGCGTGGGTTTAAAGGACGCTTCCGTTGCAAATCAGTCTGGGATAAGCAGATGCAAGGAGATGTGAAGCTTAAAGATGAAAAAGGGTATGGGTTTTTTAACTCCCCAAATTTAATTTTCAAAATTCTGGGTTTTTCTTTAGAGTCACTCGGTGTTACGACACAAAAGTTTTGGCTATTGGAGGAAAAGAATTTCAAATTAAAATTTACGTCAGCTTGGAAATGGAACAAAAATCTTGATAACGATGAGTCTCCACGTGATATTAAGTTTAATGGAAAACTTAACGAAATCTACAAGGTTTTGAAGCACTCCGTATCGGTGTTAAAACTTAATGAAACTCCCGATGTCTGGAAGTTTGAATTTGGTAACCGTTCGTTACAGTTTACCTTATTGTGGAGTCACGTACCAAATGCTAACGAGAATTTTGATGCATGCGAAGATAGTGGAAGTAGTAGAAGAAAAGACTCAGACTTAGAAAGTTCGTACGAGTTAATTGAAGACACTCAGGATGGAGCATACAGTAGTGGGGAGGAAGAGGCAAAAAATCGACCAAACGGAAGTTTTACTCTTACAAATTCATACGGCATATCCGAAGCTATGCAAAACTCAGGATATAATTCTACTTTTAGTGAGAAAGGATCTACAAACGTGGGTAGCTTACTTAGTGCTGGCAACAACAGAGAGAGTGTTACACTCAGTTCATTGTCGGACCGGATCGAGAATGAGGTCACGGAACGTGTATCAAAGAGAGGCCACGTTGAAAATCAGCATTCGCGGCACGCAGACAATAAAAGACGGTCAGCAGATCAGTATGCAGAAGGAGTAATGGAGACGGAGTTTAATGAGGATATGCAGAAAAAGAGTGATATTCTGTCGTGGCTGGGATTAGTTAGTGACCCAACGTTACAAGAAAAGTTTGTTTTTGATTTGGATACCAAAGTTAAAAGGAATCAGCACGAACTATATTATGGAAAGGAATACGAAGATGCAGAAAACAGTGAATGTATTGATAGCTACATGAAACTTTCCTTTGAGTCAGGTATCGAACTAGACGACGTATTGCAATCAGATGTAGGACGTCTAAACAGAAAACAGTTAAACATTCCTACTATATATGTTGTTGACTTGAGTGATAATTCACACGAAGATACAGTCGTTGTTTCTCTGATCGATGATTATGGAAGAGTTGGCGACGAGCATCAACAACACGAGGAACATTTATATAATTGCAACGAAGTAGTTGTTGCAGATTCGGGCACTTCACCCCTGATTGCCACTAGTTTGAACGAACTCGGTACTAACTTGGAAAACCAGGGGGAAAGTATTCCTTTATCTGACGTAGGGTACAGAAAGCAAGAGGTAGGACTTATTGAACAGCAGTCTCTTTATTTAATTGATAGTGGTATTGCCTCCCAGACCAGTCACGTAAGTCAGAACGAGGCTGGTGGTTCGAAAAGCCAATTAGGCGGAGGGGATAGAGGTGAGAGTGACACGCTGTCATCTACATCCGGAACATCTTGTACTACAGACAAAGACAATGAGATGCAAACTACTGTTACGAATGGAGTAGGTCGTTGTTACTCAGAGACAACAAGCAAATATTTTAGTGTTAAAAGAGAAGATGCGTATTATACTCCACTACTTGGCTCTACTGCTGCTGGCTCTACGAAAACAGTTGATGCGATTTCTGTGAGTAATGACATTGTAGGAAGTGACGGTATAGCAGATCGGTCATCCATGACACAAGTGACTGATAATACCCAGGACGACGGAAGGTTATGTTTCCTTCGGGATGTAAATGTAGGTATAGAAGGCAAAACCGAGCAACGACAACAGTTGCCAGAGAGAGAAATACCTCCTTCTGAACTATTAGTGGAGGGATCGGATTTTTTTATGGTAGACGAAACAAAGCAACCTAATGCCGACTTTCACTTAGACAAAGACGTTGCGTCAGGTAGCCATCCGCACACTGAAGCACTTACATGCGACAGTCCAAAGGAAATGAAGATGACAAAATTTGAACAAATTGTTTCTGATCATCGTATTGACGGAAAGGAAGGTATATGTTCTACACAGTGTGATAAAAGCATTGAAATTTCACAAGATTGCGCTCCCGCTAGTACATCCGAGCCTGCTGTAACGAGAGGGCCCTTGAACTCGCATGCTGCAAGATTGGATAACGTCGTGACGACTGGCAAACGTGAATCTAAAAAACTTTCTAGGGAGCTTTCAAAATCTAGCAATGCTAGAAATATTGACATTGAAACGTGCTCTATTAGCAATATTCAAGATGTTAAGCACCGAGGTGTGGAGGATGTTGCCAGATCTTCTTCACGTAATTTAGAATCTATGTCACTCCCTAGTACGAGTTTAGAGAAAAAGAAACTTCAAAGTGATAAAAATGGTGAGCCTGAGTTACAACAACTACGCGATAATCCTTCCTCCATAAAACAAGTATTACTGGAAGAAGGAAATATCCTTACCGATGCTGAATCAACCGACCAGAATTTGACATCAATCGTACTGGATGTTCACGTTACGGCATTGGGCGACAGTTCAAGTTTAAATCATAAATCTTCTTACAAGATTGTAGATAAACATTTAAGTAATAGCAATATTTTATCAGAAGAATTGGCAAGACACATGACCGTTGATATACAAAGGAATGAAGTCAAAACGCGAGAAGAGGAGACGGATTCGTGCCTGTCGTCATCACAAGATGCTTGTAATTCGATAGAGCTCCTGAATCATACATTATCTACTAATACAACTTGGTCTCATGTGGGCCAGATGTCAAGAGAGGAGAGTGAGCTACCAGATGAATACAGAAAAATGACAGAGAAGACTTGTGAGCGCGACAGCAGAGTAACAACGCATGATTCTCGAAGTATATCTGGTTCACAGATTAATGTGTCACAACAACTGTGTGGCGAGGAGGGAAAAAAGATTTCACTCTTGGATGAAATTTATAACTCCGACGAAAATAGGAGCACAGCAATCAAATTTCACGGGGAAGCAAATAATGTTTTGGAAGAGCCAGATGAGGTTAAGTTAATTGCTGCAAATGACGACTCGGAATTTTTTACTAACTCTTCAACGAAAGCAGATACAAAAATTTTGGGGGATTCTATTAGTTCAGTGTCTACAGATGATAAGCATTTGGTATCGTCTATATCTGTTGGTGTATCATTAGCCGCAACATCATCGAAAGATACTTCTGAGTCCATAAGTGTTACGTCTTTCTCAGCTCCTGAAATAGTGACGTCATTATCATCTGACTTCAGGACTCCAGATGGAAGTTCTGTTAGTAGTGATACGACTTACATCGAAGGACAGAGTAGCGTAGAAGAAACATTGGAAGGTGGCTCAACTAAGTTGAATATAGAATACATGGCATCAGAAAAATCGTTTTTGGATACTGATGAAATAGACTTTATATGTGGACATCCTCATAAGAATTTTGTTGATGATTTGTCTGCAAATGTTACTGTCGATCAAGCGGGAGCTTTGGAAAACGATAAGAGTAACCAAACCTATATCTTCTGCTGCTCCATCAAAGATACTGCTAGTGTCGGTTCAGCTCTAAGTGGAGTATCAGTACATGCTGGTAGTCAGGTTTTGATAGGCAATGACACGTACAAAGTACTTGAAATACAGGAAAGTTCTGTTTCGTTCCCTTCCCTACTGACAAACCTTACCGACATTGGAAAGTGTATAACGTTAATAAAACCAACTGGCAAAGGGAAGCATTTAAAGAACTCTTGGGACTCGCTTTGCTTTTGGAATACTTCCATATCATACCATCCGGATGAGAGTTTACTAGATGAAGCATCAGATGTTATGGTTACATCAAGCTTTGAAAGGGAGCTTGTGATAGGAAGTAAGCTTATTGAAGCTTTACATACTGTACCAACCGCTGGCGAGTGTACATCGGTAGTTCTTGTCACAAATTTGCCGAACAATGAACAAAATAATCAATGGAAGAGCAGAGAATCTGAAGATGTAGCGCTTATCAATAGCAACCTGCATTTCATTGATGTAGGAACTAAGAGCGATAATAGTACAACAGAAGATAGCTCCATAGACTCAGGCTCAAATGGAGAAAATTGTTTATCTGAACCCTCTTCCTCTGCAGATGACGTTGGCTCACATTTAGCTCAATCTTCTCCAAATGTGTTTAACCAGATGTTTCCATCTTTGCAGTACAAACGGTATATAATCCACTTGCCTTGGCATGATACCGAGGAGGAAAACTACAATTTCTCAAATGGCTCTCCACAAAGTGTATCAGATAAAGGTATTACAAGAACAGAAAATGATACATCGTACTCGAACGTGCGTGCAAATGATATACGGTGCCGTAGATATTTGGGTAGTTCTACCAATGCTGGGGGTGAAAGCTCTTCAAGTGAAGAGAGTACACCTCAGGTTCTAACTGGTCGAGATAGTAGCTCATTTTGCTTACACTGTGGTAGTTGGAACTGCCAACCAGAGCCCACTAATGGAAACGAGACAGGTCGTGGTAACGTTCCTGTACATAATAATACGACGTTCAACGACACTGACTCCCTATCAAGTGGCTCCGATTCTTCTTCATTAACTCTAATGTGGGATGCCAGTACCCAAACATTGGTACCTGCAAAAAGAACTCCCACTGGAAGTAAGATACCCCGGTATGTGCCACTTTCAAAGAGGAAGAAAGTACGCTTGTTCTCCAAATATTTACATCAGGATGTAGCACTGCTTCATCCTCCAATTCCTGGAAGTCCAGGTGGAAATAAGGTATATGTCCCTTCGAATTACTCATATATGCCAAGTGCCAAGATTTTGAAGAGGCTTCATCCTGATTCTGACGTAAGTTACGATTACAGTCTTGCTTGGGACATGGAATCGAGGTACAGAACTTACCGTAGAAATAGTTATGACAGAGAAAAGATGAGGCAGATGGTCGGAATGTACTCGCATTATGTTGAGGAGTTTAACCTGTACAAAAGCCTCATCCAATCAGAGCAGAAGCATGATGAAGAAGGGGAGCTGATAAATGGATTTGAAAGAAGTCACGAATCAAAACAAGGTTTGATTACTGCTACCGGGAGTGAACATAAAGAACCGGGCGACCTACCGTCGCCGAGAGGCGTCTTCAGTTGGTCCAGTGAGACGTCCCTGGCTAGTGATGGCACTTACGATATCAAAGACGAGCCACCTTCTGATTTGATAAAGCATAGACCTGTTATAACTGTTTCGAACACTCGGTTTTCGAATCGTAGCAACGTTGAGGAGTCAGGATTAAACAAGAACTCTGGTCAGGAACCAGCAGGTATTGAGTCCAGCTTCACAGACTTGTCTTTCAGTACAGATCGAGTTGGAATCTGCATTCCCGAAATTTTTGTCACCGAAGTAGACGATTTAAATTTTCAACAAGATATGAATGGAAACGACGAGGGGTTTAATAATCAAACAGTGGCCAAAGTCATTTCGGAATTAATTTATCATGAGAAAGCGTCAAGAAAAATTGATAATGAGGAGTTGACGTATTCAGATACGAAGCGTCCTGAAAGAGGGCTAGTGCTATCGAAGCACAGGCGACATTCGGAAGAACGAGGTGCACTTGTTAGACGACGTGTCTTCGTACATAAAAAGGCGTATTTGTTGTACAAATTAGAAATAATGAGGCGCATAAAGACTTCTTTTTCCCACGCCAGAGATATATACCAACTCATGCATTTCATCACGGGTGATTACGTCGACAGGATTTGGCCTCCGACTAGATGTCTTCTGCTTGATCTATCAATAAACAAGAAATATATTATGAAACGCCTAGGGCGAAAGTGTCGAAAAAATATGATAACGTGGCCGAGGATCATAGAAGAAAACAATGTTGATTCTCAACACAAGAAAGTAGAAAAGGGTACTACTAACTAAGGGAACGAGTAAGAATTGTGACGTAGACTCGTCATATTATTCGGCTAAGGACGGACAATTATCGATTGTACTCGACTAACGGTAATACTCCAAGTATTCAATTAAGTGTACTTCAGTGTTTTTTAAACGTTGTAGCAGACGACCCTGCTACCCCTTAGTTTAACTATGACCTCCCTTTTAAGCGAAGTGTTACAATAGAAATCGTTTGATGCGAAAATTAGGTGACTTCAGGCCCTTTTAAAGTCGAACTAACTTGTAGCAATTTTATAATTTTACTGTCTTGCTTATCGACCTCAGTTAGTTGTTGAGATAGTTCTCCAGGAACTAGGCAATAGGAAGGTGCTGTTTTGTAATTAAATTCAAGCGCTTTGCTGATGCCCCGTCATATCTTTACCCCTTGCTTGTGTTATACTGCCCCTGTACGAGTCGGTTGCCCAATTTGAGAGACATTGTTACAGCACAACAGTTGTTAACAGTATACAGTCCTGTTATAACCTTCGTAACAGGATTTATAAGGTTAGCCCACCTATTATGAATAGACTTGTAGATTCGAACATATTCAAACGTAGTTCGATAATTTTGTAGTAATTAAGTGGTCATCCGATTCTTTCTTAGCACCGTGGCGACAGATAACCTCCCAAATCGTCGTAGGATTTATCATTTTGATTCATTAACATAGCAGGGGGGTGGTGGGGGGGACTGTTTAACATTTTCGTTCATTGCACGCTAGATCTTGTCACACAGTCACTATGTTAGCGACTTACCGTGGTAGTAAAAATTATTATTTTCAAGGCCGTTGGTGGGTCGAAAAGTGAAGCGTGTGCCAGAAAACCGATTAAAAATTCTGTGTATATTTAAAGCAAAATAGAATAACAAGTAACGTATTAATGGTTTATTTATTGGGTATGATCTAGATACCTGGGTTATATATTTTTATCATGGATACTGAGCCTGGATTTATAAACTGGAGCTAGGCATATTAAATATGTTTTTCTGAAAATTTAACGACTCATTTGTTGGATAGATGATTAATCTGGAAAAATAAACGATTTTTTGTGTGTAGTGATGGATGACTATGATGACGATGATGATGATGATGATAATGACGATGATGAATATGATGATGATCATTATGGTGATCTTTACAGTGATGATGATATGATCATGAAATGATGATGATAATTATATAAGTTCACCCTGTGACACTATTAATCACGAAGGTGCACTAGGCAACAACTGTTGACAA
>JAAAKM020000522.1:5571-16312 GCA_010016025.2 Alatinidae sp. Z8VKAUB7J3 | reverse complement strand
TTTCTACTGAGCAGGTATTTTTCAAACATGCGACGTGGCATTTGCCACTTCAGTCTGAAAGCACAGTTTCGCGTGGCCTTTGCGACGTCGCATTTGCGACGTGCCACTTTGGTGTGTACGCTCCCTAAATTTGAGCAGAATTCATTGACAACGTTGTCATTCATGCTGTTGTGGGGGCGTAGCAAGAAAGAATGACGGTCTTTGGATGTCCCTTAAATGTGGTTGAAACTATACATTCATCTATCATTTTAACTGACAGAAGCATTGGTAATAATTTAGGGTCAATTGCAATACCCACGCCTCTAATGGAAGCACTAGACTTACGAGCAGATGCAGTGACGAGAGTAACAGAACCAACATTTCTTGCAACTATTTCTGGTTAAGATTCTGAATGTAGAAAGCGATGTTCTTGAAAGCAAGTTACGAATAAGTGTAATTTGCCATAAGTAACTGTAGTAAATGTTAGCAATTGCTCATCAAACGTCCCAAGGGGTTGCCAAGATCAAACAATTTCTCTGCACAAAAGTTTGGGGGCAGATGCAAGAATCCGGACAAAGGCAACATCTACGATTATGAAAAATTACTTAAAGCTCCATTTTTCGAAGTATGGATATCTGATAACCCTGGTTAGCGACGATGGCCTCAGTTGACATCTCCTGAATTTAAAAATTACTATTAAGTTGCCATATCAAGCACCAGTGCATCATCCCATATTGACCTCAAACCACTGCAGACGTTTAGTGTTTTAATCGCTCACTCAGCGAGTCTTTATGAAATTGTCTATGTAAAAACCAGCAACTGACCTAAAGCTTTAAATGCATATTTGCTTGAGTATCTTGCAACACCACATTCAACGAAAGTGTCTCCTGCTAAGCTATTTGTATGCCAGCCACTTAAAATAAAGACTCCAGAGCTCTCCTACTCATTTTAAATCCTCCAAAACCAACTTGTGTCCTCTAATGATCTCTCATCCAAGCATCAAAACAAAATTGAGAGGATAACAAAACAACTGATTCTCCGTCTTGCATCAATCAATTTATTTACTACTTTTGAAACGAAGAAGTACACACTATCACTTCTCGTAAGGGAGTGAGTATCGTTCTTTGAAGAGATAACTATCCGATGATGAAAAACATTTCAATCGTGAGGAAAATTACTGGCATAAGCGGAGTGCTATCGTTACACTGAGGAAAAGGATGGTAATGCCAAAGCTTCAACATTATCAATGAAAAATGTGTGTACCAGGCCTAGAAGACGGGAACTATACCAAAAGATTGTAAGGTTATGAAACGGAAGTCTGGAACTAAACTCTAGTTATAATTAGAACTAAAGTTATAATTTGAGTACATACAGAACACTTAAAAATATAGACCGACTTTACCTAAGGAGCAGAAAAATGTAATGTTTGTAAATATGTTATAATCTTAAAAATTAAATTCAAATAGGTACGTTAACACTGACAAGTAGAATTGTTCTGATCTAGAATACAGTGCAAAAAAATGTTAGTAGTCAGTGCATTACATCTCGAACCCAAAGCTAAACATCTTCAGTTGCAGTTCTTCCATGACCTCTGCGACATCATCTTTTCAATCTCTTTTGGGTTACCAAGGAGGTAGTAAAGTGGTTGTACCAGATGTCCTGGCCCTACTATGTCCAGCTGTCCTGGTTCTACCGTTTCCGTTTACCAAGAAGTTGGTTTAGTTTAGTAAAATATTTTCAGGATCCTCTTTGATTTTATATTATTCCTCACTATGCAACTTCTTGATGCTGCAGTTTTGATTTTGTTAATACTAATGGCTAGGCCATCACCATTACAGCCTCATTATATGCCTTGAGTCAGATTAAAGTGGTCCTCTTTAGTTTTTTTTCTTGCCTTAGCAACACATTGATCATCTTAGTACGATTTCATTACTTACTTTCTTTCATCTTCTTCGTGTGCTTTACCAATTTGTTAGTATTTTGATGTTGCACTTCCGTCATCTTGGAGTATTTGAAACCTGTTGCTCACCTCTGGTGAGTATTTTTTTCTTGACTGTTGCATTGACCTCTAGATCCTTACAGATGTTTTTCATCTGCCTGTCAACCTCTTGCTTTGGTGTGATTAAGTGCAGTATTAACATGGTGACAAGAATACTCCTTATTAGTGTTTACTTTCTTCAAACTTTCAGAAAGTCTGAATAAACTTTACGAAGAAATATTATAAGCTTTGTAGATTCTTATTGGGATATGATGGTCCATTATGTCTTGTATTTGTCTTTCTTCACAATCCTTTAGTACATCATTAAGTTCTATTGTACAATACCCCATTTTCTAAAATTTATACTGCTGTAACTTAATGTTTCGTTTCCATTGCAGTCTAACTCCTTCTCATATCTACTCCTAGCTAATAAATGCTTTAAACTCTCCCTCAAGGGACTATTTCTGTATTAAAAGTACAGATATTTTGAAATTCTCAATGTATCTGGTGTAACAAGTTAGTGCTCTCATACAAATATTCACGTGGCTTTGTATTCCCTTTACCTTGATAGATTATATTTTGTTGATGATTATTTTCCTCATATCGCACGACACTCCCGTGGTATTTTAATTAAAGAAATAACTGTGTCATCTATTTGATCGACTTTCACTTTATCTTACATTTAGCGCCAACTATTAAGAGTCCAATAATCAGCTATATCGAAACAAATAGTATGACGGGAGAGAAACCGTGGTGGGTTTTATCTTACTACATTTAGATCATTCATATGACAGACAAAGTAGGTGCGTTTGTCACGTGCAAAAGGTGTGTCTTGATTTGTGAATGCTTCTTTAATTCCCTCATCTTTTATAGTGTCACCTTTTTTCAGCTCCAAAAAGTCCATTGTCAGCTCCCACTCCTCCATCTGCATCAGATTAAAGGGGAATATGATCATAGAAAATTATCATGCATTTCCTTGAGATGCAGGATGAGGGCTGTTTACATAACAATTATCACCATTTGCCCACTATTTTGAACGTTCCTTATAAGTGAAGTTTGCTGATGGTGGACATGTCACCTAGCCCCCTCTTGACGTCACTATGAAACAAGAAAACAAAGACTTATGTGTATACTCCTCTTTGAATACGTAAAAAGCTTGTTGTTGAGTATTAACAGAAATGAGATTGTGAGAATGGTAACAGCAGTGGTTTTTGTTACTCAGCAGCTTACACTTCCGATAGTTTTCCAAAACGCCCCAGAAATGCATATTTTTCAGTTAGTGTATTTTGAAAAGCTTTAGGCTGCCAAGCGTGCTACTTGTTTTCAATACAATTTATAAAGTATGTTTCACTTATCCAGCAAAATGAAGTTCTACCCAATTACAAATACGAAAATTTGGGTACTAAAATCTTTACTTTATTTATAAAATTTAGAATTTATCGCCAATAGCAAAATTTGATGATCTCCATGGACACCCGGTGATATTGGCTGGGATGAGCTTCATTCTAAAAATGGCTGCGATCCCACCTGACTCCTTCAATTGTATGTTATGCTTGTAAACATGTGTTATTTGACTTCATTACTATTTGGACCCATCATCCGCCATTACAGACAATTAGTAGCAAAGCTTTTTGGTTTCTTAACACATTTTGAGCAATTTTTATTGTGAGAGCTCACTCACTGTTGTTACACTTGAGATTTCTCTATTTCTTAAATTCGAAATTCTTCTCCTCTATTTGGTTTCTTATATACTTTGGAATACCTTAACAAATATTGTAGGCTCCATAAGGAATCAATCGCGATCTTCTCTACTGCAAGTCAGAATTACTACGCTATTTTCACGCAGGGTATTTCAGTCCCAGGTGGCACCATTTACTCACTGCTCTTTGATAAGTTGGCTTACACCTGAGTGGACTTAACACAGATTTTCTCGTCTCGCCACCACCATTATCGATTCTACAATTTCTTGTTTGTAACGTATCTAATAATGAGCTTGCCTACCACAGCATTTGAATTTTTGTAGTTTTCAAAAATTTGCTGTTCCCGTAATTCCCACTAGCTTGATATATACCTTGTACATTTTGCTAACCGAATCGACTTACAATCATTTTCGTACATTACTCCTGTCATTGTTCTGTGCTACTCTGACTTTCTTATATTAATTGAATAGGCCTAGTGAGAAAACGAATTCTTTTTGTCTGCATAGTAAAGGTTTTCTTACTTTTATGTAGACTGACTCCAGGAAGTAATGTGACTCTGCCATAGGGCAGCACTTGCTTGAGAATCCAGATTGTGCCAAGGTGTACACGGACGATTGCTTCCGTATCATAGGAAAGGCCAGGTCTGCATTTCATTTGGCCTTCCTGAAGTCAGTCCACGTAAAAGTAAGAAAACGTTTACTATGAAGACAAAAAGAATTCGTTTTCTCACTAGGCGTATTCAATTGATATTGTTGTAATAGATGTTGATTGGTCCAAAAACACAAGCCATTCAGGCAGTACAAATTCTGATTGGCACTTTCTGATATCTATTTTAATTGCAAGCAGTACATTGAGAACGTATTCAAGGTCAGTGAAACCTAAGAATACGACTAATCATTAGAGCCAGCCTTTATAAACCTTTCATTACCCTTTAAACTCAAAAAGTCTGCAAATATTTTGGCAAAGTCTACTAATGAAAATAACAGCCAGACTCAAAGTCTTCAACAAATACGACATTGTTTGGATACTTTTTCTTTTATCCTTACGTTTTGTCAAACTTTACTTTTGATGTATCCTGAGAGAAACTTAAACTGCTTTAAGAGTAGCAGGTAGCAGCGTTACAAATATCGCACGCAGGATTAGAGAACGATGGTGTAACATTCTCTTTATCGGTCAAGAACTTTGGTGTCAGGACTTTGAGGGTTTTGTTGCCCATTTTTACTACCCAAGGAAAGTTAGAGTAACGATCCACTGGGAATCTGACGAAGCAGCTCAAAGCCTTGTTCATACATTTGTAACAAAGCAAATTGATTGTGGCAACAGCCTCATACATGGACTTTCAAAAGTGGGCATTAATAAACTACAACAAGAGTTATATTCGATTCGATCAAGTGCCGGATCTGATACAGGCATTGGCGATGATGCGTCCCCACGCCAATCTGTTATAGCAGGTGTGGAGGCGTTCAATGCAGCTTAACTTGTTTTAAGTAGCACACGAGTTAAGAGACTGTAAATATGTTTTTCTCTGTCTCACTCGCGCTCTTTTGCCTTCCATTTTTCCTGAGAAAGCCAATCTTTCCAGTTGCTGATTTCTCACAATGTGACCAAGGAATCGCATCTGTCTTCACCGGATTGTTTTGATGAGTGTTCCATTCGTTTCCACTAAGGCAGCGACTTCTGTATTTGATCTGTGTTCCGTCCATGAAATTATGAGCAGTCTATTAAGGAACCACATCTCTGCCGTCTCCAGTTTCTTTTAAATTTCTTTACTGATCGTCTAACATTCACAGCCATATGTCAGGACTGACCATACGTAGGTTTTTGGCACTCTCTTTTTAATGTCCAATTGTATGTTTCTGCTGTTAAGTATGGGTGTAGGTTTTGAGAAAAAGTCTTAAAGCAAGTGCTAGTCTTTTCATGATCTCATCTTTGCACTTAGTGCTGAAGCTGATCCTGAGTTCCAGATATCAGGTCTACAACTGTAGATCTACCAAAACAAGGAGTCAAGGAGCGAGGTAACTGGATCGATTGTTCTTCAACGTGACATTTTTGGCTAATACGTGCCGTGTTGAAGCAGTGGTGAAGCAGAGGCAAAGCAGCACAGGGTCGTCCTATGTGAGACGGAAACAAGAATCAAGGAAAGGAAAAGAGAAACATGAACTCCCGAGATACGCTGGTGGAAACTAAATGACAAGGAATATATAGAGCAGTTCGTCCATAAAGCTGGCAAGGCACTGGAAGAAGAGGCTGCAAACTGGGAGGGTGTCATCAAAATATTGAAGTGCACAGCAAACAAAGTTTTAGGGAGCACATCCAGAAAATCATGTTAAAAGGTAGAAACATGATGGTGGAGTAGCGGGGTTCAACAGGCAATCAATGAAAAAAGGCTGAAAAAGAAAGATAGAGACACAAATAGGAATCGCAAAACCATCAGAGAATACAAGGCAGCTATTAAAGCAGCAAAACGAGCGGTGGCTAAGGCCAAAGACAGAGCGTTTAGTGACTTGTATAAAAGTCTCGAAGAAGGAGAGGAGAGGCAGACAAAAAGCGATGCGAATTGCAAAACAGAAAAATCGGGATTCCCAGGACGTATATCAAGGAAGATTAATGAAGGACAGTGCAGGACATCTACTGACAGACGATGAAGCTATAAAGGAGAGACGGAGAGGCTATTTCTACCAACTTATGAATATGGAAAATGAAAGAATAGAAGGGATAGTAGAACAAGGTACTGAATCTGAAGTGGAAGTATCACTGCAGAGGAGGTGAAGGTAGCGCTAACGAAGATGAAAAGAGGAAAAGCCACAGGGCCCGACGATATCACAGCGGAAGCCTGGAGGGTGCTTGGCAACACCGGAATTGAAGTATTGGTCAGACTATTCTCAAATATCTTTGAGACTGAGGAGATGCCAAGTGAGTGGAGGAATAGTGTCCTAATACCAGTGCCCAAAAGACGGGTGACATGCAGGGGTAAGACAATTATCGCGGGATAAAGTTGATGTTTCATACTCTAAAAGTTTGGGAAAGAGTGATAGACAAAAGGCTCCGAGAAGAGGTGCAAATCTTAGACCAGCAGTTTTGTTTCATGTCAGGCCGAAGCACCACCTACACCATCTTTGCTATCCGGCAGCTGATGGAGATATATCGGGAAGGGCAGGAAGACCTACATCTCATCTTTATAGATCTAGAAAAGGCGTATGACCGCGTCCCCCGAGCTGAAGTATGTAACTGCCTGAGACTAAAGGCAGTGGATGAGATATATATAAGGTTGATCCAAGACATGTATAAAGACAGCAAGACCAGGGTCCGTTGTGCAGGCTGCACATCAGATGCCTTCACAGTACAAGTCGGTTTACATCAAGGATCAGCTTTGAGCCCTTTCCTATTCGCCATCATTATGGACTGTTTTACGGGGGAAATACAGAGAGAAGCGCCATGGGACATGTTATTTGCTGATGGAATTGTTCTGTGCGGTAAGACCAGTGCAACTATGGAATAAAGGATGGAAAGCTGGAGAATATCCATGGAAGACAGGGCAATGAACGTGAGAAGGCAAAAGACAGAATACTTATGCATGAGTGAGAGGGTAGCTACAGAAGAAGTGAATATGGAAGGATCAGACGTGAAAATGGTTGAGGAGTTTAACTATTTAGGGTCGACTGAGCAGAGTGACTGTGGTGTCGAAAAAGAAGTTGTAAGGAGAGTGCAAGCTGGCTGGGGAGCTTGGATGAAGATAAGACCATCGTACGACCCATTGTGATGTATGGAATGGAAGCAACAGCACTGACAAATGCCCAAGAAAAGAATATGGAGGTTTCAGAAATAAAAATTCTGCGATTTTCCCTTGGTAAGACGAGAAAAGATAAAGTCCAGAACAAAGTTATCCGGAAAGAAGTTGGTGTAGAAACGTTGGCTGCCAAACTCCGAGAGACAAGACTCCTCTGGTTAGTTCATGTATACCGACGAAACGAGGACTATGTCGGCCAGAGGTTGAGAACGATGAAGTTCGGCAAGCGTAGGAGAGGGAAATTAAGAAGGAGATAGAAGGAATGCATTAAGGAAGACCTGAAAGCAGTCGCAGCGGAAGAGGAGAATGCGATGGACCGTGTACTCTGGCGCCGCAAAATCTAAGTCCACTATGGCGACCCCATGTAAATGGCAATTAAGCCAGTAGTAGAAGAAGAATGTGCCCTGTTACTGTTTTGAAAGTCATTCCTACTTCATTATTCAAAAGAACCGCTTGGAAAGTAGCTGTAAGTACAAGTTTCTTTTGCTATTATAAGAACTGCTGTGTGGTATTCTCAAAGGTCTCAAAGATTATGCTCAGTCATTTCATCGAGTGCTTTTTGACATCACGGAAAAGGTCCGTGGGACATTTTTGGATAATCTAGAACAATGTAATGTAATGTACAGAGTCATGTAATATTGCTTTAATTGATATGATAGTGAAGCGAAGTAGCATTTTTCTACAAAATGAAAAAATTGTTTGGTGATGAATTACACAAACAGTTTTCGCGCCAGCAGCAGCATCTTAGAAGATTAATTCTGGTATGTCCATCGACCCATCAGCTCTCACATCTAGATCAAAGTCATTGAAAGTAGGAGCTTCCTAAAAGGCAGAAGAGCTGATCATCGGAGCCAATATAATAGGCTTCTGTCAGTGTTACAACAGACTCCGGGTATTGATTAAAAGCGAAAATTGCCTTGGTACAAACTTTGAGAAGCATTCCTCAAGCAGACGAAAAGATGAAACCTTGAAAAAATGACTCTGTTGCTGACGTTTTAAAGTTTACTCAACATTTTCTAAACGACTGAAAATATTAAAACTGCTCTGCTACATCTGTTTGTCATGGGGGCCTGGTACCTAGTTAATGCTCAATCGACTGGATATAAGACACGGGGTTGAAATTGTTTTCCTATTTTTCAGCTTTAATCTTTCTTTGGTTTTCACAACTCTCAATGGACAATGCTCATCATGTTAGTCAAAAGACCATTGCAACTGGTTCATAAACTTGCAACTCAAAGCTAAACTTCAAAGTTTGAAAACCAAATCGTTTAATTTAAGAAGTTACCTATGCTTTCCATTTTCAATTCTTTTATTTGAATTCTAATTTCCATAAAACCGCTCTGATTCTAATAATTTGGGTGTGACTGAAATCATCATATAGTGAGAGAACCGCAAAGTTTCACCACCTTTATTTGAAACCAAAGGACATTAATAGGACAAACCTCGAAGCATCGGTGTACGCTGTTGCTGTCGTAATGCTGTTGAATATTGTGCCTTTACAAATTGAACGACCAAATGGCAAAGTACGAAGGTAAGCCAGATTAATAATTCAAGTCATTAGATGTGATTATGTTATTGATCCTTGCATAGAATCTTAGCTCTATTGATGCCTTTGTCATAAAACAAAAGAGACAGGATATTGTAAATAACCAAAAATAACATCCATTTTTCTCATTATGACGAAAACGCCCATGAAAAGAGAAGTTGAAAGAGGATCAGTACAGACAAGGCTTCAATTTGCCTCCATCTACAATTCCAATCATGCGTAAAAAGTCGTTTCCTTTACCTCTGTTTCAAACACCAATACAGCTCGCATCGCTGAATACAAGTCACACAAGAGACACCCGTTGTGAAATATAATGCAAGCTTCGAGAAGATGCAAAATTACTCAAGTATTCGAGGAAAACAAAAGCAGTCTGCAATTCAGATAATTGCAGAGCAAGATTCAATTGCCAAAGAATTAATGCGCTGTCGATTTACAGACTATTAACCTCTCGTTTCAAAAACAAGACTAGTAATTAAAGCTATAGAAGACAATATCAAATTAAGGCTCAACTGGCACCGAGTGATTCATCCACTTTGTCAGATAATTTACCAGTTTGTTATTCAAAACTAAAGGCAAAAGAGATAGAAGTTTAAAGACAGCCGCAGAGGCTGAGTTTATATACAAGTTGAGGTAAAGATGTCTCCTGACAACACTTTTCATTTGCCTCTCACACAAGAAACCTCATAGAATGCAAATTTACTTTTTAGTAAGGTATATATTTTGGGGTATCTATTGTTGTTCTTTGGAACATTGACAGCTAGGGTGGAAAAGATTTAGAAACCCATGTCACTTTTGAAGGTAAACTAGCGCAAACTTTAACAAAATTCTTCCAAATAAGACACTTTAGCATTCCAGTAATTATCATGCAGTGACCTTCTGCGCCAATAACCAGATATTACATTGCAATATTTTCTAAAATTAATAAGCTTAAAATTCCGTCCTTCCTGAGTAGATCACCAATACTACTGCGAATTAAGAGTAACCCCAATAAGGATTTGTTTAGGGGACTTTTATTGTACGTTTCTGATGCCACAGCTATAGACAGGCATATCTTAGTAGGGCAATGTAGCTATAGAGTACAGCAGTATCTCCGGAATGCTCATTGGAAGAGAGTCATCAAGGCGTTTAAAATTTGGTAAATATCATAGTTTTGCATAAGCTTTCAAATGGGAATATAATTATTTCGTTGACCCTTTAAGTTGGCAAAGTGATACTGTATACTCTAAATTCCTCTAATTTAAACTACATTAACCGGTTACAAATTGCTCATTCTTAATTGGGAATCAGGTGCATCCCTTCACCTGCACAACCCCTCTGACTGCACGTCTTCCACTTCAGTATTGAACATTGATTTTTGTGTTTCTACATGGAAATGAAACTTTGCTAGTTGAATCATGCGTTTATTGATCGAAATCGAAGTTCTCCCAGACTTGAGGATGTGTTAGTCAAAACACTTCAACAGTAGTAGGTTTTTCTCAAAATTCTATACAGGTCTGAATATTACCTCACGAGACAAACACGGCATAGGCGCTTACTTGCATCAACGATAAACGAGGAGCTGATGTGGCTGCCTTGTTGTGTTGCGATCATTGAGCAATGATGTGTGTCAGTGACACATCCACTCGAGAAGATCATCCCTGAACAACAATTGCTTGTCCAGGATTTTTTATCCGAATACAAATTTTACCCAACCTACTTGACTCCCCTCCCCCCCCCCCCCCCCCAATCCGCCTTACCTTACCCAGTCGCTG
>JAAAKM020000521.1:0-16312 GCA_010016025.2 Alatinidae sp. Z8VKAUB7J3 | reverse complement strand
ACTACTACTACTACTACTACTACTACTACTACTACTACTACTACTACTACTACTACTACTACTACTTCTACTACCACCTCGATACATACTGGTTACCTGTGGTCATGCTGAGGCAATTAACACAGTATTGATTGCAGGGTAACATATGACAGAAGAATGTAGGCCAATGTTTATCAATATCGACGACCTAGAGTTTTTCTTAGAGGCAGACGTTAAATCTCATCATGTATAATATTAAGACGGTCAGAGGGTACGTCTCTCACCACTGAATTTGTCAGTACGTAAAGGCCTTATATTTACGCCATAATATCGTAGATACTTTCCAGCAAATGGTTTACTTGAGGATTTGGTACCATGTGTAACGATTTCACGTACTAATAAGATAGGGAGAGAGGGGTATGTAATGAGAACCGCTTATCTGCCGCTTGTTGCACTCAAGATGGTACATTGCACGATGGCTGCAAATGGCTGATAGATCGCCTTCACCGCCAACCCTATTCCGGAGAACGGATTCACTGCCTTTCACAATTCCTTGAGAAAGAAAGAAAACCAGTTTTATGTGGTCATTGGTGTAGAATCGAGTTATATAATATTTTGTCTCTGCCTCAACTGATTCCAGGTGGTACCATGCAACCCGTGGCTGCCCCAAGCAACGAGTCTTGGTCGGGCCCTATTTGTGTTATCTGGTTTACATTTGCAGCCGTTTAAACAATTTTGTCTTCCTCTGTTATACCTGCCGCTGTTCCGTCGATTCCGTTAATTATTCACGTGCGGACGAAACGTTTACACCTAGTGGCCTGCTGCTGGTTCCCAGTATTTGTATCTTATTGTAAATGGCTGTCATCTGTCCTAATTAAATTTGATCGACCGACACACAATTCATGACCTGCCCCCAAAGTGTTGTAATAAAAACCATTCAGTATTTATTGAAAGGAGATCAACAAATCCAGTGGTTGCAAAATGACGCTCAAGCTGGAGGAAGTAAGGCAATTCACTGAGTATGTATTTCGACCAGGAGAATTACAGATAGGAAAATCACACAATCATCACCTTTGCTATGTCTATGTTTTAAAGTGGGTAAGTAAATATGACAAGTTTAATCGAAAATATTTCAAAAGGAATTAGGAGATTTCTGCCTGTTCATGTGCACTGTTCTTGGACTACAGTGTTTGTCAGATTTACTTACATAGTGCAGGAATAGATTAGCTAACTTATTTTTAGCGTATTCACTGTGTGTTTGTATGAGTGATATTAATCATGAGTCAGTCTTTGTAGAGACATTTATTTCCACATATTCTGACAGTTTTGATGTAACACATTTAATAAAAATTGGTTGTAAATCCTTGGATACTTTAAAGTTATTTTTATTGTGTAATGATGTATAACCTCGTAAAAATACTTTGCGAAACTGGAGCAAGATAAAAGACGTTGAAGGTGCAGCACCCTGAGAAAATGAAGCCGATAGAAGGACTGACAGGATGATTCCTACCTGGTACAGTAATTATCATTTTGTTGCGAGGAACTTCCCGTTGCTTTCCCCTTTAAGGCTAAAGTTCCCAAAAGGTTTCAGTAACCATTTTGCAATGGCCATAATATTTAGGATCTTCTGTAGTCCGTTAATTGTAGCCCGTTAATTCCTTTGAGATTTTTTATTTTTTATTTATTTTTATTTTATTTCCACATATTCTGACAGTTTTGATGTAACACATTTAATAAAAATTGGTTGTAAATCCTTGGATACTTTAAAGTTATTTTTATTGTGTAATGATGTATAACCTCGTAAAAATACTTTGCGAAACTGGAGCAAGATAAAAGACGTTGAAGGTGCAGCACCCTGAGAAAATGAAGCCGATAGAAGGACTGACAGGATGATTCCTACCTGGTACAGTAATTATCATTTTGTTGCGAGGAACTTCCCGTTGCTTTCCCCTTTAAGGCTAAAGTTCCCAAAAGGTTTCAGTAACCATTTTGCAATGGCCATAATATTTAGGATCTTCTGTAGTCCGTTAATTGTAGCCCGTTAATTCCTTTGAGATTTTTTATTTTTTATTTATTTTTATTTGTTATAACTAATTGCTAGACTGCGACGGAAACTCCGTTTTAACGAACAGCTTCCCGAATCAAACGTTATCAAACACGTAAGCAAAGACAAAAGGATAATGAAAACAAATACACTGATTTAAAAGTAAACAAAGCAAGTAATCTGACTGTACCACAACTGTTCTGTGCGTGACAATTCTTCAGATCAGGTCTTCTGTAGGAGCACCAGCATGCATGACTGTATGACAGTTAACCTTTACTTGACGATTACCTTTGATAATACACGTTTACGTATTACACACCACTACTTTAGAGCCAAGAATCGTATGTTCATGTCAACATTTTACACACTTTTTGGATCACAATTAAAGAATAGCAAAGAATCACCTTGCATCTGACCGTACCTGAAAAAGTTCGATCTTACAAATAATCTGATCAACATTGTAGTATGGGATGACATGGGATACAACTTCGACACCCCTTTGTTGAACATTTTTCTTGGGCTTAATTTGGGCCCTGTGCGAAAATTTGTTACTACTCAGATTGTGTCTAGTCAACGTAGTCCCGAAATGGAACATCAGCTAACATTTTGGAGCGTTATCGTTTCTCGGACATAGCAAACGTGACTAAGGTTTCCATTATACGCGATTTAAAAGCTCTTAGCGGAACAGTTTGTCTCTAGACTACATGGTTCCGAAATGCAAGACCCCTTAATCTTGGTATAGTTCATTTTGGAATACGCACGACGTAATGTAACTTAGACCCTTCTCAGTCACGTGGTCCATGTTGAAATGTACAGAAGTGCTACGTGTTTTAATATCGTTGATTTCATATACCATTGAGCTGAATGTGTTGAGTATTCTCTTATTTCTGTTGGAAAATTTTTGTATTGGTAGGAATAGAAAGGTAACACAAAGATTAAAAAAATATGCGTAAATTGAAAGTGTGTTTGTGACTTCACCAGTTCGAAAAGCGAAATATTATTCCATTTAGATAAACTTTGTATAGCCTCTCATGTTTTACTTCGGCTACAAACAATGTTAAGACTTTTTTACTGAAGCCCTTAAAAGATTTCAGGGCCCAGATTACGACATAAGGGGGGAAGGTTCAGTACTGTGCCAAAACGGAACTTTGAAATAAAAACATTCGACATTTTTTAAACGCTCGAAATTTGATACCCATCGTTTATCGAAATAGATATTGTTATTGCATTGTTTGTTTTATTGCCATTACCACTGACGTAGTGTTATCAACACCTACTGTTGGTGTTGATTAAACACATACAATGTATTTTTATTTTCAGAAACGTATTTGGTATATAAAACAATTGCTTTTATAATTAGTAGAAGATGCTATGCAATGTGATTTATTGTGTGGAAGTGACAAACTGCTTACTGTGACTGACTTTTGACATCAGAGGTTGTTAAGGGTTGTAGTCCTTGAGAATAATCATAGTTCCAGTACATTCTGCTAGCCAAGAATCCCAGAATACTGGCTTGTGACTGAGTAGGGAGATTATGGGTGTAAAGCGGTACATTTGGGAAGCGGAAGATTGTTAAAAGTTATGTAGAAAGAAATATTGACTTAAAGTAAACGCTTGCGCAGTTAGAGATTCGAAGGCCAAATTTAAAAGTGAAAGACCTTTAGAGAGAAGGAGCCTGCTTCACTTGCTCAATAGGTCTTTTATGCCATGTTATGATGCAAACATGCATACAGAAGAAGTTTTAGTGTATGTGGTATTAAACAATTGACGCAAATGGATACAAGGATTTGTTTTGCGTGAGGGCGGCAACATGGCCATTAAGGATTTTCAGTGATAAATTCAAGAACCAGATGATGGCGGTTTGTAGAAATTTGTGCGTTAATGAAACCAGGGTTTTGATTGTACGGATTTTGGAATACGTACGTCAGTCTTCGGAATAGCTTATCATACTGATACATGGCGTAGTGTCAGGCATCCTTGAATTTCGCAATAATCAACTATGAAATAGATAACACAACTTTCTTGTCATCTGTAACCCAAGATCTTGGCAGCTGCTCCTTCTTAAATATTGAAAAGCCAACGATCATATCCTGCGGAATCCTGTTCAATCAGCATTGTGGTTTAATCTTGTTTTGTTTTCCTCGATTACCCCGTGTTGATTTAAGTCCATCATTTCGAATATTGGTTAGAATTTCGCAATTGATCCATGTTTCGAAGCCAGGCAGGGTGCTCTTTATACCCTTTCAGTGTTGTTCATCAATAAATCAGCGATCTTTCTTCCATGTATGATCCAAAAATCTAGATTACGTAGTTTAAAGTGAAAAACTCAAGAATAAACCAGTTGTATAACTGCATGTCATAAGAAGATTTGTTTTCGAAAATACAATGTTATAACGTAAAGGATAATTGTAAAACCTAAAGTCTAATAACCTTAAGGTAATAAAATAAAGACCCCATTAAATATTTACTTCCTAAGTTGAGAGTTGAGAGTCCGTGGAAATCCTTCGATACTGGCTTTATGCAAATTGCAGACATTGTTATTTTGCACGTAACGTCATTTCATCTCCAAATGCGTTCGAGTATACCAAGGCCCAATTATACAATGCTTTTGAGAAAGTAGAGAAATTTTCCCCATTAAGTAGCCAGCGTCATAATATGTTGTCTGCAAGGTCGTTTGTTTCCCTTCATGTCATATGAGTGAGGTTAACCAACATACTTAGTGAGAAGTGGCGACTACCGCGAATTCTTAGTCGTTGTCACATTAAGGAGAGCGTACCCTGAGTGCATTACACGTTAGTGTAGCAGCATGACTCGAACAGTTGACCCTGGGAGAGCTAGCCAGTCGCCTTAACTTATCCTGGTCTCCCGTTGAGCAAACACCGTGATTGCGTTTATAAGTGCAAATGATATTTTATTCTACCAAATCACACTGTAATAGCTTTGGTTAATATGTAGGCAGTTTGTACACATAGAGTGGGTTTCCGTTAATTGGCAACGGTGTTATCTTCCGGACAACTTGTCAATATAGATATAATTACCCTGTTATCAAATAGTTTGTTTGTGGTACAAAAAAAGAATATTGCACGAAATAGCAAAAGCGTTATGTACTGGAAAGCCTTTTTCGTCAGACACTTCTCGAGTACAGTCGTCAGAATGACCACACGCACACTTTTCATTTCGATCATTCTGACAATTGTACTCGGAGGAGTGTCAGACGAAAAAAGCTTAAGTACACAACTTTTTTCGCAATTTCGTACGATATTACCCTGTTATATGTTATATAACATCTTCGTGTCCCTACAGCGATGTTCTTGTAAAAAACCTAATGTAAGCCGTGTGGTAGGTGCTTGCACATTTATATCATCACTAAATGAAGAGACAAATTTAAGTTGTCGATGCCTGTTTCTAGCCGTACTAGAAGTTTAGTTTTTCAAACTAGTAACAAGGATTTGCTCTTGGTCAGCTACATTGCAAGAGACTGGCGTGGAACGCAGTACACTTTTCAGGAATCTCCCTGCCATTAAGCACAAGAGTAGATTTTGTACAA
The DNA here is from genome assembly GCA_010016025.2 of Alatinidae sp. Z8VKAUB7J3. Classification (NCBI taxonomy): domain Eukaryota; kingdom Metazoa; phylum Cnidaria; class Cubozoa; order Carybdeida; family Alatinidae; species Alatinidae sp. Z8VKAUB7J3. The sequence goes on along the minus strand of JAAAKM020000521.1, from coordinate 10,742 downwards.
GATTATGGGATGCAGGTTTCCTCGTAATATGAATATAAATATATCTTTACATTATAGCACAGAAGCCATTGTCCAAGGTATAATTCTCTTGCCTGCCTATGGAAGAAAGCCATTGATTACGTTTTGAAGGCATACGGTCCAAAAGTACTTTACGTTTTATAAGGTTTCACCTCTGTGGACAGCACCTCAAGGCAGAAATCTACATCTTTACAATTTTATGAGAAGTCTCTAGCCTTGTATTGGGAAGTAGTCTCGCTGCAAAGACCAACAAGCTAAATGTTTTTTATGTTAGTATGACATTAACATAGATGAAACTGAAGAACAATAACATTTTTTCTAATATTTTCTTATGTACCTAATCAGGTTGTGTTTGGTTATCTTTTGTTTAGAAAAAGGAGCGAGAACTGGAGGATTTGAAGAAAGAGCGTGCTAGGCGTCAGCATTTGGAAACCCTGTTAGAGAATGAGAAACGCAATGAGTTCGAGTTGGAGCGATCATTGAGCGAGGAGAAACGACGGTTAGAAACTCTTGAAAGGTCACTCAGTGAAGAGCGAAGTAAGCGACAAGAAATAGAGAAACTTTTAGAACAAAAACAAAGAAGTGAAGAAGTTGAAAAGACACGACAGGAAGAAAAGCGACGCTTTGATAGCAGATCGAGTTTGGGGACCTTACGAAGACGTATCCCCTCTTATGTAAGTAAAATGTCGATGTTAAAGGTTTCGCCTTATGTTTTGCTTTCTAACGGCGGCAGCTGCCCCACTGTAAGAAAGCGATGGAATACTTTGTTATTGGTATACCGTTTTAGACAATAGATTTCCTTTTCGGTCCGACTATATGAAGAATGGCTTCTACTTAAAAATATATAGAGGAATGATGGCTTTTCCATATATAAGGCTGTCGTTTTTTACAAATGTTCACCCTGGCGGCATAATCCTCAAGACGATCTACAGAAGTCACTTCAGGAGGTCTTCGATACAACGTCTGTAGCACATATGAAACTAACGGACACCTAGTCGTATCGGAAAATTATTTGGGTTAAATTTGAGAAAACATGTGAAACAATTAGCAGTTTCTCCGCGTCATTACTTTTTTGTTAGTGCGACCTGTCCTGGCCATTGCCGGTAATGTGGTGTCCACGCACAAAAGCCCATAGTTGACTGACCGAAAAGGCACCATTAAATTATCTTAGTGAGAAATCGTATTAGGCCAAATAGAGATTCAGACCCTATAGTAGGCCTATTCTGTTGGTGGCCGAGGGGCCACATGCGTCCCGGAAGTAATGCCAGAGTGGCCCAGCTCTTTTTTTAGCCAACAAAGCAGAGAACGCAATTTTTTTTGTTCTTGGTTTTGTCATTTATTTGTGAAGGTAAGGCACTAAGGTCTTGTTTTCAGTGGCTGTTCTGATTCGTTTTTGTCATTTTGTATTCACTTGTATTTCTTTGAAATTGTCTCCTTTGTCGCCACAAATGTCAAACCCATCTTGAGGTTTTAGGTTTCAAAAATCCGGCCCTACCGAGTTATTTTTATTGAATGGCCCTGTCCTATAGTTGTGACGGCAAAATTTGGAACAACAGTTATGGATTAACATTTATGATTAGGGGTAATTTTCGGACATTTTAGAATATCTCTGTCCACATTTCTGAGAATGAATAAAAATCTCAAATCATAAATCAAATGTTTGGGCGTCTAAATTTTCGAAATTTCGCCTTAAACAACTAAAACTTTCATTTCAATTGTTTTTGCGCATTTTTCGTTTTATGAAGCCTAGTCGTAAAAAGAAAGCCATTGAGCTTTATAATTCAGTGTCTCTTGCATGGGAAATTGACACGTGGGTGAGGGTATACGAAGAACATATATAATTGTAATATTGTCTGCAGTAATTGGAACTAATACCATATATTTATATGCAGGTGGATAAGTTATACTTAATTGGGCAAACCAAATGTCACTTGGCGCCAACAAATCATACGTTTCAATCAAAAGTTATCTTCGTAACATCTGCTCGGCTACCCTTGTTTATCCTTAAATTGCGCAATTCAGAAGGAAATAAAGTAGCAAAGTGCAACGACTGTGCTAGCCCTTGTTGCATAACTGATATTTAAAAACTAAATGATAATGATTATCTCGGATCATAGTCGTTTCATGCCGAGATTTTTAGCACGTTAGAAGATCTTGACTTTTAAGCGCTGTAGTCAGAAACAGAAACGTGCTTTTTCGCTGTTCTCTTGAAGCAGCAAATTCTCTTAACAAAACATGAGTGAAGTAAGCGAATTTTCAATTGTGTAATGTGCAACGAATAAATATAGATGAAAACACCAGGGGATCAATGTTCTTTGACGTACTTTATTTTACGTTTCCCCCAAATAATCCTCGTAGCTGACTTGAGTTTTTTTGTCGGAAGGTAACTATGGTTATTTCGGGTATTGTCAGAACTTAGTAATTTGAATTTTGATTTTAAGTCTGGTTTGCTTTGCCCCTCTTTACAGACTCCGTCGGTGCGTTCATGTCCAGGATCTGTCATAACGGATGAAATCAATTTACTTCACCACATAGTTGCCGCTGGCCATATTATCGAGAACTGTCCGTCAGTCAAAATTAACCGATACTCTTGTCGCGGTTATCTGTCCAAAATGGGCAAGTCACGGTTCCATACATCCTGGAAGAAAAAATGGTTCGTTTTCGACCGAAAGCTTAGAGCCTTGTGCTATTATCAAGATGAACGCAAAACGAAGCCATCTGGAATCCTATATTTCCAAGCCATCCGGGAAGTTTATGTGGACGCGAGCGTAAAGCGAAGCCCAAACCCTAAAACGACATTTTGTGTAAAGACACCTCAGAAAACATATGTGTTGTCTGCGTCCAGTCCAATAGCAATGAGCGTCTGGATTGATGTTATTTGCACTGGGCGAGAAGGTGCCATTTGCTAGGAAATCATGGAACTACCATGAGTCTAGTAAATAGAAGCATCCACATTTCAGCTTTACGGGAAGCTTCCGCAAATACCTGAAGTGGTCTCCATGTGAGATGTGCTTCCGTCCCCCCTTAGGAAACAATGATATACAAAGACGGATTTGTTGTATTTCGTTGGAGGGGTGATATTTTAGATGTCATACAAGCCGTTTTGTTGGCGAGAGAATCATTGTTTCGTATTTCAATCGATCAACATGGAGAGAAATGGAGGTATTTCCAGGTTTCATATTGTAAAGGAAGGGCAATGTACGTGGACTGCCAATGTTTCAGGCTGTTGCCAATACTGGAAATGTATAGAATATGGGACATCAGTTTTGTAGATTCAGGTAGTGCCCCTGCGATCGTGGTGACTCTTTCGTCAACTTCGCCCGTAATTCTTTCCCTATTGTAAATAAAGGAGATGCCAAAATTTATCGTGTTCAAATTGTCTATTAGACCGATGCGTATCTTGTAGTGCATCCCCATTGCCGGCTTAATGGAAGTGCTCCTCTGTCAAGATGTTTTACTAAGTGGGAAAGTTTGAAGAATTTACCTATCAGCATCCGGGAACGGTCTACTTTTTGCTTAGCCAAGATCAGACGTTACCATTGATAATGACAATATAAGTATAGTGCGTTTCAGGGCTGCGAATCAAAACAGTCAACGGTTTCTTCCTAATCGCAATTTAAACCCAATGTTTTGGCACGGTGTATGTTCCGAATATCTGTTCCATTACTTTCTTCAAAGCTTTATTATATTGTTGAAGTATCTATCAGTCTCTTGCAACCTGGTGATATGCGATGATCAGTGCGCTGATCTGTTTATGCAAATGTATATTGATCTAATGACATAGAGGGGGATAATTTTTGTGTAATGTGGTAATACAAATGGCTATTTTATCGTGAAATAAATAGCTATCAAACTAGATTGGTTTTGTATTTTAACATGTATTGCATTTGGGGGTATGGTGGTTATGAAGGATCTAGTTTTTGAAGTCGGACATAGATTTAACCAGTTGATGAAATGTCCTCTGCTCGCCAGAACGATCTTCAGGCATCAGTAACTGATGTCACTGCTGTGCCTATTTGGATCTGTAGACCTTGAACTACTGTTGTTGGCGCGTTGAAGGTGCTGTATAATGTGTAGATAGAGACTTTATCCATGTACTCCGGTGCTATGGCATTTTTTAACTCATATTTACTGTTAATAGGGCGGCTCCTTCCGATTGGCCCGGATACTTTTAGCCTTAGAATGCATAGTATGATAAGAATTGCTTGAAGGGGCTATACAGATCCGTTTTGATGTTTACAGAGTAAAAGTCAGTATTGGACTCTAACCACTACTCCTGTGGCCGTTATTATGAATCAAGGAGTCAAACGTCAACTCAAAGATTAGAACATTATTCCCAAGTTTTACGCTCTGTCCTTTTGATGTGTTTTAAAGCAATACTTAACCCAAGCCGACTCTAGGCCATCGGTGGGATTTAAAATTTATTTCGAAAATAGTCGTCGGGGTAAAATTTTATTTTGTTTGAGGGATCATAAAACCTTGATGGTTCCAATAGTTCAGTTGATAAGACGAGTCTGTGGCTAATGCAACAAGTTAAATATTTCTTTGATGGAGGATCAATTGCGCTCCTTGGTGAAAGTGAGGCTTTTTCCGAGCGGCACCAAAATGCGTTCCGTTTGAGAAACTTTACATGATTAACCTCGCTGACGTGAGCCCCTTGGGGTAGCTTAGCTTCTCGTCCCAATTTTCGAGGTAACTGTGAAGTAATGCAATAATAGAACTGTCAACCAAAACAAATAGATTCAGAAAGTAATTAATATTATGGCCTTATCAAATAGATTGAGGGTCTATTTGAGGGTTTTGATCGGTGGATGTTTACAGCAAGGTCCTCTGGATCCCCAGCACACGGACCATAAGTACCTGATTGCTATAATCTGGAGCTTACGCTAGTTTTCTTTCCAGTATCTTTGCCCTTAGTTGTCGTAAGGACATTCTAGGCTGTTGTATACTTTCAGGAATTAATTGTGCGTGTGTGTGTGTGTGTTACGTTTATATTTTCCGATGTAGTTTTTGTTGTTAATGATGTCCATGTTACATATAGTAGTTTTGTGATCTGATTTAACTGTAGTTTCATTCGCATTTTTAGTTGTAGCCATCTTGAGCGCTTATATGTATACGCAGACTACTGTATACGTGTAATAACCGTATTTAAACGTACAATTTATTCTCAGGACTATCAGAGTCGTTGCAGTGTCTGATAGAATTCTATTTAATTGGTGTCGGGGGAAGGACAAGTTGTATAGTGAGTGTGTCCACCCCTTCTTTTTATAAGGAATCATGTGATGGTACAGTAATACATCACTCGATAATAGCTCAATTATCCAATTTTTAACGACTGCAATACAGCTATAAATGGAATATACATAATATTGGGAATTCCATGACTTGTGTTTTTCACTTTTACTGTGTATTTGTGGTTGCTAGAACCAGTTAACCATGCGCTCGTTTTGTTTTGGTATTTTGTTACTTGGTTAGAGGTGGTGCGTAGGGATGCCAGGGGGGCTGTACTGAGAGATTGCGTAGGGATGCCAGGGGGGGCTGCACTGAGAGATTGCGTAGGTAGGGCAGTTTTTGGTCCTTTGGCGAGGAATAGATGTTCTCATTGACTACAGACTCTTCCCATGATACTTGAGAGGTGGGCCCTACTGGGCGGTCCGGCCTAACTTATGGCCTACTTTTCTCCCCAGTTGCGCAAATTAATGGGCGTTGACCCTGGATACTCCCGCTTCTCTTGATTTTTTAGTTAAGCTTTAGAGGTTTTACCGTTTAAAATAGTTTCAAAATCGGGCCCACTACTCATCAGGGGTCTTTGATAGAGACGTTAGGCAGGTGCTTGTTCTTGACTTTGCGGAGGTTTAAACGATGGTTGTTGCCAGGTATAACATAAGCAATCAGGAAGGTTAACAACAAGGGCAACTATTACCGACCGTAAGATGGGTAAAATATAAAGTAAGATTGTTACTTCATTGTTCAGTTTGTACTTGGCAGTCTTTCGTTCGCTTTAATTTACAGAGTAACTTATGTTTCATTGCTCCTACATCCCACCCCCTATTCCAGTGGAGGAAGGGCAAAATATAAGGTTTTTTTGATGAATGAGGTGATATATGTGGTGGGAGGGGGCGATGGAACGTTCTTTAGTCTAATTGTGTGGTTGTGTAACACTGTCCCGTGAGAATTTGCAACTGACCGTTTTCCACCAAGCATTAGGATTTACTCAACAAAAAGCGACAACGAAACGACAGTGGAGACAGAGATGTATGCGATCTTGGTTACATGCCCTTGAAAGAAGGAAACAGCGCGATCGCCTGTGTTGAGGTACAACTTCTAGTCTATCGCCACCCAGTCGTGCGATTCCTAATCTTTTCACGTGTCTGAGCACTTCTCCTGCCGCTCAAACATAGTCCAACGTTACCATAACCTTGAACTTAACATCCTTGATCTAAGAGGCGTTGCTCCTGAATATCCTTTCAGACCTCGCCTAGGTGGAGTTTGAAACCTGTCAGAAGGAGACAGACCAGGTTGGAACGTCTGCTATTTGAGGAAGATTTAAAAAGTACAGTTCAACTATGCATTTAATAGAACGTCATATTTACGATCAAGCTTTAAATTCTGAAATGAGTTGACGGCGTCTTCAAAGGGAGATATAGACCAAGTTTCGAAGATAAGAACTCATTTTCTGGTTGCTGAGGGTCTCATTAAATACACAGAGGTCTGCACATGATAATCACATTTCCTTTACACGTAATTGACTCGTGTTGTCTGGGATACGCGCAACTGATGTACTAAAGTTCATTACCGTGATATTAAATTGGAAAATGTAAGCGAATGCAAGCACGTAGCTCGTAGAGATCTTGGTGATCGGACCACACCCATCTCAGTCGAGTCTTGCACGTTGTTTTGAATCTTCGACCAATTCTGAAAAAAATGGGACTCGTTGATATAATGTCTTCCAGCTCTGGGTTTTCATAGGTCCTGAGAAGTCCTGTTATTTGAAAAGTGTGTTGGAAAGTACTGTGACCTTTTTATTCAAAATAAGTCCTAGATTTTAAGCAATGTTTTTCCCATGAATTTTTCTTTTCAGGTTTTCTGAAAGGATTTGCCACAATATAATTTATTCTATTCCACAAGTTGTTTCTTTCTTATCTACCTGTTTCTAGGTTTAAATAATAGGCCATTCGGTAATTTGAAACAGAACTTATTCTTTCCAATTACCTTGAAAATTAGTTTGTTTGAAGTTTGAATGTTGTTTTTTCCGAGCCGAGGAAATTCCTGGAAAGCCCGAAGTTATATTTAAACTTTTATTTATATGAAACTCCCGAAAAAGCCCTAGGGCAAATATCCTGAAAAATCAGAAACTAGTCTTGGAGATTCCATGATTTTCAAATAGATTTTTTTTGTAATTGGGATATCAAAAATAGTCTTGTGTGTCAACAGTCTTTTCTAAGACTTGCCACGACTTCTGCAATTTGAATCAGCGACACCGAAATTTGCATTCACAGCATAAAGAGACATGTTGTACACTTTTCTCTCCCTTTGTTACCGATCCAGGGACACTATAAACTATACTTAGCGTATTCTATTTAAAGACCATAACAATACCATACATAAACAACTGTCTTGGAGCTATTCAACCATGTGAAAAAGGCGCGGTCACTTACCTTAATATAGCAGATAATTATCAAGTCATGAAAACAGAGCACCCTCTGTATGAAATATTGTCCTCCTGATATTAACGGTGGTTTCAAGTACTAGATAAGCCTAAATACTGCCCACTCAAATCTGGTGCGTCTTCATTTATTAGAAGTTGTTTTAAAGACAACCAGTGGGTGTCACCTTCCATACTTCGCCTCATATCAGTCAAGGTTATTCAACAATGATTGGATCAATTCATTTAAATATGGATAGCGATTTGACGGTGTTGGATGACTCCGGATTTTTCTCTGTCTAAAATTGAGCATGTTTACCTAAAATGTCTGGAACGACTCGGCCACAAGTTGTTTTTCACTCAAGTAGGAAAGATCTTCCCTAGGAGTGAACTTGCAGAAACATCTTGGTCTAATTGTGTTTGATAATATGCCTAAATCTGGGTCTGTAGTTTTCGCAAAAATTTCTCCCTCCACAGTTTTCGGAATAGGGCCTGACTCATGGCTATTGTTCTCCTTATTTACCCTTATGGATGAGCAAGATGCTTGGATTATCCCACTGTTATATTCAAATAATTCAGCTCAATTTTCAGCCAACAAGTTTCGGAGCAAAAGGGCATTGTATAAGTATGTGAAGTGTGTAGCTTCATGTTGCCTCAAAGATTAGGTAAACCTGTCTTAGCCTCATCATCCGTTGTCTATCAAAATTCATTGTTGGACATACCATGGTGGTCAGGTCTTTTTAAAAGATAGAGTCCACTATGATGCAATATTACGAGGTGACATTTCTCTGGGAGGGTCTCCTCACTCAAATAATGGCAGGACGTCGGTGGCAATATCGACCTTGAAAAGGCTTTGATTCTCAAGGCCGCCTTCCAGCACTTTTAGAAATGATCTGACATTATCCGTATCTGAGAATTTTCAAATGAAGATTCACAATGCCTCTTGTGTACATATACATCTTCAAATATATCCATAATGTGAAGGCAAGGGTTGTCCCTCCCGTTTCTTAGTTTTGTTACTCTTTCGTAATACAAGTAAAAGATCTATATTTCTTATTATATATTTTGCTTAGAGACTTGTCTCAAACGAGTCTTGTTTTTCAAGTTAAATTTCAGGACAGCAAATTGTACATGGGCCTTTTAAAGATTGAATACGTGAAATCTCAAGTATTTCTCAACTGTTGCATACGGTACGTCAGTAATATTTTGTATCCAATTTAATCTTACCTAATCTTTATCTTTCAGTGATGTCCAAATTGCTACCGCAAATCCATCTGGTCCTGCTACATTTTTACCCATTATTTCAGCTATTACTGTTTCAAATTGCTGCTGCTCGATTTCAGGATCTTGTGTCTATCCATGCGCTTGTTTGTTATCGGTTTCTCTTCTGTCATTGGAAACGTTCTTCGATGTATTCAGTCCATAGATGCACCACATTCAACTTTTCTATGATAATTGTTCTCTCCTTTGATTTTATGCATTCAGATACTGACTCCTTTTATCTTCTTATCCATACTAGCTGGCTCTCTGTCCTTTATCTTTTTAATCTTTTCCAATTTAATAATTCCTCTTTTGCTGGTTTGCATTTATATTTGATGAATCCATTTTCTTTACTTTCTGCTGTTTCGCTGGTGCCCAGGCTACCCGTTTTTCCTTACGAAAATATGTCACATGTCATCCATTTGTTTTTGTTTGTCACAAAGCAAAGATCACAAAGGTCCATATGTTATTGAAATCAATGTGTTTGTAACATAAAGTCCTTCTGCATACAGAGATCAGGGGCGAGTAATTTAATGACTACCGCTTCCAACATCCTGTGATGAAATACTAATTGAGCTCGATATGACACCTAAACGTACGAATCTTCGTCACCAACAGAGAAGTCAGGTTAGCCAGAAAATGACTAGCAATAACCGTTTAAACTGCCCCGCCTCCTTCTGAAAACAGCCAAATCAAATACTCAGACACACTATACTACTATCTGCCTGCCAGAAGGGCTTCATGTATCTGCCCCTATTCCCTACCGAAAAAAGCATATGATATTTGAAAGGCAAACTCTTCGCCTCTTCTTTAAACTTTGTAAGATGAGAATGAAGAAGCGTGTTTTAACGTCTTGTTTTTGACACGTAGTTCCCGATTCGGATTCGGAGAAACCATGCCTTACATAACAAGTAAAAATGCTTCAACCTACAATTTCCGTAACAGTTAACTGTACGGCTAGGTTAATAGTGAAAAATAATTGTGAATTTTGGAAATAGATATTGATTCAAGTGACCTTGATGAAATGTATTTATTATGATCAAGTGCTAAATTCTGGAAAGAAAAATTATTTGATTTGAAATATTCTATTTGAATTTAGTTGTTGCTAGCTTCTGTTGATCGTTAGACATTCTTGGACATATTAACTGTACATGATTTTCTTTTATACAGCCATAGAACTTATTAAAGTTCTTTCTTTATTGTGCACATCCATGTTTGATGATGTGCGAAATACACGAAAATATTCGCAAATGCAAATGAAGAATTTGTTGTTCTCCGTGTCCATCATAAAATTTTTGCGCTCAATGTCGTGGCTTTCGTGAAAATGGAGCGCTGGGCGATTAAAATTCTGCATTTTTTTCTTCTTCAGAATTCTAAATCATGACCACAATTAGCACGCCGGAAGCATCTGCTTATGGGTTACATTGTAGCCAAGTAAAAAAGTTCTTAGCTGTGCCGAAGTTTTAAAAATTCGATATTATCTTGGTTCACTACAAAGCTTCGCTTACAATGAATATACACGCGAAAGAGGTAATCATGTAATGTTTTTGACTTGAATGATTGCTTTATAGGAAACTGATGATTAAAAGCTGTAATCTGTCTGTTGCTGAATCTGTCATTTCAGTGTATGACGTGCACTTGGCTTTTCATGATCTGCCAGGTAATACCCTGGGCGTGTCTTTCGCGGGCTTGTTGGGGCATGTTTGCTTTATACCTATGGCGCGCTTCCCACGTGCCAAGCATAAAGCGGCCCACAGACGCTCAATGAAAATTGACAATTATGAGGACAGACCTTTATTGATGAAATTTCCGGTCCCCC
>JAAAKM020000519.1:0-16316 GCA_010016025.2 Alatinidae sp. Z8VKAUB7J3 | reverse complement strand
TCTTTATGTGCAAAAGCATGTATATCTAATAAACACAAGTAATTGAAGTAACTAAAAATTTGCAAGGCAAGGAATAAGCAATTGACCTAGATCACTCCATTGGCTTTTAAAGGAAAAGAGTTACAAGTTAAACTAAACATAAGGCACGATGGAGTCCTCACTGAAGCAAACAAGGAACTATAAAGAAATATACTTTTGTGTGCAACAGTCAGTAAACCCTTTTGAGTAGCAGGAAACACCTCTTGGGCAAAATAATGCTTTTTTTGTGCACCAATTTCTTAGAAAAGTAGTTGCTGATTGCTAATTTCTGGACTAGTTTGCTTTTCATATAATTGCAAGAGCGTGTTGAACGTGACATGCGATGAGATTAGTTTAAAAAAGTTGGTGAGTGGTAGAAAATATAATTATTGGGTTGAGTAAGGGATTCATTTTGCAAAGCGTTGTCGCCATGCGCTGATCACAGCAATTGTATGGAGTGAAGTAAGAAAGCTTTTGAGTTGAATTTATAGGAAATGAGAAGACCAAAGCATGTCTTAGAAAATAATAGTCACGAGAGCGACATCTTTTCTGCCACTCGTGTTATTGTAAAACCCTTAATTAAAAACAAACTCTTGTTGTCGGTAGAGCACCGACTTCGAAACGTAGCTCACACAATAATGATTTAATACGCTGACAAGCCACTTGTAGATACATCTACGTAGTATTAAAATTTAAAGGTCATTATGCATTACGTAATACAGGCATTTGGTGAAACCAGGCATTACGCTTAATGCCTGAGAATTTCAGTCATTACATGTAATGACTAATTCACTCCGTCATTTCAAGTAATGACTGAAATCTCTGGGCATTTCACGTAATGACTACAATTTCAATGTCCATACGACACTATTAGCTTGTACTATTTTTATCAATACATGAAATAATTGGAAGGAGGAAGCCTGGTAGACTACATATTTAAACTAGCAGTAGCCTTGCTAACGAATTCAACAAGGGGACGGGAACTGAGATGGAAGTTTAGCTCGACTGCAATTGAACTGGCTCACTCCACTGGCTTATACAGGAAATGAGTTACAAGTTAAACTAAACATAAGACACGATGGAGTCCTCACTGAAGCAACTATAACTATAACAAGGAACTATAAAGAAGTATACTTTGGTGTGCAACAGTCTGTAAATCTTATGAGTAGCAGGAAACACCTCTTGGGCAAAATAATGCCTTTTTTGTGCACCAATTTCTTAGAAAAGTAGTTGTAATTCTTGCTAATTCCTCGACGAGTTTACTTTACATATAATTGCAAGAGCGTGTTGAACGTGACATGTGATGAGATTAGTTTAAAAAAGTTGGTGAGTGGTAGAAAATGTAATTATTGCGTTGACTAAGGGATTCATTTTGCAAAGCGTTGTCGCCATACGCTGATCACAGCAACTGTATGGAATAAAGTAAGAAAGCTTTTGAGTTGAATTTATAGGAAATGAGAAGACGAAATCATGTCGTAGAAAATAATAGTCACTAGAGCCACTCAAGTTATTGTAAACCGCTTAATTAAAAACAAACACTTGTTGTCGGTAGAGCACCGACTTCGAAACGTAGCTCGCAAAAAGCTAGCGACTAAAGACATAATAAACTCTACCATCTACCGGCTTCTTTGTTTATAAGAGATGCAGGTTCTAAAGCGGCAAGATGAAATGGAGATCGGGCTTTGTTTAATACCCTAAACGAATCCTCTTGATAGTTATCAGCACATGATGGGTTTTCAAGTTTTCGGCAGACCGGGGACTTCACCAGGCCGTATTTTGGGTCAGAAGAAATAACGTTTATAACATCACAATGTTTAAGGAGGTTAACAGAGTTGCTATGGTCTCTCCCCTCGGGTCAACTTTAGCAAACAGAACTTTAAATTACTAAAAAAATTATTAATAGCAATTTATGGATAATAGGAACATAATTCAATTATAATACAAAGAACAAAACTACAAACATATAACTTCCTCATCACATCAACATTGCTATAAGCTGGAGTAGCTCTCTTGGCTGCTGATTTAGATATCCGTCACTTTAGGTACCCAATAATTTCAATTAGGGGACTATTGAAAGCCACAGTTTTGTTAAAAGAACGCATTACTACCCCAACTCAAATAGATGTAGGAGTAATGGCAACTTAGAAGTAAACTCATACCTCTCAAGGCTTCTTATCTTTAAAACTCAAGTCTTCTCTTTTAATGTCGTTTAATACCCTTGTCAGGACCATACAAAGAAGTGCAGTTTATATGTTCGTTTCAATCAAGGATTCCATTGTATCACGAGGAAATTAATCATTTCATATATGATTTAGAGACCATTATTTATGCTCTCTTAGATTACCTATAGTGTCCTAAATTTCTATAACACGGGTTATAGAAAACTTTGTGGTTCACATGAATCACGTGCGTGTAGGTTTCTACAAAGTGTTTCAATTCTCTCTTTTCCCTAAAACCTCTTCATGAAAAGTTTCGTACTTCACTTCAGACAATTGCTGTGACCAGTGACTGGCGAAGACTTACTAAAAAAAGAAAACGATTGAAAGACAATATTTCAAATTTCACTATAGGAAGTTAAACAGAACACTATATAGGCCCCTAACTAGTAATTAAATTCCTTTATTTGGATGTTTATTATTAAAATTTGGGAAATAGCAGCACATCAATGTCAGTTGTACCATCCAAATATCTAGATAAAAAAATAACAACATGTGAAAAGAGAGAATATTTTAATGTGCAGTTACTCCCTTTGATCAGTTGAGTGGCAGGTTGCTGAAATTCTTAAGTATTTGGAAATTGGGTTGCTAACAAAGTCACTTATAACACGCAATAATTGCAATTAATAAATTTATCGTCTATGATTTTGCTCGATTTGCCTGTCTCTCTATTTTCATTTGTTCTAAAGTAATACCGAATCAGAAAATTTATACTTCACTCACAATAAACGATCAAATTTCCTTAGAATCACGCGTGATCTTATGATGTTATCCTCTTAGCACGATTTATACATTTTCAATAACGTCATAAATATAATTTTTCACGTTCTTTACAATTTCATGTCCAATTGACCCTGCTTTCCTTTGGAAACATTTTTCTGCATACTGTAGGTTATGCAAACGTCAACATATCAAAGTGCTTTAGACTACCAAGTGTATTGTCATACTTCTTATTGGATCTTTTATCCATTTCTACTGATTTGTTTGTCTTGGCCTCCAATGGAGGAAAGGAGTCAGCCTTTTCTTGTCTTCAATTGCCTTTGCAAGCTATTTACCTCCTACTGATAGGATAAAATCAGATTACTGAATGTACCATAATCCAAAAGATCAACGCACTTTTGTTTAACAAAAGTTGTAATCTGTCCCGTCTGGTTGAAACTAAGGTTTAATAGCCTCATCTACTAGGAGTTACTCGATTTATCGTTAAATGGTTGAGGGAGAGAAAAATCCGGAGGTGTCCTATCTGGCTATGGACAATTTGTTTATAAGGAAGATGATTACATGTTGATGCTAAAGTTAAAAATCTTCACACGTAATGGATCTTTATAGCAAGCAAAACATTTGTTTATCATGATTGAAGATGAAAGACCCCATCGTCTAACTGCAGGTTAGATATTTAGGAATAGGGAAATCGAGGATCTCGCCTTATCTGAATATTTGGTGAACTACACTCAAGGTGGTAAATCCGTATTCAGAGGACACGAAAAACGCTTTTATACACTACTGGCAGAAAATCTACTATCATCGGGCATGTGATGACATATTTTCTATTCCCCTGATATTTTTTCAAGTCCATTTTATCTCTGACTGTCCCATACTGCAAGACACTTTTGAAGTCAAAGCGTTTGAAGCTATGTATGTTCAATCTCAGTATGGCATGAACTATGTTGTCGGTAGGTATTTGGTTGCTTAATAGAGAATGCCATAGGCTTATGCTAGGAAACGTTCTAGAGATCAAACAGCTTCAAACAGAGATCAACTTTCTGGTTTTTTAAATGTTTCTCACCTCTTCGAATCAGCAGCTAAAGTTTCGAAGAAAATAAGAAGCATTTGTTAAATATGAAAACTCCCGTCTAGCGCGCTATTCATTACATGCTCCTAATCTACTGCATCATTGCCTTTTCTTCCTGCTATTGTAAATACCGTTCTTAACGTTGGAAATTATTTACTTAAGCTAAAAAACACTTGTCTAATATACAATCATCTGAAGGAAACCATCTTTTGGTAAGTAGGCCTACTTTAACCTCCTGTTACGATTAAGAACACAAATGCGCCATTAGGTCAGGTTTAAGGTAGAAATGTTACAAACATTTTTTTCAGTTAAGAATGTCATTAAGTCCGTCTTTGGTTTATATTAAATTAAATTAAAGTTTTCTTTATCTTGTTTTAGGCTAAGGATTTGTACAATGTAATGAATACATGAGAAGATAACAAATATTAGTTAGTATTGTTGTAACTTATATTTTAGTTTGAATATTTAAAATAATAATCACTTAAAAACGTGTTTCTTAAACCTGGTTTACATAGGAGTAAACTCCTTCGCCAGAAAAGCGTCTGGCATGTTAAAGGCAGGTTTTCTTGCATGCGAATGCTACTACTTGGCTGTAAAGTTAAAATTTGATTGACATATGCCAAGACAAAAGCCGTCCGAAAGTAACAAAGACGCGGACATTCTATGATGTGATGACAGGTGCAAATTTTGACAGCTATTTGATACCAAGGGGAAATCAGGTTTCTTAGCAAGCACGGGAGTTGCATCCTGAGCGTGATAATTATTTTTTGAAATCTGTCGACTGAAGTGTCACAATCAGGAAGATGGATGTAAACTCCTGTCAACGAATTTTTGACGTGAAATGCTCCGTTTTGGTTATTTGCGCTTGCAAAGAATGGATCGGGCATGTGAATCAGCAAAAGTAAAGTAAAACGATCTCCTTGTTTGCTCCTCCTCTCAAACCTAGCGACGGGTTTTACTCTGATGTGAACCAGGCTGTAGAGGTAAGGGCATGTGTTCTTTGCTTTTCAAAAGATCATAAAATAGAATTAATGCGAAAAATGCTTTATGGGTATCGTACTTTTTACAGGTTATTTGATGCATTGACTTAATAGTTTGACAGTTTGTTTAATAGTTGTACATGGACCATTTGTTAGGTTTTCCTTGTTTCAGTGATACGAAACTGGAAATGAAAGCTGATAGACAAAAGTTGTTCAGCCTTGTTCATGTCTGGTTGTCATGAAATGCAAAGCAAATCGGACTGCTTATAAAAATGCCCCATCCCCCCTAATATATTGATACAAACGTCCTTTGACTACTTAACAAAAAATAGCCACTCCCATTGGCATGAATTGTGCTACTACAACTGTACACAACAATGGCCTTCCAACTTCTTCGAGACTTCTGGATTACCCCAAACTACCGAAAACGATTTCCTTGTAAATTTCAAACTTTATTTTTGAGATAACTTGAAGCTTTTTGTCATCTCAGATTCAATTTTCAGCGGTTAGAACTTTAATCAAAGTTCATTGTCATTTATAAATGTGACGGCTAAGCTGGGTGTCTGACCATCAAAAGACATCAAGGAAACAAATCATAGATTATACTAAAAACTCCGACATACAAGAATCATCTTTGCATAACAAGAGTTAGATTACAAAGACGTAAGATATAATTAGGCACGAAAGGGAAAACAGGCAGGCTGTGATATTCAGGTGAGGCATAATGACTCTTTACCATGGACAACCTAAGAAGGATATGCTTCGTTGCAGATTTCATGATTCTTACACATTTCTGTGCCCTTCTTTGATTGCTGGAAATACTGTAAGTCCTCTCTGATCTCTAATAGATAAGATTAACACTAAAAGCAACTTAAGTATTATTTTATGAGAACTAATGTGTGACTTCAGTGGCGGGAATCTGCAGTAAGATGACTGAATTCATTGTCATGTCACCAAGACTAAAGCAAAATAGCTACTTTATAGCCGATATGTCTCACCATCTAAAGAAGCAGTGGGTGGTCAATGAATTTCGTGTCGGTATGTAAACCTACGAGCTTGGCGACAAGTGCTTCAGCCATAACAAAACAAAAATGACCGTGCATTATAAATGACAATTGTTTATTGTGTTTCGGTTTTTATCCTTCATCAGTGCCGGACACATACATATTCTAAGCACACACATTTGTAATTATACATACTTCTCAAAGAGTGGAGCATTGCCACAATAGCTTGCAATTTTAGGGCGCTGAGGAGATTCCAACCCACGACTTAACCTACTGAAGCAACTCCTTAACTCCTTAACCATTGGACCATCAAGCCCAGAAGCTAAGGCGAATTCTCCTCCACTCAGTGAGTACGGGAAATTAATTAATTATTGATTACTATGCTGTGGCCTGCGAGGAAGAATACATAGGACAGACAGACAGAACAATGAATGAAGGGCTTGTTCTTTATAGACAACACATATGTCACTGAGAATACCACAAAATCAAGGTAGAAGAACACATAAGAATGAGTGGGGGCAGCCGATTTAAAATCACGCCGTTTTTCCAATATCGGTCGCGAGACAAGAATATCAGAGAATTGCATGAAAATCAATTTATTAAAAGTTTTCGTCCTTCCCTCAATTCACCGCTCCTAGGCGTTAATCAAATTGCTTGCCAGGAACCTATTGGCTCGAAATCGATTTTCGCGCACATTTTACCAGCTATCCCAAAAGTCAGACATTTGCGGATAGAAGCTACAGGGAATCGCACGGGGAAGCGTAGTGTAAAGCAAGTTAAATTGGTCAACAAATGTTTAAATGTTCATGTATTATACAGAAATGAGCATAAAAGAGAATGTACTAACGAGTAAACTGCTATCTATAGTACTTTGCAGGCTCATAATAAGCGAAACAAAAGCAGACAAAAAGTTTTCTGCGGGGGAGGGTGAGTTGTGAGAGCGAGATATCTGTTAAGGAAAGGAGGTTTGGTGGGCAGAGCATACAAGCGACGTACTATCACTGCCACATGCTCACAGAAATTTGAATATTTAAACCACTTTCCCTTTGAATATCGGGAAAATAATGACACCGGGAGAGAGACCGATGAACCTAGATTCCATTTCTGGGAACAAATGTTTTTTCGTATCCGGGTCAATTTTTTAGGTTTGGCTTCCCCCTTAAGAACTTTGGCTCAGCTTTTTACGTGGCTACAGTGTCACCCAAGCCACCAAATGCCTCCTTCTTGCTAGTGGCGAGCACCATTTAGAGCACACACTGGAGAAGAAAAAGATGTATAGTTTAAGTCTCTCTGCGCTGTATTCCTCGATGGCCACAGCATCTAGTTTCTGTGTATTTGATGCCTAAAATTTATCACATAGACGTAGTAAAAAAAATTTCTTACAGGTCTTAAGCACCTGAATCAATCTCTGTTTCCGAAATCACAGTTTAAATCTGAACAAGTTATTAAGTTTGTTGACTATTACAAGTCACGTAGCCTAGACCTTTGGCATAAGTTTAAAATATAGGGAATGCGGTTTCTTATCGTGTTGGAATTACAAGTTAGTGTACAAAGAATCCAGTTTGAGCACTTTCCCTTCTCAAAAAGCACCTGAGGGACCATGGGGAGTACGATTTATTACCTTGGATACAGTTAAAATGGCCTGGACGACAAATCGCGATTTGCGTTTCATAAAGTGACAAGGTACGATTGTTTTACTTTGTAGCATTTCTTGTTAGCCACACATGCACTTTGTTAAACGATACTTGTATGATTTAGTTTAGTTTCTGTAAACGATCTATTAGCTATTGTTTTCAAAAGGCGGCGGAGCTCTGGGAACTGTCAATTGTCGGACTTAAGTCTCTATTCTGCCCACGTTCGAGTAACCCTCTATGCACGTTCGATATAGATCTTATAGAACGATCAAAAGTAAATGAACGTTTATTCTAAATATATTATAAAGGTAATGGTAACTGATAGGAAACCCTAGAATTCTGTTTGATATTAATCAATTTTTCTTCTGCCGGGCGTTCACAAATACGATCCTAGTTAATGGAGATTCTCCAGTGTTTGTTAAATATGTAGTTTAAAGTGTGTTTTGCTCCATAATACCAATTATACGCGCCAATATCTATGCGTCATTAAATAATACGGAAGGAAAACATGATGCCATCGAACAGGTCATGGAACAAATCGACTGTAACCTGCGGTAACAAGTATTAATGGATTTAATTTGTAGATTTGAAAATGGTAATTTTCCTGCTTGGTCAAAAAAGTGGTTACAAGACATGTTTTTTTGTGTGAGTGCCAGTAGAGACAAATGGAGCACTGGTAAAGAAAAGAATGGCTACCACAAGATGTAACGGTCGATGAGAGAACGTTATTAGTGCAGTGCTACTTCTAAAAGTAGAAAATATCATATTGCCTCACATGCACATCAAGTTTGGATTTCTGAAACTGTTTGTAAAATCGCTCGACAAAGAAAGCGTAAGTAAATCGTTTCCAGGACTTCGCATCGGAAAACTGAAAGCATGAGTGTTTGATGGTCCTGATACCGGGAAACTCATTAACGATAATAAATTTCTTAATCCAACGAATGACTTGGAGTTCCACGCTTGGACATCCTTTATTGACATATTAGAAAGCATCTCGCGCAATTGCAGGGCGGAAAACTACAAGGAGGTAGTGGGGAAGTTGTGTAATATCTGTAGGATGTAGGTGTTGATATGAGTAAGAAGATTCATTATTCACATAGCCATTTTGATAAATTTCCAGGGAATTGTGGCGATGTGAATGGTGAGCGAGGAGACCTTTTCCATAACGATACTAAAACAGTGGAAGAGCACTACTAGGGCCGGTGAGACAAACGAATGATGGCTGACTACTGCTGGGGTATAAAACGAAATTAAATGAAGACAGTGAAGAATGTTTTTTTAACCATAGTTCTTATGTTCACGAACGTTTATTTTTTTTTATGTTACTTTATTTAACGATCTGAGAAAAATACTCGTTGGTCTTAGTACATTCAACCAAGTTATTTAAAGACTTAGGGTCTGATTGTTATTGCAAAAGTAGTATCTCTAGATAAGCTGACCAATTTTTGTTGACTTAAATACAAATTGAGAGGTAATTACTGTATCTTTTTAATTAATATTGCCGTCGGTCAATACCATATGTACAGAAAATGCATAAAAATGATGCTTTCCCCACAAAATGAGACACTTCTGTGCCGCATAAACGGTAGCTAACCAAAAAAAACCTAAGTTCATTTTCAGATTCGGCGCCCCCCATAAGACAGAAAACTGCAGAAGCAAAGGGTGTGGTGCTCGGAATACGACTTCAATTGGGCCTACATTGTATGCGTTGGTCCTGAACAATCACACAGTCCGACAAACAGAGAGACCTTTCGTCATTCCAGAATGAAAGGTAGCAATTTAGAAGACATTGAATATTAATTGCTTGACATATTGTGTATTTATAGGTATTCAGTCTAAAATCAACAAGTGTAGGCATAGCTACATTTGGGGTGGGGGTGGGGGTGGGGTATTTTTCATTTACACACCTTTAAGAATAAGCATACATACACAAATAGTTTAGTGACACCTTGTAATGACTGTGTAAAAACCTATTGAAAGTTACATTGTAAAATGATATTCTTTGCCATGTTTAACATGCAAAATGTTTAAGTTCTGTTTGAAGCACTGAAGTGTATTGAATTTATCCATGTCTATACAAAAATAAAGCGGGGTTATAAAAGTTAGGAAATGCATGCATGCAATGGGCAGAGCAATGTAAAAGTAAAACAATGTGCATACCTCTCTATATTCGGGTAATTCGTTAGTTTTAGTTAAAGTTTCGGATGATGACTTAGGCAGATGCTGAAATTTGTTATCTATCCCTATTAAATTTAGCCACACTACCTCGAGCCCAATTTCTCGTTCTTCTCATTATCCATGGGTAAATGAACAAGATTGATACTGTGTTTCGAACTTCTTACACAGACAGACAATCGGCAATGTTGCGATGCATTAAAGCTGTTTTGAGAAAACATAGCCAACAACTTACTGCTACGATGCATCACACTTTGAAAAATTTTGATCCCATACATATTACAGGCAGAAGCAGAACAAAGAAGATTCGTTAAACAAATCCAATTATTCCAGAAATCTTTAGTGATTGGTTTGATCAGCGAAGTCAAAGCATTATTAGAGCTCTGTTTTGGGAGGGAAGAGCGCTCATTTGATACAGCGTTGCTCTCTTTCGTGGGGCATCACATTTCTATAATCTCCATGAAGACTACACCTTCCTAGTCTAGAACCAACATTGTTTGAAAGTATGTAAATGTGCATTATCATTAAGCGTTGATTATACACATTCTCAGCTTCCCTTCCTAATAAACGTCATTGCCGATCCAAAGCAGCGTTGATCATCCTCTCTAAATAAGCGCCTAAAAGTTCACGAAATGCGTACACGACGCAATGTTCTGTTGAGTCCAATGGTAAAAGTTTGGCTAATATGACATTGCTAGCTCAATCTACAGAGGATATTTCCTTACTCAAGACATATCTCTAAGTATTCCAAAGTCTAAAAAAAGCTATTGATGTCCTAAATAGACAGAATAAGTTTTAATATAAATATCATAAAGGCTGATATCTTCGTCTCTACAATCAATCCATTCTTAAATGCCTAACAGAAAGCAAAAAAATTAGACCCACTCCACAAGCAAATAGTAAAGTAATGTAACCAATAAATTTTAAATAATAGGGAAAAGACACTTTATGAAGTTGGAAACATGACACACAATTTTCTTCTCTCCATAATACATCAGGTTGATCTTGGAGCTCATTCTCTGACAACTGATTGAAAGAAGCAGTTGGAGTTGATACTGGGGGCTTTCCAATTCCTTGTGAAGGATCGTTTTCACCGTACGTGACATATTTGGCCAGGGTTTTTACCTCAGGTTCGTTTCCATTGCTTTGCTTTCTTTTCTGATAAGACGACTGCAGTGCAGTTCCAATGTTCATAGCCAGTCCTTTAGCGACATGCCTATCAGAACAATGAAATAGATGGCATTCAAGTGTGCTGTTGCACATGTCCTCGCTATTGTGATAGAACACAACCAGTATATCCTGATTTCGAGCATAAACGCACGATAAAACCAAGCGTGACAACTGAAATACGCAAATAATATTGTTCTTCGTTGTCCAGAATACCTTGATTTTATCTCCTATTAAACAAAATTTACATTTTCGGTCGATTTGAGTAGTATCTCGGCTCCGCAGGTTCTGCAGCGATTCAAAGGTACGTTGAATTGCATCAGCATTTGGTTGGCTTGCTCTTGTTCGTCCTAGATAGGTAACACTGCTGTTACTATGAACTGAAAGCTTTAAATCAAAGCGATGATGACTTTCCGGACTTAAAGCCTGCAACAATGATCTGAAATAATCCATAACATGAAGGAAATCAAAATTTAAGTCATTTTAGACTCATGCAAGGATGTAATATAAATACATGACAAATTTGTTCTACAACTCTGCCTCAAAAGTCTCGTTCGAGTTAAAATTACGACACTCTGACTACGTGTTATGCATAATTCACTGTTACGATGGATGGATAAAATAACAGGAAGACATGGGTGTTTGAAGCTGTGACTATCAAAAGAACAGACGATCTCACGATGTGTTTAAGTTAATGAGAGAAATAACAAGCTTAGAGGCTCATCTCTTAGACAAAGTTATCAAATGTCCAGCTTATGTATCTCGTCATGAAGGAATTGCAAGGTGTTTTTGTCTGTGTTTTAATAAACACGAAGAATATAAAGTCCAGCCCTATCTTAGGGATTGTAGATAACCCCCGGTGCAAGGGAATCTTATTAGCTGTTAGAATATTCTTAGAAAACTACCTACAATTTAAGGTGTTTCACGTATGATCAACTTGAATAATTAATGAGGAAAATTAAAGAAAGAAGGGCAACTATTCCTATTCTGGCGTGGAATAAAGCTCGTAACTTTGGGCATAAATGGCTTACATCTATCAACTCAACCAATGAAGGCGAGGGAAGAAATATATTCATTTGCAGTTGTTCTTTGGTGTAGAAAGAAATGTGTCTAAATGTCTTTACTTTTAAAAATTCTCTATCAAGAAGTGTGTTTATTTTGAAGTGATTTAAAGAAAGAATACGGAGAATACGTCGTAACGATATTGTGTTTCGGGACTCTTCCCCTTACTAGCCTACCAATAATGAAGCAAGATTGTTTTACAGTTGTTCCATGGTGAAATACGGCATTCGTGCATTGATTATTGTAAGCAAGTAACTGCCTATCGTACTTTGATCATTTGTTTTTGTGATTAGGATAAAAACTATCAAAATATCGCACAAACCGTGTAGGGTAAAGGCACTTTTGGGATTCTTGAGAAATAGCTCAACTCTCGTCTAACTTAAACAAGCTAAAGTAAAGTACACTGTATGTAAACAGCATTATCCCTATACCAGACATACTCAAAATTACTTTGATATTTATCTCGCAGATAAGGCATGCTCTTACATGACTCATTCCCTGTAAAATACAGACACATTTCCGCCGCACAAACGGCGCCTTCCCCCCTCCCCCTATCATAGCCATGTCCCAAAGTACTCGGTACACTGAAGTTCAAGGTTGCGATTTTATCGGACAACATTTTTTCAGATATTGTGAAGAATGTCTTATTCGCGACGATCTGATGTGTACACCAAAGAAAGATACAAGTCATAACTAGGTATCTTCCGAAGCCAAATGCAGAAGCTCGCCTTTTCTATTTCTTCTTGCTTAGATTTCAAAAGACTGTTCCTTTCCATTGGGATGAACCCGAGCTATTTCAGTAGCGACTACACTCGATTGGAAACAAGCCATTTACACGAACCTCTATTGTGTGATAAGATACCATCCATCTTTTGTCTTAACATAACATCTCCTAGCCTTCGTACCTGCCATCTTTACTTAGTCATGTATCGTCTACTTTTCGTCCCTACGCCACTCTCATCTCTATAACTTTCACGCCTTTTCTGTCTTCACGCCACAAGATTAGGTCTTGCTTCTAAGTAGTAGGGAGCGGTAAAGAAACACTTTCTTATGAGATTAGCTAACAATTTCCACCCCGTCTGACACTTCAGATGAT
Organism: Alatinidae sp. Z8VKAUB7J3; assembly: GCA_010016025.2. Lineage (NCBI taxonomy): Eukaryota > Metazoa > Cnidaria > Cubozoa > Carybdeida > Alatinidae > Alatinidae sp. Z8VKAUB7J3. Next base: position 3,172 of record JAAAKM020000519.1, on the reverse strand, counting down.
TTTCTGTGACTTCCTTAGCGTTGTTCGTTGACGCCTTTACCTCCATACAGAATCTGATGGGTTTTTGGTTCTTAATTAACTGTCTTTTGCCTTCATAGGTTACTGTCACTCTGCGTTATATAGCTTAGTTTGCAGATGCAGTACCTGGTTATGACAATCTCTAAATCGAAGATCCCTCCTGAACAGTTAGAAAGATTTGGAAACTAACTGGAAAGGCTAACTGAAAGTAGAAGAAAGCTTGGGCGTCCAAGTATACGCCCCTCAATTTTGTCTGCCTGGTAGAAAAACAGACAATGCGACAGGCTCAACCATCAAGTGGGACTGTCCATACAGATCACAGGAAGAATCTGGACCTGGTTATGGCGCTAAGCATATCGGTATAAAAGGCCTTGAGGGGGAACTAATGAAATATGTCTCTTTAGTGCCCAGTTGACCACATCTGCACTTACCATCCTCTTCTACCGATTACCTTTTCAAGCTTGCAGGCGTATACAGAAAATCGCAAAATAAACGCACTAGAAAGCTGTTTTTTGTGTACTCTTGGGTGCCTAATAGATGTCCCCCCACTAATTAATTTTTCAAAAATTTTCCACACGGAACATTCTTATTCCAACACACCTCCCCCACCACCTATTAATTTTTGCGTAATCTCCCAGCCATGACAATTTCTTGATAAGGTACGTTGGCGGGCAAGTAAAAAATGTCTTAAAATATGAACATTAAAAAATGAAAATGACACATTAAAAATATGGTGGCCTTTTACGGAAGTTTGGAGACACACATTACAGATGTTACCAATAATACTGTCATTGAGCAGGAGGATGAGGGTAACATTTTTAAAATCTTGGAAGGCATGTAGAAGACTGTCATGAATTTGGATAACTGACTATTGTTTGCGTTAAGTTACCTTACGTTTAGGAAGTTGCAGTTGATTTTAAACATTGATTCTTGACTTCATTTTCGACACGTTTTGAACCTTTTCCAACACCCCTCCGTCTATTCCAACCCTCTCGTTTATTAAGTATTTGGGACTTTTCCATCACCACCCCGTTTATTCCAACCCCCCTTCTATTAGGTAATCAAGAGTACTGTAATCCCAATACCAAAGCTAGTTGCAAACAATCTTCTATTAAACAACTTTCTCCTTCCAAGAAACACACCGTCCATAATAACTAAACTACACCAGCTAGAAATATTGCTATCTCTCTTCCCTTCTTTTCACATAAACTGTCACTGATTCCCTTCTTTCCTTGGAGGTCATCGTTGCAAACGCGCTGACTTTTTCGTTCCCAATTCCTTGTAAATGAGTTTGAGAGCTTGAATGACTAATCCTTGATGGCGGTCTGTTAAAGCACCTGCGTATAACCTGTTGAGGCTCTTCACTGGTTGTCCTGAGAACGTTGGAATAGCATCATCTGCAATTTTAAGCTTCTCCTTCTTCTGTTTTCTTTTGAAGAAAGTGGCACATCCTGATTCCTTTGCTGTGAAGCGCATTTCTGCCCAGTTGATCAGTAGGTCTAGTCTTCTAGCTATGAAATCCAGCTTTTCTGAATTCAGGAACCTGGCATAAGAAAACTAGACAGCGTTCGTAGCTATTTCACTTTTGCCATTCTTTCTCCTAAACTGAAACGCGGTAGATCCTGCTTTGCTTTGCACCCAAGATCAATTTACCCTTGAATCACAACTCTCAATTTGTAACATGGTTTTCAGCTTGTGACATCTAGTACTCATAAAAGAACATTATTATGTTTTATGTATCATTTTATCCTGTAAGTCAAGCTCTTTCAAAATAAAAAACTCGCAATATGAAAACTAAACAAAATTCGTGGTCAACATGAACAATCGATCGCGACCTCTTTCATTCATAACCCCCAAGGACATCTCCACCAAATAAAATACCTTAACCGACCTTTTACAAATGATATTGATGGTAATTCCTCTGTCAAGTCAAACCCAGCCTAAGAATGCTTAAATAAACTTTAAAAAATGGGTATTAAGCGCTCAGGTTTTACAGATGAGACAAAGTCCAAAACGGGAAAAGAGAAAATGTAGCCCTGTTCTGACTTACGTAATAAATTCTATTACCCGTTCAACGGTTTAAGTAAATGAAAACTACATTATATTACAATGGCATTAAAGAAATTACTTATGATAAAAATTTGATACAATCTCTCTCTACAATTGCAATTTCCATATTTTTATATATTATCTTGATTTAGATACTTTGGTAATAACACCAGTACAAATTACATGAACTTTAGAAATATTTAACAGCATCTCTAGTTTGTTTGAAATTATCTATAAGCAAAAAAACCGTAAAGCATGAAGAGTAAAGAGAAGTACTTCATTGCAACTAAGAAAAATGCCTATAAAATGCGAAAGGATTCCGTAGCTATTAATAGGGTAAGTATATTTGGGCTTTCACTAAACGCCGCAGCGTCATTGAAGATAGTTCAAGCCTTGAAATTCCAGCTAACACAATGACACTGGTACGATGATGCTTGAAAGGATCTGTATATCAACAAGACATGTGCCTTTTTTGCCATACAGTTCCCGAAATGTCTGTATTAGAATAAAGGCTAAGATATGATGACAGCTTCCATTAGTGCAAGCTTAGTTGTAGCGACCAGACATTTTGACTTTTATTACTATTCGAGTGCAAGAATATCATATTAATGCCGCCTTTGCTTACAAAATCAAATGAACTCGCTGGGCATTAATCTGAATTATTATCGTAAATCATTGAAAATAAATGCCAACAAAAAAAAGATGGGAAATATGTTCTCTTCGGATCGTTTCGCCGCGAATGGCTGCCTTACTAGTTTTAACGAAATAAATATAGGGCAGAAAACTTGAATAAATCTATTAATATAAACTTTCTGAAGTGCGCAGGGATTTCCAAAAAGGTACTTCAGCAACTTAAAAGCAGTTGCATGGCTTTTTGGCGAAATAGAAATTACTTCAAATATTAGTAATAAATGAACAAGATATCTTACTAAATCTTCCTAATCGGCTTACTAAGACAGGTTTCTAGATAAAACAAGAAAAAAGTGAACTATTTAAATTATTTCATTGTACAGCATCCCTCTTTTCCGGCCTACGGTCTTTTCCTTCTAAAAGAACTTAAGAAAGAGTTTTCTCTCTTTAACTCTTTCATCTTTACATCATTAAT
>JAAAKM020000518.1:0-16328 GCA_010016025.2 Alatinidae sp. Z8VKAUB7J3 | reverse complement strand
TTCCTGGTTTTTAAAATTCTTTTGTCCACATAGTTTCGGCTGTGTTTACAACGATCATCAGAATAACAGATGCATTGTCCAAAAGATAATTTATCATTAATTACATCAAGGACATTTTGCTTTCCCTGAATATAAATGGAATATGTGTACATATTAATATATTATTGCTGAGGAAGTTGCCTTCAATTTAGCACAAATGTGTAATAGATGTAAAGAAACATCTAGTTATTTGAACATTACATCGCTACTTATCATAATTATTGTTAATTAAATGGTGAATATTCCACCGAAAAATTGTACAAGATAAAACCTCACTAATTAGAAAACTTCAGTGGCAACGTTTCGTCTTCTGGAATACTTCTTCATATAAACTACATACAGTTCAATAGACATATGATTAACTGAAGTTAGAAACCGACAATATAGCTGGGTTTAAAGCTAGGTTTGTAGGAAGTTGATTTTTTTGCTGATAAAATAAAAAACACTTCTAATGCGTGTTATTGCAATCTGCCTCTTTCCTACCATGTTAAAAGTGTCTATATTTATGTGCTTTATATAATTTTTACGTGCTGAGGAAAAAGCTGATGTTTCAAGTAAAAACATTTACTAAATCTATCTTCCTTTTTCTACCGCTTTGTTCTACACATTCTTTGAATTTAAAACTTATTTACTGACGTCAAGTTTGCTTATCATAAAAGTATACATTGTGTTTAATCTTTGGTTTACAACTTTCAGTGACATGGAAATTGATAAAAAATATTTGAAAGGTTAGAAAATAACGTTTCCAAGTTTTTATCTGCGATTTCCAAATTTTTTATCAATTATGTTTTTCAAAATCTCTTATTCCGCCTGGCTCAACTACGCCAGAGTCTCGTATTCCTTCTGAAACATCCTTTAAATAGACATTTCTTGAAGAGAAGGTATTTCGATCTAATGAGTGCACCCTAACGTACGTTGGAGACAGTAATTAAAATAGATTGACCTGTCACATCGGGTACAGCACTTGTGTTACTCGATGCTTTTACCTGGTGTTGGTCGCAGCAATCGTTAAGAGTTTGTTCCTAAGATATTTTAGAATAGGAGGGACGGAGATACTTCAAAGAATATAGCACAAATCTAAATGAAACTGTAATAATATTGTTATTTTGGCTTTTTTCATTAAACTATTTCAAGTCGTTGCTCTCCCTAGAGGCCTACATTACATTGTTATGGTAGGTCTTAACTTTCCTCATTAAAACATTCGAAAAATTTTAAACGATACAGGAAAAATAGGAAACCTGTCACCACTTGAATTCAAGCTCTGAGACAACTAAGCCAAGGTGAACCACAAAATTAGCATACTCTAATTCTCTAATCACTACTATGACTTTCAATCATCTACCATTAGACATCGACTTCTAGCTTTATGCAATATGGTAGACAAGACTCTATATCCAATGAGAGATGAGCATTGATCCTACTGATTTATTTGTCAAAAACGCTTTGAAATTGCAAAGTATCAAGTAAGAGACTATTGGAATTGATTTGTTATGAATGAAACTTAAGACATGCCGCTCGTAACATATTTTCTGTTCTCTAATATCTTCAAAACCTTTCGTTTCAAGTATTCTATTGTCAAGTATTTTTAAGCAATTTCCTTCAGAATATAACTTTGTACTGTTCTATATTCTCTTTAAAGGTGAACAAAATACTAACTTAAAACGTAGCAAAAGTGTACATACTAGATATGTACGACTTTTTGACTAGTGGGGATTGCCCAATCATACGTAGGACTACACTACGGGGACTTCATGGCAAAACATTCAAAGGATAAAATTCACATATGTATATCGTTCTTCTACTTCTGCTTCTTCTACTTCTTCTTCTTCTTCTTCTTCTTCTTCTTCTTCTTCTTCTTTGTATTAATATTATTATCATTGTTATTATTATTTTATATCCTGTAAACGTTATTACTGTAACTGTAAATTTACAGAAAGAACAAATGGCAATGAAGTTTTTTATTATTATCATCTTCTTGCACGGTAACAACATATAAAGTATCATGTCAAGTGAGTAACGGATGTACTGTAATAAAGAAAAGAAATGGATTATTATAAGTTAAAAATATTATTATTACTAACTTGTTTTAATAACTTTCTATTCTTAAAAAGTGATTTTTTTTACCTCGTCAGCGTTCTGTTCGATTAATTGATAAGCACATTAACAAATGGTTATAAAACTAAGCGATCTCTGGTTCTATGATAAATTACAAATCTAACCCTTAGAAAAACTCTAAGCTATATCACTTTTTAATTTTTTTGTAAGCTTTTCCTGACAACTGTAAACTATAGCGTCGAATCAGAATTCAGTGCTAGTAAACGTTTTATGAGTTTTCATCATCATCATCATCATCATCATCATCATCATCAGCAACATCATCTTGCTACTACTGTCGATATGCCTATTACAACTCTTCCCAATTAGTCACGGTCCATCACAGCCTTCTCAAGATCTCCCTTTTCCAAACCAAAAATTAAATTTTAAATTTTATAGTCTGTTTTGCAAATTACCCTATAAAGATATCTGAAGAGAAACCTATAAAAGGAAGCAAAAAGAGTTTTCCGACGTATTAATAAGCTCTTCACCTGTATAAGGTATGGGGTTTTGACCACTTTTGCAACTAGTGGTACACTTGTGATATTTTCATAAAAAACGAGTTTCTTCCACAATCTTCGAGGTTTCTCTTTAAGAAAGGCAGCATTTTTATAACACGGGTGATACAGGGATCCTGGACTTCTCACTCACCAACATAACTACTTATGTCAGAAAGGTAGCTGCTGCCAAACGAAGTATATTCAGTTCGGTATGAAAATACATTTCGTCGTAAATAGAATAAGTTATAGCATATCTATACGTAAACATCTTTATATCAATTTACAAAACAATAAATCAACAATTCATAAACTAAAACACCTTTTGCTAATGTTGATGACATACCAATACTGTCTGCGTTTGCTATATGCCTTAAAATTTTAAGCTATAAGGGCGCAGTTTAATTTTGTGCCGAAAAAAATATATACGTAACCGTGTTAACTCCTTGTTCAAAATATCACTTGTAAAAGATCCCGTTTAAAAATTACACGCAAGTTTTCCCACCCTTTTATTGTACGATTGTAAATATTTTGACGTACAGTATGAATAATTTAGATGCCCCTAAATTCTGATGATAATTTAAGGTGTCCCCAAGAATAGTTGACGAGTAATCATCGTTGTTGTTTGTAATTTCCACGTCCATCAAAACGAACATAACATGAATTGCTTTGATATACTCTACCTTGATTTAAACGTATTGTTAGCACTTTTAAAGTCATGTTTGGCCGGTCTTTTCTATTTGATAGGGAATTCAAACCTGCTTACCAGGCCAGCCACAATTCTGCCCTACCAAGTTCTCTGAATTAACCATCAAGAGATGAAGAATAACACTATAATGCCCAGGAATCCACTGTACCGTACTTCGGGGGCTGCACAAGATATATTTTATTACAAGAATTAAAATATATTGGGCTATAGCTACTTAATGTAGCTCCTCTTTGTTAAAAATATTTGTTATATCAATTGTCCCCTTCTATACGTATAAGATCATGATTTGTTTGTCACTTAGAGTTTCACTTATTACTTCCAGCTTAATTCTCATACGTTTAGATTACATTAGTACATCGTCAAATTATTGGGAGGACTACGGCCCTACAGTCTTAAACAGCCGTTTTCTTTGTCCCTGTCCGTAATAAAATCAGTATTTCTAGCAAACGCTCGCTGTATTGCTACACTTTCCTATAGTCTTTAATCATATTTTTCTTTTATCTCTTTGTCAGATGAAAGTAAAGGCTTTGTTCATGATCAATACTGAAGGCTTAAAAAGCGAGGACATGTCTTCATTAGAAATGGAACGAAATCTGTACGGAGATATGGAATATCAGCCACTATTTGGTAATAACAAAGGAGGACAAAGGTTTATTTATTACCTTATTTGGTCAATCCAGAATTACGACTTTTACTATTTTATGAAAATTGACGATGACTACTTTTTCTGCGCGGATAAATTTCTGTCAGAATTACCAAGCCAGCCACGTATGCTCTTTCACTGGGGTATGGCTCATTGTATACCTAATGTGGTAAGACCAGATGACAGCATCATCCTTCTATCAAGAGATTTAATTGAAATGTTCTTAAACCAAAATACAAAGGAGATGCTTTGTCACCGTTACTCGGATCAGATGATTGGACTTTGGGCGCAAAACTTACATTTTCACAGAATATTTCGCCAAGACATCAGACTACATAATGCATCTCCAGTCTCAAATGGTAAAAATCTTTTATATGAAATCGACATATGTCATAAATATATTGGGATGCGTAGCGTAGAAGCTCAAGAACAGACCATCCTCTGGGGAAACAGAGGAGAGAGATATTTGACAGCGGAGCCCTTGGAGTACTCCTCAGAGGTCTGTGGGTACCCACATATTGTTCAATGGCAGGAGTTTCATGGAAAGTGGAGGGAACAACCAAGTTTATGCATTGACGACAAATCTATTATGTAGACAATTTACAATAACGTAGGACAGGCAAGCGTTTTTTGGTCCACTCCGACATTTGACATGCAAAAATGTCTTGTTTAAAACTGGCTCCAGTAACTAAACTAGAATCCTTTGGGTTTTCACGCAACGTAACAATATGGAGCCCGTCCACTATTAGACGGACACCGAATTCTCGACACATATAAAGGGGGAAATGAAAGAAAATGGGATGATAATGGGGAAAGTTTCCAATTATCAATCATTATGCATTGAAGTTAAGAAGGCCGGAACCGCAACACCGCGAAGCCCTGGCTTAAGAAGTATAAGGTAGCTTTGTATATTTAAACAAAGATTCATGTAAATGACATGATAGATGCCTAGACATAACCAGTCCATTTGCGCATTTATCTCATGGTACTATCTTGGGCCGAAAAAATATTAGACATGAAATTCAGCCGGAGTTTAGTGTTAGACAGGGTTGCTCCTAAAATGGTGCAAGTCTACAATTCAATGCCATTGCATCTTCAAATTTTACAATTATTTGTATACTAATTTTAAAAAAGTGCCTTAATAATTGTTGAAATGGCAGCCAAATGTTTTTCTGTATCATTTCAAATAATAATTACCATGATTTTGTCGGCCATAGGCATCTGTCCCGATTCCTAAAGCAACGCTTATCTGTTGCTTATTGTAACTGATACGTATAAAATTTAAATCGATTTCTTATTCCTTCACTACAAAAATGACATGGCAAGAAGTGAAGAAAACAAGACGCAAGGTAATGAATAAATTTACAGATAACAAATGTAATTATATTCAAGACTTTTATATTGTGTTCTTGTATATCGATTTCAATTATTAGGAGACTTAAATAATGGTGAGGTAGTAAAAGAAAGTATTTCTGAAAACTACAAGAAAACTACAATTACCAATAATTATTGAATGGGGTTACCATGCAACGTCACCCCAAAGACGTGATTAATGGCATTTGATTGCGCCGGTCCTTTTGATTATAAAAGTCTTAAAAATTGTAATGCTTGACTCGACTAGCTTTTAGTTTGAACTATGTTAGGTTACGTTTGTGTTGTTTGTTTGAAGGTTTGCTGCAACTGCTAGTTTTCAGCATTAGTTTGGCCTATTAGCTTAACCTGTTGACTTTGCTCATTTGCTTTCACTGTTGGTGATACCAATTTGAATCGTTGCTTTAAACTATTAACCTGAAGTAGTGTGAGCTTTTGATTTCAACAAATGGCTTGAATTGCTTTCGATAAGATATGTCTAATTTAGATGCGGCTTTAACTCTTTGTTTCAACCGTCTGCTTTAAGTGATGGTTTTCATTACATGTTTAGATTGCCGAGTAAAGTTTTGATTGTAGCTGCGTTTCTGGTGTAGCTTAGAATCGATTTAATATATTAGTTTGACATGCCTATGTAAAAGTACGGTACGAAGTGTTGATGTAAGATAAATCAAACTTATAAAGTAGTATTTATGACTACCTTATAAAGTTTAGGTCATGTATTATGAGAGGCACTTCTCTGGTCCTTAGTTGGCAAATGATAGTTCGTAAGTGCACTGGTGTTGCAAGTCCAACAATCTCTAGCTCTCTTATGGCTACAAATTTACTGAAGTTATTCTCTTTTTCTTTCACTGGTTTGCGCATCGTTTCGATATAATACTTTTCTGATCAGTTATCGAGGTATTTACGAATTCTCTTGATGACTGTACATCAGCTGAGTAAATTAGTACGTATTGCAACCAATTGATTCAGAAATGGGACTATGATCTGAGTTCGATTCCCATCTATATGAATGTATATGTATATATAAGAAACACAAGGCTCAAATTGGACGAGTTTTAATCGACATTTTGAAAAAAAGAGAAATTGATATCCACGTTTAGGAATCAGTAGTGTGAAATCATTTATCATTTTGTACTTTGCTCTACAAAATTGTCTATATGATATGACAGGCATTTGGGTACTTTAAAATTATTTCCAGTGTCATTTTATTTAAACCTTTTATGTGATTGCTGCTTAAGCAAATTAAAAATGCTAAAACTGAAACTTAGAGACTTCTGACCAAAGATTATGCTTTTGGTGAGTGAAAAAGCTATTCGTATTTTATCTTTGATGAAAAAGTCGTGAAAATAAATAAAGATGACGAGTTTAGCTGAAACACGCTTTTGATTTACTACAATACCATTGATGAGTGTTTAGATCTCAACAGTAACTCTTTCATTTAGCTGACGTGATCGATATATTTTGTGGCCACAGAGGGTCAATACGTATTACCACGACGTAAAACGGTATCACCTTAGGTATAATATCATGTGATTACTCAGGTCACAAATATTCCTTGTTTTTACAACAACCCGTCATAATGCAACGTGTTACTTTCATCCACTGCTAAATTCAAACGAAATTATCAAATGTAATTCCTTAATAACAATAAGAAGACTGCCCATGAGGCTATTTCTATAAATAGATTCCAAGAAAATATGTGGCTATTTTGTTTTGAGAAGTGTTCCCTCTGCTAGTCTTCCTGCTTGTAGCAATGCGGCAGTACAGTGTTTTATTCCTATGAAAAACTTTGAAGTTGATTTGTACAGAATGCTATGTCCTGCCCTGGTTCATGACAAGAAGAAGGTACGTAAAGTAACTCAAACTACGTTAAGGCAGCACTTTTTCTATGCTAAGGTACTGTAAATGCGCTTACCAAAAGATATTTACCCCGCTTTGACTTAAATTATTTCGAGCTCGCTCGAAAATCATTGACCAGCTCCTTCCATTTTTTACATTCCTTCGTGATCTTTTTTAGTTCTTCGGTGGGTAAACGTATCTCTTCTAGGCTGGTCCACATAGGTTATTGCTGGTCTTCCGCTATGTTTGGTTCCTTGTTTTGGTTCCCGCAGGAGCATTTGGTATACCAATTCCTCCTTTCTCCTCCACATGTGTCCAATGAACTGCAACCTTCTACATTTTAGCACTGTTGTTATATTGAGCAGCTCTACATATGACTCGACTCGCTTTTGGGGCCTTTCATTAAGGTTTTTTTTCTGATCCTTTTCTGCCTGAGGTAGACACTTATCAACAACACACGGTACTAAATTGTTATTTGGCCATCATAGTGATGTACAAATTTTACACTTTGGTACGGTAAAGTGGAGCAGATTTAGTATATTGCTTTAACATGTTACAAGACCTAGGTTGAATCCTCTTGATTTTAAAATCCTTGCATCTTAAATCATCTAATCTTACCACTTACAAACGCTTCTCCCCCAAATAATCCGACTTTATAGTTCTATTAAAATGACCTATTAGCTCTTTGGCTACCTATAGAAGTAACATAAAGCATCTATGTGTGATAATAGAATAATATGCCAACACATGAGATGTTTTAATATCTGAAGCTTGCCCTATAAAGTTGTTCAAACCTGCCACACTCAGCGCTTTAAAAGAAAAACCATTAAAATACATCTGTTATTGTATAGATGATAAACACTGTCCGAAATACAAAAGTTGCTTTCATGATTTTTCGTCAAACACTCTTTAAAGCACAAAGAGTCGTAATAACATTCAGCATAGAAAAGAAAAAGGTATCCTTAGCTCCATTTTGGAAGTGCCAATCGGTTGTTAGATGTATGTTGATGTTCTGCTCTTTATAACAACAAGTATCCAATAATTGTCTGTGGATCAAACTTAAAACTTCATGAAAGAGGTAAAGCTTTAACTTAGATTTTACCAAGCGGCTGGTTTTTAAAAACTACACAGAGCTTAATTTAATAAGTTCTTTTCTTCTACTTCTTTCTCATCTTGATATTTTAACTTCTTGAGATACAGATATATACATTAGCCGTCTCCATTCCCTTTTGCAGGAGCAGTGCATTCTGCCGTATTTCTGTCCACTGCCTGATGCCGTTTAGCCGTTGCCTTCCCAAGTGTCCACGTCCCCGTTTCCCTTTACTTCTTCTCTCAAGAAAGTGGACAAATAAGTTATGAGCCCTGTGATATTCTATCAAGCGTAGCAAAATGGTTCTAAAAGTGGAAGCCAAGCCGATTTACAAATTTCATTCTATGTACATACAATGGATAGAGAAACAGAATGGATAAAATGGACAGACAAATACCTAAGTGCTGCAAAATATCGTCAGCAAACTACTAACACATCGGAGATTTGTTCAATCTATTAAGACATTCAGGATGAGATACGTCTGTTGCTTATGCATGATTTTGTACTAAAAATGCTTGGGAATTTTACTCTCTGGGGTCATTCAACACTTGCTTAACGGTGACAAGGTAGATAGGCCGAGAATATTGTTCTAACAAAGAGTTACTAACTTGGAAGGATGACAGGGTTTTGATTCAAACAGTAAACCGTACAAATACAATATCTTTACATTCTTGTAACGGTGGATAACAAATGGACTATTACGCCCGCAGGTAGGCAGCTAGAGGTTGCTTCATTTAAGATCATGGATGAAAGTTTTGAATACATTGCCTATCCCTAATTTCAAACTCCTGTTATAGTCTTACATCCGCCTTATTAATAAATAGTAAATGATGAATATGTTTTCTTTAGTAGAACCTAAATCTATTGTTTAAAATAATGAATACACCAATCCAGATTGAGCTCACCGCTCCACCCATCCTTGCTTACACTTGACAACGATGAGAAGTCCGTCATAATACATCACTTCTGCGAGAACTGTAAAGGGAGGTTTTAGCAATGGCTCGTAGTTCTCGGTTAAATATGCTTTTAAACGATTGGTTCCTTGCCTTTTTGCTAACTAAAAAATCTAGTAAATACCGAGAGTGTGGCTGTAGATTTTTTGCAAAATGATGCGTACGTAACATTAGTTTTGATACAAGAAACAGTGAGAAGATTTCAGTGACGTGCAAGTGTTATCGATCGATGGGGGAATCAGAGTTCAATCCATTTTCAAATTAACAAACCCAAGGCCCCTGTTTAAGGAGCATAATGCACTTGTGTAGAGCAGAAGTCCGTTAACATTTGTAAACAAGCAAGGCACAGCAAATGGCTTTATTTCTTGCTTTAATAGTAAGTCTGTGGACCCAAATCAATAATTCTTGTTGGCTTAGTACAAACACAGTCGAGAGTGAGCGAGTGTAAGGATGTACGCACCGTTTCAAGTAAACATGCATACTCTTGCGTTGGGGCACGTAGATTACAAAATGTAAAGGAAAATTATGCTTCGCAGGCATTATTTTAGTCAATCGTTTAGTATATCCTTTATACAAATACAGTTTTACAAAATTGCTTTCAGGTTGAAGGTGCGAACGACAAGTACACTAAACCTTGCACAGTACTGTTTGCTCGTGACTTGCCTTTCAAAAAATTGCTCGTCTTCAAATACTATGCGACTTAAAAATGATAATATCGGGATTAAATGGTAACAAAAATGAGTTTAGTCGCAAGCAGAGGTACGTCTATAGGGCCAATCAAAAAGAGAACCTTCGATTAAAAATTACAACTGGCCAGGAATTAATTCTTCTGCTTAGACTCTTCTTCCGGTTTCATACCACTGTTCTGTATCTTCCATTTAAATTGAAATCACCACATAATATCATCTGTGCAGTTGATAATTTTTTTAATCAAAGGATTAAAAATTTTGAGAAATCCATTTGATTCGCTTTTAACCCTTGTCCGTGATAAACAAGTGTGGAACTAAATTATTTAAGCCAGTATTGACAATTCGCGGCTTCGTGCAAGTCCTTTACTGTATTGTTTCTATAACAGTTAATCCTGAATTCTGAAGGTTTTCTGGATAAGATCTCGTAAAATGGAGTAGCTATCATCGGCGTAAGAGAGGTATAAATTACAAGGATTTGACCGTGGTTCTGATGCGAAAAATTCTATCGTCCCGCAATGTGATTGGTCCATTGACATAGTTTCATTAACAGGCTGGACCAGTGTATCGAGTAGGTGTCACTTAGCTAATTCTTATGGAACGTAACCCGTTCTGCATGAGTTCTGCAGAAAGGGTAAGATAATTTTTCCGTTACGTGCTTATTGACCGTTTCCAAAGTGTCGCTCAATTGCTTGCTATGAACCAAGCATCTGACTCGATTCAATTTCCGTGCGAATTTTTACGAGCTATTCCAAACGTCAGACATTTGCAAACAGAATTTACAAAGAATCGTGCGAGGAGGTGTGGGGTAAGATAAATCGATTTTTAAAAACTTCCGCTGAGCTTAGAAAATTGTACGTGGCTACAGAGTCACCTATGCAACAGAATGTCTTCTTCGGGCTAGCAGTGACCATGATTAAGACAACTGCAGAAGGGATAAACGTAGATTTTGAGTCTCTCAACGCTACACCTCCGCAAAGGCCACATCCAGTTTTTGATGCCTAGAATTTAACACCTTATTGTAATGGAAAATAGTTCGTAGAGGCGTTAATAACTTGAATCGATATCTTTTTCCCGAAATCACACTTTGACTCTCAAACAAAGTGTTTTGTTCGTCATGTAACATTGACCTTGCTAGCTTTGCAGTACTTTGAGGCACAGCTTCAAAGGTAGGAATTACAGTTTGTTCTGATCCTCGAATTACGATTAAGTGTACCTAGAATCCAGTGTGAGAAGACACCTTTGTCAAACAGTTCCTGAGAGGCGATGTGGAGCACGAGTTACTACCTTGGATGCCGTTAAAATTGTTTGAACGCCAAATTTGCGATTTGTTTACCACAAAGCGATAAGGTACTATTGTATTACTTTGCCATTTTATCCTGTTAGCCACACTCGTATTTTTTTCAAAATACTTGTGTAACTTAGTTTAGTTTCCGCAAACGATCAAGGTTTACTTCAGAATATTTGCCCTTTGATAGCCAGTGGGTGTGCTCGCCTGGCGAAGGAAAAGACCCCTATACTTCAAGGTGTTTTGATCAGTGACCAACCGCAACCAATAATTTGTCGCATCTTAAGTAAAAAGTAAGGTAACAAAAGTACTTACGTGTCAATAACCTTTAAGTTACAGTTAACAAAATTGCACGTGAAATATGTGATTATTTATTAGGTAAGCCTATGATATGCGGCTCGGGAACTACGTGTCATAAACTGGAGGTGTTTGTTCATTCTTACCTAACTAAATTTTCTAGCAGAGGGGGAGTGTAGGTCTTATTCCCGTTCTTCGTTTAAATCATATACGGTTTTTATATGGAATACGGGCAGACACAACAATTTATTCAATTTCATTGTGCCCAATGTTTTCCGTACTGAAGCCTTTCTGACAGGCAGGTTTTGAAATGTTTGTCTGGCTTTTTGAATTGGCTATTGTTTTGAAAAGGGGATGGAGCACTGGGACGGTCAACTTAACGACTCAACTGCAATAAATAAAGCTTTTCTATTTCGAAAAGTTGAGCGTCACAAAACTCGTCGAAACAAGAGACCAGACTTAAAGTTTGAATCCTGGAGTCGATTTTGATGAGGCAACAAGTCGCTTGTGCATACAACACAAACTGTTGTGGATGTGAATTAGTATTCCTTTATGTATGTAACATGAATTTGACCTCGTTTTCGATAGAACTGAAAACATGAAGTAAAAAATTGGGTATTTTGTGCACGTGAAGCTTTCACCCAGAGGAAAGTTTGGAGAAATTTGGTAAGAATTCACTACTTCACTAGTTGGTGTTATAGATCTGACTGGGACAAAAAGATGCTTCTGAGTGCGACACACAGGACAAAGATGCACATAGTTACAGAGGTATTGGTGTAAACAGCACCAGCATTTGCTCGTACGTAGAAAGTGGAACGAATATGTACAATCGTCGATAAGTGGTACTTTAATTTTTCGTCTTCGAACCAGGGTTCCAAGAGTTCATATCCAGATGTCAAATATCAGTTTATACTTTCTGGGTACGGCTTCTGCATTCCCAACACCAGACAGAGGAGTGAGCTGTATTGGTTTGAAGCACCAGCATGGCAACTGGTTGTTCGATTGTGGCGAGGGGAGTCAAATCCAGCTTCAGAAAGTCAATTTTAAACCGGGAAAGGTTACAAAAATCTTTATAACTCATCTTCATGGTGACCACTTGTTTGGACTTCCAGGTCTTCTGTGTACGTTAGGCCTAAGCTGCCCAGATGAAACGAGGCATATAGATATCTATGGACCATCTGGTCTGAGAGTATTCGTCAGAAATGCTCTATCGATTTCTGAATCTTTTCTAGCGTATACATATGGTGTACACGAACTTATCCTATCGAATTCGTCGAGGGAATCTAAAAATCAAAACCCTGCACTACTGCACGCCAATGAAAAGCCCGGTACTGATATAATACCTGACAGTAGTGGACGTTTCGCTCTTTGCAAAGAAAGCAAGATAAGCGCATGTGCCTATGAAATTCAACATCGAGTTCCGTGTTTTGGTTATGTGATAGAGGAAGATCGAATACCAGGGAGACTGAATGCCACTTTACTTCGCGAGAAAGGTCTACAACCAGGGCCTTCGTATGGTGACCTGAAGAGGGGTATGCCAGTGACATTGCCATCCGGAGAAGTGATTTTACCCAAGGATGTACTTGAACCAGAACGAACAGGAAGGAAGCTAGTCATTCTCGGAGACACTTGTAATTCTGATTCTTTAATCAATGCTGGCTTGTATGCAGATGCGGTGATTCATGAAGCAACATATGAAAATAGCATGATACTTAAGGCAATTGAACATGGCCATTCCACGGCAGGTAGGCTAATCATTGGAATTAACTTACAACGTTCACGAGTCTACATAAACATTACATTTATGATCAGTTTATACACAAGATAGCTAATATGCATCTTTACTGATCAGAGCTAATTATTAAAATGTTTTCCGAAACATATAAAAATTATATAGGTTAATTTGATGTCTTCAGAAGGAAGGTAGAAGGTATCGGCATTAAATGTGATTTCAAAACTACACAAGCAGCCATATACTCAATTTCAAGCAATGGCTGCAAAATGTTTTCCATTTTAATGCATAATCACTGTAGTGCTTATATTTTGTGACACATTTATCATGTTAATTGGACTCTTGCTGTTCCTACAAGTATGATGTGTAGCTACGAGCTTTTACATGTTAAACTGTGCCTTCTTTCCAATAAATAGTAACATATCCTCAAATTTGGTAGAGAGGAAAGCCAAAAAACCCACAAATTGTAAACCTGGGATTCATATTATTGTTTTGGACTTTCCCACAAGGTCACAGGCTTTTGTGGAGCACATTAGGCCTACTTTGCCTAAGGATAGTAGTACATCTTCTTGGACACCAATATGACATGGCCACATGGTGGACGTTGACTTACCCCAGTCTGCCATATAGCAGTTGGTCAACATATTTTATATCTGCTTTGCACACATGAATAACTTGGGAGCTTTTCCCATAGTAAATTTGAGATGATGAAAGTGAGGAAAATTTTTGGCAACTATTTTAGCAAAATAGCAGCAATTCTTCCTGATGTTATTCATAGTACCAAATTTTTTATTACGTTGATGAGGCACACCATAAGAGAAAGCTTGACTTTGAGGGTGAAGAATTAATGCCATTCAATGTACTATCCACAAAAACTGGTAACCTGTGTATGGAAGCCATGACTAGTGCTGTCCATCTGCAACTAGTTTTGTAGACAACCAGTCCATGAAAAATAGTCGACCAGTCAACCGTTGTTTAAGAAAATGATGTGGCTGATTGAGTTGGGAAACACCCACTATCTGAACAAAACAGGAACAAAGCCAATCCTTTGCCTTTCTTAACAAATATGCTTCCCACATTGTGTAGATCTTGGAATTTTTTTGTGCCAAGGGCTAAACATAATAATAACTAAATGATTGACTCACCAGTCCAAGCATGGTACATTTTAGCACCAGGAGGTTACATATGAACCAAAATTTTATATACAGGCTTATTGGAGGTTAGAAATGTATTGGGAAACTAAGAAATTGCAATGGGGCTAATTTAAAATTCAAAATAAATAAAATTCATTTATGATATTATTTCAAATATTTGTATTAACTGTTTTCTGAAGTCATTCCATGATAAGACTTGGGCAGTAGTTCCTCTCCCCCCTGGTAATTCATTCTTATTCCAACCCCCCATGAATCAAAGAAAAGAATCTAGGACACTTTAATTCCCATTATAAATTGCACTAATTTATTTTATAATAATTTCTAAAATAAATATTAAATATTACATAATAGTACAATAATTTTTGACAATGAAAGTTGTTCATTGGTCATCAACTAATTGACAGTCAGCAACCAATCAATGATCCTCAACTAGTTAACTAGTCGGGGATCATCAACTAGTCATTGACCATTGGCTAGTTGATGACTGTCAGCTAGTCAACTGCTAAAAAATAGTCAACAACTTGTTAAGTAGTGGACTAGTCTTGAACCACCCTGGTCACAATACAGTTAAAACTAGGACTGTTAAGTCAAATTTTATCATGAGATATTTAACTCAATTTATTTCATGATAAGTTTACATTATCTGTCAAACACAAAAATAAAGATATCAGCTATATCAGTCTCTAGGTGTCGGCAATGCTTGATACATTGTTGAAATACACTTGACAATAGATAGTTATAGTGTATATACAATGATAACAATATTAATCTTGTACTGTGTAATAAATTGTTGATTAAACTTTATTCTGCAGCAATATCTCATATCTCTTTACCTTTGTCTTGATAGGTATGGCTGGGACTTATGCACAGTGTTTAAAAGCCAAAAAACTGATTCTCACACATTTTAGTCAAAGATACCGAAGTCTGAAGTCAAGGGTTGATGTCGATGACCCATCAGTGTCCATTTTAGTTGAAGAGGCAAAAGCGGAATTTGATGGTGAAGTCATAGCAGCAGAGGACCTAATGATTGTAGATATTCCACTTGGTAGATAGCATTGGTTCCTCATTGGTAGAATAACAAACTGTATAAAGGTAGTATTATATTGAGTACAAAATACGCAAGAGCTTTAATTCTCTACCATCAACAAGGTTACTCACTCGCTTAGACAATGCAACGTAAATATTTTCATGCATTTTGATAAATTGTAAGTAAGGTTTATTGTGAATAGATTATGTGATTAGCAACTGAAATTGACATATTTCTTTTTGCTTGGATGCCTTTAGGTAACAGTTTTACGTTTTCTTACATAGAAAAATGCCTATGATTTACGGACATTGAAGAAAACCACTTTTAAGAGTATGGACAATTTTAATTAAACAATGACAGTCATCTCATCGCGTCCGAAATTTGCACTACCCAAGTAAGATTCTAGGCAACCCGACTACTACACTTTCATTATTTGGCACCTTTTGTATCTCGCAAATTATTCTTTGTTTGGTTCTTTGCTTTTGGTTTAACTTGTTATATTTTGACACAAATGTATGTTAGATAAATTCTCAAAATTAAAATTTCATTGTTTATTCATTTCTGTATTTCCTTTTATGTATTTATTAGTACTTTATACGATATTTATCACTGTTTTTTTTTACTTTCTCTGTCTTATCCTCTGCATGTTATATCGGCCCCCGTTTCCCCTATCCGTTCGTTTGTTTACTTTTGGCACCCATCTCCTGTATGCACGTCCCTGATTTTATTTGCTCATTTTCAGCTCTTTCCAACAAGGTTTGATCTTGAATATTGCGTTGAGTAACGGATTCATTTTGCTAAACGTTTTCGCTATACAATGATCACAGCAATCATGTAGTGAAATGAGAAAGCTATTACGATTAATTCACAGGAAACGAGAAGATCCTAGAAAATAACGGTCACGAGAGC
>JAAAKM020000517.1:0-10409 GCA_010016025.2 Alatinidae sp. Z8VKAUB7J3 | reverse complement strand
CTCACCAAAAACTCACCTAAGTCATCACAAAGCATCAGAAATAGATAATCACTGCTGAACAAAGCTAAAAACACTAACATGTGTTCTAACAAAGTTAAAACAAAGGACCACACTGCATCGATGCTGTAACTAAAGAAAGTGTCAATTAAGCGAACTGCGCGGCATAAGAACTTACGAATTGGACTCTGTCAAATAAGTCTAATTCCCTGTACTTGCGGCAATTAATGCCTAACGGCAACAGTCTCTTACGATGCCACTAGATGTTGTTATCTGATGTATGTTGAATGACAGTCTCCTACTCGAAGGCCTGAGAGGCAACAGTGACTTCAACAAAGCCGATATGGAAGAGTTGAGGGCGCTTTGCTTCGACGACCGTACAATTTACAGAAACATTGCGGCAATTTTCATGGTGTTTTATACGCTACCGCGGAAGATCTGCATAACTATGTTTCTGGTTTATTCTTCAATGACTTACTTACTTGATTTATGAGCTTAATATCAATAGGATCCTTGCACACTTCGAGTTAACCAGACCCCTCCATTTTATCCGGTTTTTGGCAATTTGTTCCGCTGCCTAGAGTGACAGACCCACATCTTTCCTGATTAGATCCCTCCATCTCTTGGGTAGTCTTCCCTTGGGTCTGTCCTAAGCATACGCTACATAAGGTTTGCCTTGGCTGGGATTTGGCTGTCTTAACCAATCACTCAGGAAACGGGATTCTCGTCGACTCAGAGTTTTTTAACGATTATCATGGTCTTTCTACTCCGTCGCACAACACACACTTCGAGCTGACTAGTTTCAGATTAGAAGATTCACTCAGTAATATGACTGATTCATTACACATTCACAGATATGCGCAGTGTGGGTGTGTGCATCATCAAACCAAACTCACAAAACATACTGAAGCGCTGTCCTACAATACAGAAATATACATTTGCCAAGTACATATCGCGGCCGTCGCCAGGTGAGGGGGTAAAGGTTGGCAAACTCTTTACAGAAATAATTTAACATCCGTATACTTTTTACGGTCTACTTTGACTCTTTTCTATCACTGAAGTCTCTGCCTACTAAGGGCCGCCAATCATTATTCTCGCTATTCCTATAATTGGCCTTGGCATTACTCTTTCCAGAAACATCTATCACTGCCCCCTCCCCCTATCACCATTCTGTCATCCCAATCATCCTCATCACGCTAAGAACACAATACCAGATGAAATATACCGGAACGCCCAAGAAAATATATACTGATCAAAACCTTACCGCTTATTCAAATTTCGCAATTTTTTGAAAGTATTTGTATGCTTCATTCGCCTACCTGTGTGCCCCCTCAGTCAAGCTGGCCCCTTTAATACGGACACTCACACCTCGCCTTCCTGGTGACATGCAAAACAGCACTCCTAACTTAAACTGTTGACCTAAAGACAGGGAACCGAGATGTCCATTGACTTAAGTCGGTTAGAGATACATAACCGAACCAGCAGTTAGAACTGGTACATTTGCGCTTAAGATAAGTTTTGCCTCCGTTAAGACTTCTTCTGGCACATCGAATGATGTGTATTTCCTTCTTTCGAAAGACTGCTTTTCGCAAAACGAAAGATATTTTGACTTACCAAAAATATGTCTGCAAAACCACCTTTCTACTTTATTAAGGCCGTACCAACTAAATGACATTATAGCAGTAGCGAAAGAAGTTAAAGGCACCAAACTATCTAGTCAGATTCCCCGTTACACAACATGGGCTCTCGCATGCGGCAACAGAGGGAACCCACGTGTAGTACGGGGTAAGTACACGGAGAACCCACAATCACGTGCAATCGTTGCACAGGGGTTGGAGTCACTTAATGCTGCCTTCCGTGTCAACAAAAACAAAAACATTCATGCGGTACCGCTCCATGGTCTTCCGAAAATGGGAGACAAACGCTATCATACATAAAGATACCTTTGCCTTCCCCAAGGGCTTCACAGTTACGTAAACCTAGTTTGGCCTCAACTCATATGTAAGATTAACTAGGACTTTGACTTATTGCAAGTCTATATCGTTATTCGCCGCTACTTGACTCAAAGCAAGTGCTTAAATGTGAACGAGCCTAATGTGGTTATCCTCAGTTTTGGAAAGTGTGCAACCCATGTTGAACACTACTGCTCAAATCTGTTATTTACCGTCGCCCTTGAGTCATTACCTTGTAGCTTTACCAATCAATCTCTCTAGTGATAACAGATACAGCCTTGCAACAAGTCTCTTAAGGCGTTATCTTATAACTGTACGAAAATAAATCAATAGATACAAAAGGACTTTTAATTTTATTAGAACGTTTGCGATTTAATTCGATTCGCAAACATGGACACATCCATCTTCGGTTGATAGCGAGGAATGTTATTCCAGTTTTGAGTGCTAACGGAAGCAAGGCACTCCATCATACTTCATTATTTGTGCCAACCGGCTTTCATGTCCGCATAACTCACTATCTTTCAATGGTTTCAACATAGTTCTCTGGAATGAGTCCAGTTCTACCATTTAAAGTCCCAATCAACCAGCCATCCTCAGCTGAATTGCGAACTAGGAAGAAAAGATATTTGATAGTAAGTAATACCATAGATACGCACCGTGGTCCAGTTGTACTGGACTTGCATTACAAATCGAGCGACCGGAGTTCCATTCGAGACAATGGTGCCAAGGTTTACTCAGCCTTCTATCCTTACGGGTTCGGTGAAATGAGTACCAGCTATGCTGGGAGAAGAGGTCAAAAACTTGACTTGGGATAGGAGTGGCGCCCACCCCTGCTACGATAGTGGTAGAAGCTAAGGAAAGAGGAGCATTCGTGTTGCCTCCGACTGCGGTCGATCATCTTCTTCTTCTGCTCTTCAATACCATAGAACGCCCGTACAAATCAATAAGAACAATATGGTAGTACAAACTAACAAAAATAATATGGTGCATGCGCAGTAATTGTAATTATATCTGAATGAACACAAGTAAATTCAGGTGCTCAATTCAGGAGTTAAACTGAAAATAAAATGTTCAGATAACAGCCAACGGTAAGCATTTTCCAATTAGCTTACGAAACAAACTGAAACAGTCTTCAACTTGGCATACCATACGCCTCACACGCCCAAGCCAATATATCCAAACAGTTTACATTTCATAATCCACAACTGCAGGCCAAGAAAATGAGCTATGCTGCCAACTGCAAACTGCGGTGGTCAATGGTTTCGGTTGGTTTCAATTTTTCCAAAGGGAACTAGTAATGGACGTCCGACGCAAGACGTACCTTCATCAAGGACAAGAGTGATCACGAGATGATTCGGATACTGATTTGTCGGGCTCCCTTGTCACTCGCTCTAGTTTACTAAGGTTCTTCACACAACTCTCTAGCGATTCATTTTTATTTTTGCAAATAAATGTGCTTGTTAATCTCCTCTAGTCATTTGAGATAGTATTTGACACTAATTCCACTCCTAACTGCTCTACTTAACCTTTTATCTCTAACCTTCAGTCACTAGTTTTCCTATCATCCTTACGCTCCTCTTCTCCAAAAGGCCCCCATAGGTGTGACTTACCAATCGTGCTGCGGCCTTGCAATAACGAATAACTTCCGTCCGAAAATTGCCACCTCAACTGCCATTTGCAGATCCCGAAAGGGGACTGCACACGAACTGGGCAATTAGTACCTTTGAGAGTTTTTACCCCTTTCCAAGAAAACCTTAACCATTCCTCTGCAATGTGAAACAAATAACAAAAGATTTTCTTGCTCATCCATCGTTACCATTGGTCACTGCTTATACGAAGTTTCTAACATCGATGACAGAATAACAAGCAAAAATGGCCTCGCCTGTCATTAAAATATTTTACCTTACAAATGACGCTGTGTACACCGACAACTTTACAACCTGAAATGGAAATGTGCGTCGTAAATCTTAGATGCCCTCCCAAAATAAATGTCATGCGATAAGTTGCGTTAGAAGAAACAAGACATGCCAAATCACGTGGATTAAGCAGATAATCTTACCGTTTGTAATGATTTCTCCGAGTGTGAAGGATAACTCTGACTCGTTGCTACCGACACAGTTGTACAATGCCTTTACCCTCCTACAGAAAGGATGGAAAATACGGAAAGACAATTACTACGAAGGCAATTACTACCAACTACCAAATCAAGGCGTGTTCATGCTGACTGTTACGTGCCTTCTAACAAGGCATTGCAAAAGGACGTATCATAGTCGTTGGGTCCTACAGGGAAACTTACTAGTCAATGCCACCCTTCTTTGTATGGGCTTTAGTCCTTACGATGGGCAGATATTATCGGACAGAGAAAATTGAAATTTGCCGGACACATGCTAAGGGGTTCTGCGAGTGATCTGCATACCTTCATATTAGAAAGATGTATCACAGGGAAAAGAGACAGAGGTAGACAGAGAAAGATATGGGTGGACAATATCAAAGACTGGGTGAATGAAACATGCCATGATGACATCAAAAGGATAGCAAAAGATAGAAACAATTGACAGGAAAGGGCTACTAACCTTCGTATCGAAGGGGGTACTTAGATAGATAGGCAGTTTTTACTCCCCTTCATATATATCCAACAATTACGGGAGTTGAACAACAACGATGTTCAGATATACTTCGATCTGCTGCATACCAAAATAACAAGTATCTAAGGTCTGAACAACGGAGGCCCAAGAATCGTGGAGTCATGCGACGTCTGGGATTGCAGTCTACTATGGTGCCATCCATACCAAACTGACGCCTATGAAATGATACGTGATATCAGACTGCTAGCATAAGTAAACAAATCTCCGTACAGCATATAAAGATCAACATAATCTGGCTCTCTTCACATATACCATGGAGGATCAATGCAATATATATCCAAGGAGGCTACTTAGTATATTCTTTTATGGAAACTATGGAGAAAAAAAGAATACGGCCAGCCAGTACTGTCCCTCCAACACGGATAAAGACCAACACAGAGTAGTTACGGCTTCGATGGTGACAAACGGCCTACAAATCTACAAGAAACTTAAGTCGTATGGAGCTCCTTTTCAACTATGCTAACAAAAAAAATGTAGCTTGCAGAACAAGAAGCTATGTCACCTTGCTAGGAATATGAGTATAGTTCGTTTAATGTGTAAACTGGTACAAACTTTGGTATCCTCTCTCTCAACTAAAACATCAAGGAGCGGTTGAGAGTTGTTGTGTTCCTTCTTAAAAGGTTAATGTACCGACAACAAAAGAACTTTTATTTACTTTTGCTTTTTGTGAGATTTTACGTATTAAATGTTGTTATTAGTCTATCTGACTGGAGACCGAATGGCGATTTTCTTGAAATACACAACCCACTTGTTAACCGAACAGACACTCCGATTATAAGCCCCCCTATATATCACCCCACCAAAAAAGTGCCCATCAAAATGCTTACCAACCTCTATAAGCCCAGGGCTTATATTCGGGATTTTAAGGTATATTGTGTCATTAATAATGAAGTTAATCTACAACATACCAATCCTTCCGCTTGGGGACGGGAGGGGGCGGATGATCTGGATGTGACGGATGTCGCTCCCTCTTGGGCTGTTCATTCACATCCGTTCCAGAAGTCGGCCGCTGGGGCGGTATCGGTGATCTCAAGGTTCCTTGCTTTCCGCGAAAGCCTTGACTAACCCGCCGCTGAAGTTCACTTTCGTTCACATCCTTTTCATTAAAGCTGCCAAGGGGAAATGGTACAGTCATGATCAAACACGAAGAAAATGTATAACAAGTTAAATAGCTAAAAGGAACAGGCAAATAACTAACACTGACAGAAAAAATATCAAAGCCTTGCTCTTTTAAAATCCTTTGAACAGCATTATTAGGTCAGAGTGAGCCATACGGTCGAGACAAAATCTGAGGGCAAGTGGACAACAATAAATTACTTCAAAGGAATGTTCTTTGAAACGCATAATTCAAAGATACTGGCACAATAACCAATACATAAAGTAAGGTCATCGGGTTCAAACTTGGTATTCGCATAGTATATTCACATCAATAAAATGCAATGAACTTTCATATTATTGATGTTTATTATTCATTACTCATTCACTTTTAGTCACACAGAAAATATATAGCAGTTTATGTACCGTCCGCATCACTCTTAAAACAAAATAAATATGCCTAAAGAGGATAGTGATACAATAATCCAAGATCATTGATATACAATATTCTAGAATGCAAAGTCTTTCAATGGTCGAACAGAAAAGATCCAAATTTTCAAGCTCAATAATAGTCTTGTTGCTTGCATGGGTTTGGAAACCAGGCAGGGGAAAGTCTTCTCTACTTTGCTCACGTTCCTTTATTATTCTCAAAAAGACTCTGTGGTTATTACAAGTAAAACGCCAAATGTGGAAACTTCATCGACAACGTTTCGTCTAACAAACTTCTTCAGGTCACTACTGAAAATTGGCTAAACTAAAAAGTTTTGTTTAACCAGTTTTCGCTTTAGTTTAGTTTTTAGTTTAGCCAATCTTCAGTAGTGACCTGTAGAAGTCTGTTAGACGAAACGCTGTCAAAGAAGTTTCCACATTTGGCGTTTTACTTATAATAACTTGTCGGTGGACTATTCACCTTTCATTCAGACTCTGTGGAGTCTATACTGAGGCAAACTACTGTCACACCGCACGATTTAGATGGCTATTGGGCAGCAGTCCCTTTCACCTACATTCCCTGAGTAAAACTGATACCAATGGATTTTATAGCCACTTTGTGCATTACACCGTATCCCTAGGATTGGGAGCGGTATAGGCCCAATCATCCTCCTCGGAGGTGTATATGTAGATACCATGCAATGCTCTATCGACTCAGCTTGTAGCTTACGCGTCTGCGAGCAGGGCATCATGGGATTCAAACTCGCTTGCTGAAATGATATCGTTCTCACGTGCTCTGAAGAAATGGTAATGAGATTAAATATGAGTTCGCAGTAGTAATACCTTTCATCGCGTTCCGCTAAAGGCGCCTGTGCTTTGCCAAGGCCAGTGAATGCTGGGACGCTCTCCACAAACCTATGACGGGATAGTATGAGTTATAGCAGGTAAAACTGATAATGAACGAAATACACACATGCCATGGAACTTCATATGAATCATGTAAATGATATTGGACTGCTAAAATTTGCCGCCAAATGTCGTTACTGTTGACTCACGTGATGACTTTTTACTCTGGGCCACATAGGGTTAAGAGCAGGTGACTGGGGAGCAAGGAGAAGAGGCTAATGCCCAACGTATTAAAAATGTACGATATTATCCCATGACATTTTCACCTTATCTGTATCATACTCTGCAACAACATAAACAAATCCTCAACCACACAGAAACGACCCGCTATTTTAAAGCAATCACAATAAAAAAACCGTCACCAACAACGGAAAAACGCAGCCTCACAATGATAAGCAGCTCTGCCTGAGGAAAGTACGCGAAACTGTTAGACAGAAAGGTTTACGTCAAATGTGCAAACCGAAGCTTACCTTTTTGGTGGGGGCTCTGGCCTTTGCCCAGAAGAACCTAAATAAAAATATTCACAATGAGGAGATAAAAAAATAGTAAATACTATAACAGTAGATATGTGACAACTTGTTCTGCGGTACAAAACTTTAAAAAAGTGCCAGACAGTGTCAGTGACTTGACTGCTATTTCCGAAATTCCCTCCAGATGACTTGTTATGATCAGTGCTTGGCAAATTGTTACAAAGATGCATGCAAGACTTCACACAATATACAATTGAAATTCTATAACTGCCGTAATCATGCCATACCGATGCGGCAAAATATCGTTCATACGACGCAATATCTTCGAACCGTCGGTCCATTGTGCCAAAGCACTATCAATTGACGTATCAAACTGCTGACCGCTGTGACTGTCCATGAATTTAGGGGTTCCTAGTAAGCTGCTGCTACGATATTAAAGCTACTCTAAATACAGATTAAAACCAACAAATAGCTAACTAACAAATAAAAGGTAATTAGGATAGCTACAAAAATGCCAAAATACGCAACAACCGATTGGACACAGTCGATCACCAGCGAAGACCATTTAGCGAAACAGATGGTACACCTGATCTTTGCCAAAAATCTGAGAAGTTGAACTCTGTAGCACAATCAAGCTACAGAATCCCGATCGTTTTCAGTTGTTGTGGATTTATTGCACACCTGGTTTACGCAAGAGTCTTTCCTCTATGATACCCGTACAATACCGTTACATAAAAACGGAGTTTGTAATCAACGGGTGCAAAAGATCTATGAAGTCAATCTTGAATTCAAATAAATAGTGAGTGGAGTTTGGTCAATTTGAAAAATTGGGCATGGTGTTAAAAAAGCGGTAACATTGATATACGAAAGAGTACGCTAATTAAAATATGGGTGCCATAGTATTAGCACTCGATCCTATTTCGCTTCAACAAGCATTTTGTCTTCCCTGTAAAAACACCAAGAATAGAAGCAAAAACCACACCCAATCTTTAGCCCGCAAGGTAGTGGAGACGTCCTATGAAAAGTCACTTATATTTTTATAAGGGGAATCCCCTTGCAGTTAAACGTATACTAACTTACTACTCGTCAACAAAACCTGCAGAAGAAATATAATAAAAACAAAGGATGTCGTGCATATAATGTAAACAAACTCTATGAAATGCTAAAGACACTGTAGTTCTTCGAAGTTGCAAAAAAACATTCCACACGAGCACAGTTCATCTGCAGTAAACAAAACGCCTCCGAGAAGTAGGTGGCGAAAGAGGACGTTGGTCCACCCTAATCGTTTGAATTACCAAAAGCCAAAGTAATAGTACGAGACCCTCTTTCATCCAAAAATAGAGCAGGAGCTAACGTGTCTGCATTATCCTAGACATAACCTTACCTGTTCTCCGTTGGGAAGGTGATGGTGGGGCTTGGCTATCCCGCTTCCAAGACGGCGTCACTTCTGAAGAGTTACTAATTGAGCTATCTGTGTGAGGAAGCCGAAAAGCGAACGCAGGGTTAAAATACTGATTTATTCCAAAAGGTGTCACCACTCAAACTTGCTACCATAAAAAATTTCTTCGACACGTAAGAAGTATGAAGCATTCTTGGTACGTCCATCGTTCTGCCCAATGAAGAAGTCGTTAAATGTCCAAAAATCAACATCCCTGCTCTCTTCTAAAATATGCACTTTATTTTTGTGTGTGTAGGGGTAAGAGCTTGGCGTCCATAGTAAAAAATAGAAAAGAAGGTTGCTTTTAATACCCATACATATTTTTAAACGACACCGTGATATGCGGGTGCGTGTAAAAAAAAGTAAATAAGTAGAACTATCAAGAGGCAAACACTAGTGATCTTTTGTTGTAAGCTACTATTTGGCATGGCGTCACTCTTTACTTGATCAAACGATGGTCAATGCTTCAGCATTACTGGTACCCTATTTCTGAAGGACGGCCAGTTCTACGCACTTTGGTACGTCAACCGCAGCCCGTCCATTTCCAATATATAGCCCAGTCCTACGTTGTTACTGGCAGAGTTTGGCACAATTCTAAATAGCGTATTACAAAGTTCACCATGTCACATGTCACCACAAGTTCACGGCAGATAAAATTATCCCGGCGTCAACCTAATTCTCGGGCCAGATATTTACAAAGGAAACGTATTAATGCCTACAAATCAATACTTACTTGACGAAGTTCGGGTTTCTTTCGTGAAAAAGCCAGGGGATGACTGACCAGCAGATCCAGTTGAGCTTGCCGACGAGGAATCCGCGGTTAAGGAAGACGCCACTGATTCTTCATCCGAATCTGACGGAATGAAGGGCAAACAATAAAAAGATTAGAATGATAAATTATAGTCAGTGGCAAACACATATTAGGCTGTATATACGAAAGCAGATCTATTAGCATTCAAAACGACACATGCAACTTCAATTAGCCAATGCAACGACTCGTTCTACTGTATTCGATGCATTCAATATAACGTTGTAGTATGAACAATAACTGATTATGACTAATGTGTCACTGCTAGGGCTAGAGTAAAACACGAAGGAGATAATGGCAAATTCTCCAGGTAGTAGTCGTTTCATTCATCTTATTTTTGATCCATATTAATTTGGATCCCATTCAAAAGTGTGAAAGAAACCTTCTTGCGATGAGATACAAACTGGTACAGTCACCAACGCTAAACGAATTCGAATCCGTCAAGTTCCCTTTAAACCGGATTCTGATCGTAAAGAAGGGCATCAAGGTAGCAAAGGTCAGTGGAGAAAAGGGGGAAAGAACATCTCTAGGGCATCAAGGTAGAAAAGGTCAGTGGAGAAAAGGGGGAAAGAACATCTCTAGGGCATCAAGGTAGCAAAGGTCAGTGGAGAAAAGGGGGAAAGAACATCTCTAGGGCATCAAGGTAGCAAAGGTCAGTGGAGAAAAGGG
>JAAAKM020000515.1:0-16336 GCA_010016025.2 Alatinidae sp. Z8VKAUB7J3 | reverse complement strand
CTCACGGAAGAGAACAACGAATTCGACGAGTCTCTTGATGAAAACTTACTGGGAATGTTTTGGGGTGAAATTCTTGCAAATTACAACCCACAACAATTGATGGAAAATTTTGAGCTGCTTCGTGAGGAGATGAACAAAGAGGAAAATAAAGCTGAATCCACTGGAGTCGTGAGGAACGCGTTACTACATCAATCGAATGAAGTACCAGCGAAATCAGCTACAGAAAAGAATAGGGATAAGAATACAGCCTCAAAGGTCGCCGTTATTCCTTTATCACAAAACACACAACATAGTTTATTACTGGATATGCCTCTTAGGAACGGTAGCGCAATGGTGCGTCGTGTTGATCCCTTAAAGGCCATGAGATTTTGGCTTCCTTGACTGGTAATTATTTTATTTGTAGAGGTAATAATACCAAATTTTGTAATGCCGAGATGCAGAAATAATAAGTGGATACGACAAGTGTATTCCTATGTAATGATTGACATGTTTGAAAATATATATACATTATTTTATTATCTGTATTTTACTTGTTTTGTCTACTTCACATTTTTTGATTTCCATATTTCTTAAAACATTTTCAAATTATTTCTGCGCAAGCAGGAAAATGCAGGATTTTCCAGGAAGAAAATTTCAAGAATTTTTTAAAAAATGGTAATGAATATGAGCTCAGATCCAACAACTACATCAAACTCCAAAAACACATTATTTTGATATGATCGAAGATGGGAATTTACAAATTTAGAAAACTCCAGTTAAATCAACCAAAATATTGAGAGAGTAGTGATCAGTTTTATTTATTTTGTGAGTTTCAAACATGATTTGATGATACTTTTTATAGGTTTCCTATGACTTTGCATCTAGCAACTAGGTAAAAACAAGAAAATAAGTTACGGAAGATCTCGAGGGGCAAATAACTGCCAAAAAAGTGTACGTGACTTTTTTTATTAGTGATTTTTTCTGACTTTTTGACCTCTTTTCTGACTTTTTGATTTTTTTTCTGACTTTTTTTCTGACTTTTTACAAATAGCGTACGTGACTTGTTTCAGTTATTTGCCCCTCGACAAAGTGGCATACGTTCTCTACAGTATTTCTCTGGAAATGTATACCACTTTACCCAGAGGGTCACTTCATTCCTCAAGAAAAATGTAAATCAGTGTCGTTTCTTCACCTTCAATTTGAACAATTTTAAGGATTTAAATAGCTCCAACAAGTGATACAGCCATGATGAAAGCAGAGGATCAGCATTGTTATCAACGGACAAAACTATTAAATGCTTACAACAGTAAACATCAGTAGGTATTAGTTTGCAATACAAAGAACCAAGGTCTTCAATAGCCTCTGCAGTACCCAAGGTTCATCAGACTTTGTTTAGATTAGCAAGAATAGTGGTAGATACACCTAACGATAGTTTCATGGCTTAAGTATAGAAAAGGGTCAAAGAAAGCAAATGCACAAAAACATCGGAGAAGCGTAGAACTGCATCAAGTGTCAGCAGGTATCGTAACTCGAAGGGTGCAAGGTAAGGAAAGATATTATAAGATTTTTCTTTGTTTTCTCAATACTGTTGTTATTATAGGCAGATTAAGAGAATAAGAGAAAACAGAAAGAAGACAAATGAACCACATTTGAACAACAAGAGAACTTTACCTTCAAACAATCTCAGAGGAAGTTATAACAAAAGTACATCACAGTCTATAGAAAAAGGAAAGTATCTCTAATAGATAAGGCCTTTGTTCCGGAAGTAGTCTGGGCATGAGTGATGTAGGGTAAGTCACGAAGATGTAAGAACAAATTTGTATCGCATTTGACCTGAGGGTCAGAATTGAGTAGAGAAAGACCTGAGTAGCAGAATATTATGGAGTTTTAGAAGCTTTGAATATAGACTTTACATTGGAAGTTTTATGTGCGTTGCTCAGAATATATATTAAAAAGAACTAAGAAGAGTGTGTCTTTCATAGAATACAGCTCTGACACAATTCAATTCCTATGTTAATTACAACAGCCTTAATGCGTCATTGTCAGTTGAAGCGAAGATAAATAAAAATCCGTCTAATCCTAGGCTCAACTATGGAGAAAAAATCTATCATCAGCAAAGATATCTCAACCTCCTTAGTCTAACTCTCCTATGTATCACCGCCAAAATAAGGTTTCATGGATCTAAAGCTAATGAGCGTAAACATCGTTTCCTTTGTTTTACTTAGGCGTACTTGTATACTAAAGAACGAATGTATGCTGGAAACTTAAGCTTGTGCAATAATAGAGCTTCTTTGTTCTCCCTATACAGAGATTTTTTTTGTTTTACTTATAGAGACTGTAGACTACTTTAAAGGAAGAAACTGTCGCGGGAAGAAATTGTCGCGAGAGAAATCTCGCGACTTTCGCGACAGTTTCTTCCCGCGACTTTCAAATTTTGTCAGAAAAATTTCAACACAATTATTAATTTTTAAAAATTATATTTATGCCGAAAGTGGACATAAGCAGTGATGAGGATGAGGAAATTGCTACTTACTAACCTATCCCACAAGTCACGGAACGACTATTGTCACAAACGTTTATCAGGGAGCGACTATTTGTCACAGACGTTTATCATTGCAATTGTTTTTGATGATTTTAAAGGATCCAGTTTGCTGCCATACGGACTCTCGTCAAGAGATTGTGATATTTTTTTATCGTAAATTTTCCCATTTGAAGTATCAGTGACATAACATACTTTTAATTTTCGAAAAATTATTATTTGGCTTTGTTTAAGGTTCGGCATTTGCGGAAAGAAGAGACGTTCGCGACAGTTAATTCCCGCGACAGTTTCTTCCTTTAAAGTAGATAATAGCTGTCTTTCCAATGTGCACTGGTAGAAAACATGATGAAAACATTCATGAAACTATAAGCTAATCTCCAAGGGGTATGTTTGCTGGTTGATTTTATCCTCCGCACTTGGAGTGAGGGCTGAAGTATGCACACATGTAAGGTCCGCAAGACTCCTTGTGTAGAGTTGAGCTGCTTACTCCTCGGCTCAACTATGGGATAAAAATCAATTATGAGCAAACATGTCTTTACCCTATCACACTTCACATACTCCCTAAGGAATCTGGGGCAGCGGTCTACGAGGTAGTCCCCAGGGTAAGCTATCAAGTGCACAAAGTAGCGACAAAGTCCCATATCTATACGTTCCGCATTCAATTGGACTGGAGAGGGTTTCCATCACTCCTCAAAACAATAGGAAGCATCTCCGATGCTTCGGCCCAATTCTAAGACAAAGGGTCTCTCATCTAAAAATGACCACACTTTTCCCTCCTCAATTTTTTTTACCACTTTCGGCCCACACCCCTTTTTATATTATCTACTTCTCTCCATTCCGTTTTGGATTACAGCTTCGGATTTATTTCAGATTTCTGTAAATGATTGGGAATAGGATCTTACGGCATCACTTCGTACGCTTTCATTTTCTATGGCTCCAGAACCAGTTTAAGACTGTGCTTATTTTATTCCTATGGGTTTATTGTCATAAAATATTCAACAAGACAGCGTTAACAAGATTGATGTTGGGTTTGTGACCAATACTCTGGTAAGTGATAAAAGTTCTTATATGAAAGTACAGTTGTTAGTTATATGGTACTCTGCGTTCTCTAATAAACGAGGGGTGTGGAATAAACGTAGGGAGTGGAATAAACCGGGGGGGAGGGATTGGGAACAATCTCAAAAATATCAAAATATCAAAAATAGGCGAGGGGTTGGAATCAAGGTTTTGGAAAACAATTTCTAAAAGTTGTAAAATGAAACTAAAACAGAAAAAGTATCAACATAAGGTACATTTTAGCCTCAGAAATCTTAATGTAACTTAAATTATCATCAAATATATCCGTAAAAGGGTTTCTTTTTAAATCGTTAAACTGATTCCCGAAAACTAATAAGTGGGAGAGCTCTAATAAGCTACGGGGTAGGGGGTTGGAATAATCCCCAAAAATAAAAAACGTTCCGCCCATTTATTAGAGACCAAAGAGAAGATGACGGCAAATTTTACATTGTTTTTTGCCCTGAAGCATCATCACAGTTTGCCTATTCTTCCTGATTATATGCTCCATATTACTAACATTTCTAACTTTAGCAATCTATTGGCATGACCTTCCTCTTCCTGCAGTCGTTTGAATCTTCTGTTAAAGTTTTTTGATAAAGCCGTTTTGGTATTGCATATCAGTATTAGAATCTAGGATAAATTCGACGTGCAGAACTAGAGACGAGTAAGGGGAATTTCAGACGATAATTCAAATACGTTACTAGTAAAATTAATGTACGTTACACCATGGATTCTTCTGGTAATGTATATTCTTCTCTGTCTTATATTTGTTTGGAAATTTTCAAAATGGAATCTACTCAACAATTTTCACATAGCATAAACAACAGAGAGCAGCAAAGCTTTGAACATAAACAAAAAATAAATTTACGTACGAAAAAGGTGTTCATTGAAAAGAATTTGTTTTACAAACAATACATTAAGGAAACTAAAAAATGTGAATAAATCCATTATGCGCCTCGATACCTGCTCTTTACTAGCAAGAGGCAGAGTCGATCATTGGGTTTATCGTCTGCTATTTTCTCCAGTGGATAGATGTCAATTTAGTTCTTTTAGCTAACTTTCTTGATCTTTTTCTTCCTTATTCTTACCCTGTACAAGGCCTTGCCCTTTTAATTCCATAACTATGCCCTTGCCGTATGCTTTACTAAGCGGTACTTCTTTCACCTTTTCAATGCAAACTGCTCTGTGGATGACATTGCTATTTATATGCATGATCAGAATTTGGAGTACTACGTAAATATGACATCATGAGTGATCCTTAACACTATGTAGTTATGGTGTGTTTCAAGAACAGAAAAACTTTTCTGCTGGTTCTTTACTGAGACTTATTTTCGAGCGATTCATACACCTCCTCCAGTTCTTGGATTCCATTCATTTTCTTTACTTCCTTTCCTTGAATATTAGATGTACTTTACGTTTCAATCGATCGAGAAAGTTGCCCTCAATACCATTTAACAAATTACTGATTTCTTCCTCCATAATCATAAAAGACGAAGTTGTTTATTGAGTGTAATACCCAAAATCTAATACCGAAGGTTTATCACTAATGAAAGTCGTGATCATGATTGCATTGCTGTACAAGCAAACAAGCTATGAATTAAGATGTATTTATTTCTTTGAGGTCCACATAAGCACCTAACCCTAAACGTAGACTACGTTTAGAGACTTGAAGAGTCATGTTCAGGCGTGGATATCCATTGTCAATGTTGCCGTTGCCCATAATATCCGCGCGAAAACGCGTCTCAGAAGACACTGGCTTTGTTTACAAAGTTGATTAGAAGGTTGGAGTGGCTACTTTTGAAATTTTGGCAGCCTGAAATTGCAGCTGTGTGAGTAAAACGACACTTGTTTAAATTTTGACATGAGAATTGTCAGGAGCTTATGTTAAATTTGAAGGCCAAAATCTACAAAATTCCTAAGAACGCAGATAGATCCTGGAGGAAATCCTCCGTTACAGTAATAAAAGCCTCGATTACCTGTGGGTGTTGGTAGGGGTATTTATAGCAAGGGTGGTGGATATTCTATCGGCAACTCGTAAGTAGGGAGAGTTGTAATTTATGGAAAGGAGCAAAAAACACATTGTATCCTTGTATCCATGTATCCTTAGTCCGAGGGAGCGAGGGGATATAGCAGTCCCTCATTAGCCTCTCTGTCATTCGTTTTTCTTTGATTTTGAGCATCTACAGAGGGCTATAACTTTCAGGTTTGATAAGTTACTTTTTAAAATATATAGCTTTTTAGCGGTATAGGAATAAATTGGAATGACGAGGATTTTTCCCAATTTTAGGGTTAACTGCCCCCCTCCATACACACACGTACACGCATAGAAATTATGCAGATGAGAGTGCAAACATACCAATGAATACTAACGAAGTAACTTTTGTATTGGATTTATTTCGTCGTATCCTGTAAAGCTTTGGCTTTACTGACAGGATTTAAGCATAATAAATGCAATAAAGATGCTTTTAAAAATGAGCAAAGGGTAGGCTGAGAACCTCTTACCATGCCAGAGTATCGTTACAGAATACAGAAATCTAAAATTAAGCTCACACAGCTTTAACTTTTATCAATCTTTTGGATCATATGAATCACGACGTCATACTTGTTTAGCAGTGATTATTGGACTACAACATTCGAGTTTAATTGGTCGATATTGATGAGGGCATCAAAATTAGTAATTCTTTGGCAGCTGCTCGTTAGTAAGTATACGATTCGGCATACGCCAGCATGGTAAAAATATCGACAGAGACTTCATATATCTAAAATGGCAACAAAAAATTGTTAACATAAACAATAAGCTAACGGTTCTACAACTGGACAGGAAATGGCAGTCTCAATCAAATGGCTCATTCACAATATGGTTGGCAATATCACCACAAAGAAGGCTGGAAATCTCTCAAAGTTTGAGAAAACTAATTATGTCAACTCTGTAAGCGTCTGCAATACGTAACATACAACAGACATTAAAGTTTCACTGTAGTTATCTATGAGGCGTCCTACGAAACAAACGTGTTATTCGTGTAAGCTACAGATTCAAACAACCACGAAAGAATTGAAAACTTTGCTGACTGCATGCCGAACTAAGCAAAATTACATCGTAACTGCAAGGAATAGTGTAACTCAGTAGTAGAATGCTAGATCTGCCATACGGGCAAATATCCCGGCGTAGCACTTATCTGACAACTTAATTGTAGAGAGCAACCACGTCTGTTCAACACCTTCTATAGTCACAGCATGCATCTTCTGACATAAATTTGTCCTTCGCAAGCTATGACACAATCAGAGGCATCTACAGACCCATCTCACGCTTAGTTCGAATTTTGGCCATAAGTATCAGAGCCAGAAACCCTTTGGTTTCCACCTTAGTTCAACATTGCAAGTGCCTCTATGTTGACGGTTTTTACCATTTACAAAGCTGACATATGCGCGGCACTTTTGTCCTGTGAAAACGAATTGTGTCTTCACGCTCTCCTTTTGTGTCACAGGTCAAAAGTCAAAACGAGGCAATCATGTTTGCGGCCAGTTCTTCAATTTTAACGACTTTTACGGGATTTTACGGACAGTACGGACAGCATCCGACATAAAGAATGGATGGGGGCATATCAGATAAGTATGATAAACAAAATATCGAAAAAAGTCTGACAACTGGAGGTACAATTTAAAATAGCATCTATCATTGCTTTATTTGTGGCATATTAAATAGATCGACACTAGTAGCGGACATTAATTGATTCAAAAACATAAAACCATTTAGGCAGTTCCAATTCCGATTGGCTCTTTGAGAAACACAGTTGGGTATAATATTTCGTTCCTTTCATTTCCATTATTACTGACGATTGTAATCTGAGAAGTCGCTATTTCGGGTAATATTCATGTTCTGTACTGCCAGCACACTACTTGAAGCCGCATTTTATTTTACTTGGTGATATATTTTGACTGCTGGATAGAAGAATGTTAAAGGATAATGACATTATTATCAACATTGACATCCAGTTGTTTTCCCTCTGGTAGAATCCTCTCATCACTCTAATAAGGGTTAAAAAGAGTCAGTTTAGACTAAAAGGCTCTAAAATTAGAATCAAAACATCTCGGAAGGTGGTTATCGCTGTTTATAAGAGTCATATACCCAATAACCTACTAGCTAGCAAAAATTTTGTTGCGTGAATACTTTGACCAGAGTACAGTTAGAGCTGAAGAATGTCACTTCTCTTCTTTGTAGGAAACATTTTTGAGCTCAGAAATAGTCCTCAAAACGGAATTCTGTGAACCTAACCATCTTTTTCAAACCAAACTGAGAGTGCAATTAACACCAAACTTTTAACACCTTAAAAAAATTACTCCGGCACTAAAATAGCGTCGCGATGGAAGCATAAAATCTCATAATTATCTTGAGCTAGAAAGGAAGGCTGAGTAAGGTCGATGTTGCGCAGCTTTTATATTATGGTCCTTGACATCATCAATACTTTTAACTGCTCTCATATGAGCACTCAATTTCATGTTCCGTTTGTTTGAACTTGCAGCATATAACCTCGTTTCAACGATTCGATACTTGAAATTAAATCCATGAGAAGTGTCCCCACAAAACACACGATTGCTTTACTGTAGCAGATCAAGACAACAGTAACTTTTGATTATGTTTGAATGAGGAATCTTTATTAACCTACAAAAACGAGCTTAGCTCTCAGTTAATAACTAAAATTCTGCTATTCTGATGAAAGCGTTCTTTCACTAACAAATTATGTAGTGAAATGTCCGTATACGCAACCGTTCTTCTGGAAGAGTGGAACAGCTTGTGCCATACTTTTAATGTAGTGAATG
The DNA here is from genome assembly GCA_010016025.2 of Alatinidae sp. Z8VKAUB7J3. Taxonomy (NCBI): domain Eukaryota; kingdom Metazoa; phylum Cnidaria; class Cubozoa; order Carybdeida; family Alatinidae; species Alatinidae sp. Z8VKAUB7J3. The sequence goes on along the minus strand of JAAAKM020000515.1, from coordinate 7,944 downwards.
GAACTCACGCCAAGTTTCTCTAGTTCGTGTCAACAATTTCACGCCATTGTTGGTTGAATTCGTCAAAATACTCAGTGAAACCTGCTCTGCGCAATGGAACTTCAAAATATTCATATATTAACTGAACGGCAGTGTCAGCAAAATCGGTGTCATGGAATTCTTCATCAGTGAAGCACCAGCCTTAAATATGAAAGATAGTTGCAGCACTCGCCAAAACAGAGTTGCTATTTTTGTCAAACTTTGTTGTCAAACAAAGCTCAATTGCAGCAACAGGGGTATCTTTCATGGACTACGCTTTCTCTTGCCTGCTCAAAAATTTTCAAGGCAACGCTTTGATGATCAAATTAACTCTCGGAAAATTTGAGAACGCTGGACAACACTCGTTGACCCGTGGAAAGGCGTTCAAACTACGTGTTTTTTTAACCTGTTAAGTTGGCGCTGAGCCCTCTGCAACTTTTGGACTGACCCAACAATGTCAATGCCTTCATCTTGAAAGGCTGCTGACAAGATTTTTGCAGGACCCAAAATTTCGACAAACAATGAAAGTAGCAGCAACATGTGTGGAGTTTTCCATTTCTTGAGCCAGCCTTTAAGTTTTTGACGATCACTGGTGGGAAACCAACTGTCTTGAGATGAATCATGAAACACCAAACTTGTTTAAAACAGTTCTGATGGCATTAAGCTTGTGCCCAATCCACCAACTACCTGATAAGAAACATACAAAGAACTTCAACATTATAAGAATTATAAAAATCTTCTATCACTTGCACAACAAGCGTTTCATTACGACCACCACAGATTCACCGTTCTTCTTCTCTGTGTTCAACACAAGACAGTTGGAAGGGAGAATATTTGGCTAACATTGTGCCTTTCCAATTTTCGGCAGTGCGGCAGGCGGGGAGTTTTCGAGCTTTGACAGAGGACGGCGTCAAAAGAGTTGCAGTGGACTTCTTTGTAGGAGTGGGTTTCTCCACCCCAGTCGAGAAATCACCAAGTGACGACTGCTTTTTCTTCGTTTCTCCCTCACCTGAGCCACTCACTTTTCGCTTGCCGGATTTCTGTATGATGCAAATTACGAGTTCACCTCCTCAAACCACACAACTGTGTTTGATTCTGTAAATGAATCTTTGTCCGTGGACCACAGGGATTACGTAATTTCAAAAATTCCTCCTGTGCAGAGATTTAAGAACAGCTCTATCTCTGAACAAAGAAATTTTCTGATAAACGACCACCAGACAGTAAAGAGGGAATTGGTGTCTGGTTTTGGGAATTTAGTGGAGAAGTTTTGTTTCTTTCGATGTCAGACGATGAGAGTAGCTGCTGTCGCGTCTTTGATCCTTCGTAAAAAAGTTCACCTGTGAAATTTTTTTAAATATGAAACCTGTGAAACGGTCATTTGTACCGCCGTCAATTAAAGGTGGACGGTAAAAACAACGTTTTGGGCGTTATCTAACCGCTGATCTGCCGTTACTTTGAGCTCTGCCAGGGAGGATGGCAAACTACTACAGTGATGATGTGACCGTAAGGGAAGGGGCATTTTGAATGCTCACCCTGACGTAGGCGACTGATGATATGAAATGAAAAGCTTAATGGTGAAAACGTAGGACCACGAGGAGTCGAACCCCTTTCTTTACGTTGCAACGTGATGTGCTAGCCATTACACCATGGTCCCATACCACTGAGGCACAGAAATTTGGAATGTCATTTGTTTCGGCTGACGTCACTACACAGCCCCTCTGCTAGAGGTGAAGCCATGAGGCTCGGTTATTGTGTTGTTCCTGTAAGCTAACGCGACGACAGTGAAATGTGAATTGAGTTGCAATGCTGGCGTCGTGGGTTAGAGAGAGAGTGTGTGTGTTGCAGAGCCGATGCTAGGAGCTGCAGGCTGAGGAGCGTGTTCAGATTTCGGGTCACCATTTGACGTGATTGGATGATGACTAAAGATGAAAAACTCAATGGTGAAAACATAAGACCACGAGGAATCGAACCCCGTCCTTCGTGTTGCAATGTGACGTGCTAGCCATTACACCATAGTCCCATACCATAGAGGCATAGAAATTTGGGATGTCATTTGTTTCGGTTGACGTCACTACAACCCTCTGACCCAAGGATATGGTAAAAGCACGTATTTTTCTTTGCATGCTATTTTATTGTAACTATTTGTTATATTTTTTCTCACATGCTATTTCATTGACGTCAAAAGTAAATGATCACTTGATTTCAGCTTCACTTAAATTAAAGAACCAAATTTTAACCCAATCGTAACCCCGTTTTGTATAGTATAAGGTGGCATATTTGTCGCTTTCCGTAAAATGTAAACTCTACTTCGGGGACACCCAACAAATAAACTTCTTAGAATGGGGATGCACGAATATCACACTTTCTAGTTAACTTTCCAGTTATTTGATATCGTTGATGAGAAAAGTTTCATACAATAGTTAGAGGGGTATTACTTTCCGGAAAATCGTCAACTTTAACCAACAATTGTTATGAGTCAAGATTATTGACTATTTTGAGTTACTGTTATAAGTATGCGGCACTAGTGGGTTCATTGAAAGACGTGGAAACATATTGCAGCTCGAGGGGCAAATTTGAGAAATATCTTTGAGCGGAAGCTATAATTGTTTGTTCTGCTGGGTGGTTCAGTTTTCTATTTTTTTCACAGATAGAAAGCAAAGGCATGCCTGCGCAATCCACATGAACCAGAAAGTTAATCAATTTCAAAAGCTTCAAGGAATTGATAAATTGTTCTTCTTCTGATCGAGTGGATGAAGAAAGCGGAAGTGTGAGAACTTACATAAACCAACGATATGGAGTATATAAATTCAAAAATGAGAAGTCATCCGTACATGGGAAGAGATGTCTAAAAGGCAATAGATATATCTTACAATATCTTCTTTACTTATACGATGTGCTCTAGTTAAAGAAACTTTGGGGATGAAATATTGTTGATGCAATGAAAAATGTCCACAATTAAGTGTTCGCTCTCAAGTGAGTTTTGTGTCAGGTTTCTAACATAGTTTTTTGCTATGGAAGAGAATTTGTCTGTTAATTTAAGGCATTAGGCTTTTGCGATGTCTGTTAGGTTTAGTTCTGGAAAAATAACAAACGTGTTTGTAATTTTGATTATTCAACTTTCAGTCACTTTGTTTAACATCGAAAGCCTCCCCAATAGTTCATTTGAATAATACTAATAAGCTAATTCTTGACATGTAGGCTACTTATTCGATTAATGCCACATAAAGGGAGTCATGTTTGATGATTGCACAACAGCTTTTACTACAAACAAATATACTCTATTTTATTAACTAAAGTGGTCATTTTAAATCAGTATAACGATTGTAGATATTAAGTTGAATGTGAAAGGATTCAATCGACTAAACAGACGAATCTACAGTGCCTTTGAATAACAGTGGCCTATGTGATTAACAATCGCTGAAGACGGTAGCTGATATACGCTGCTAAACCGCAAGTCAGAACGGCCTTGGTTACGCGGTGGCAACGATATTCTTAACACAGCATTTTCTACAAGATGTTAATAATATTCCTTTAGCTTTCGTGTTTTCAACGATAACAAGATTCTGTCTACCAATAACACTTAAAAGTTAATTGAATCTATCAAGAATCTTGAACAAATCTTGCTTGATACCCTTTATAGCAAGGACATTATTACAGCGGCACTAAGAAAGCACTGTCTTGAGTATGTCGATACCACCACGTAACCAAGGTAATTATGGCCTAACAAGCGTTTCCGGTTTAGCTGCGTCAGCGTCCATGCGCGAGAATGACTGAAACTATTGGAAGTAATCCTTGACACAAGTTAAAGGAATTAATACATTAACTTTTACTCATTTGTGGCTTTTAAAAACGTCATGTATTCTTTGAAGAACAATTCATGTGATAATTGCGACTTCATTTTCCCAATTGCGATTGAGAATAATAGACAATAGAACACTCGACAGAGCCACGACTCTAAGTTGGGAAGGAGTCGAAGGTGAAAAGGAACATGACGGCGTAGCCTGAAAAGTAATTTGGCCTGATTCCTTTCGTCTCTGCCTTTGCCGGGGAGTCCCTATCCATACTATTACTATTATCACTATGCAGCAACACTCCAAATAATCATCTAGAATATAAAGTCATAATTTCAACCCTGTAGGTCAGATTTTTGGTTCTGGAGGAAATTCTTAATCCTCGTATCGTAAAGCCTAAAGGACGTCTGAAAGGATACTGCTGCTTTTGTCCAATCTGTAACAATTAATTTCAAAGAATTGCCAAAACTGACTTCACTACATACAGATCTATGTAGTAAACAGGAGGTGGTACTCACTCACCAGGCACAAAGCAAAAACAAACTCATTGTCATCGGTTTGCACGGCAAAAAGCTGCAACTTGCTATCAAAACACTGTTTCAACGTAACGCAGGTTTTATGATTTTTAGGGGCAATTGAGTTTTTAGACAGTGAGATCGTAGATAATTATTCAACAGCGGGTGAGAACGCCACTCAAGGCAGACCCTACGCCGTTTCATTTGTCATCACAGTGAAGTACAACAACTGTAGCTACTGTTCCCCAAATTTTCACACTGACCGTTCTTTTGGATAAAATAGTTTATCAGATGCCGTACTATGCAGACAGTACTAGTAAGCTTGGTATACGTTTCCTTTCAAAATATACAAGTTATAGGTCAAAGAAAAGAAGTAAAACCATCACTAGGGGAAATACATTAAACGCAAAAGTTGTCTCACTTCTCAATTGATCAAAATGTCGTATCACATTCTATTATCCCCAATCGAAAACAAAGTTTTAAAGTTCTACAATCAATAGAAACTCGATATTATCTCAACTAAGCTGTACCACACATACGAAAACTATTTTCCCGAGTATGTTTAATGCAAGAACACAGATTTATAGTTATTTTCCATGTACAAGTAGCGCCTTTTCTTAAAATGCTATAAGCGAGCAACGTACAAACACTTCTTTGCAAAGTATTGTTTTTGCCGTGCAAAGCAAAAGAAATCAGGTGTAACATTGGCTTCACTTTCTTTGTGCTTGGCCTGGGGAGTTCCACCTCCAATTTTATCCATATACCTCTATGCTTCCTTATCACCTCCATGTTTTTTTCAATGCTGTTACATCAATCATTTAATGTCGTCAATGAATGACCCCCCAAGGAGTTAGTGTACTAGTACTTTTCCTGAAACGTTCGACATTGGCTTTTTCAACACCACGTGCCTCTTCGAACATAATCGCTGCGCGGAAATTTTTTTCGTTGCGAAGACCAGACCTCAGGCTGCTTCTATACTTCAAAACTGGCACCTTTCCCATCGTTCTCGTTCCTTATCGTCCGGAGATTGTCAAGTGCAGCCATGGCTAGACCAAAATGCTTTTTCGATATCGCTGCTGGTGGAAACCCATTGGGTCGAATTGTGATGGAGGTAAGTGTGCATTTTGTTCTTTGTGAAATTCGTAATGTTGGTACTGTAAGTTAACATTGGATATTTTATTATCGATAAGACGTTCCAAAGTAGGGCAATGATCAGATCATGGTCGGTTCAGTCGTAAAGTGGAAAGGTAGAAATAATTAGTTGGTATTCAGGGAACAGCAGTAAGAGGCTACTTCTAATGCAATGCTGAAAGGTCTAGTTCGGACCATTGACAAGGTCTGTCTGTGCTAGACCTCGATTGTTTTATCGATGTCTACGCCCTATTGCTCCTTTCCTAAACCTGAGGACTTGACTGTATTTTCAAAGCAATTTTTAAACTTATGCTGTTTGACACGGATATAATTTCCACTTACGTGATGTTAAGTGCGTCTCCTGTTTATAGGATGACAGTACTTCTTCCTACCCCAATCAGGAGAGCTTGCAGGTGAACGCGCGGATCTCCACAGGTCTTAATAAAGGCTACGTAAACCAAGAGTTCTTATGTACACAACACGTCTAATTTAACAGAATACAATATTAATATAAAGGTAGGTGGACGGTACGCCAGGTCATCAACGATTGATACACGCGGTTCATTTCGAGTATTTCCTTCACAGGAAGGGGTAGGGGCCAAGTTATCCATGGGCATGGGCTCACCGTGCAAGATACGTTATTTTATTCATACTCTCCTTCTTAATTGAACTTGACTGACACGCGTCCATTCAGAATAATTTGTACTGAAATCTGCAAACTGGTTGTAGCTATCATGACGATTCCCATTGACTTGTTGCGAGAGAGCGCCCTTCGCCTTGTGTCGCGCGATCTGAAATGGCACGTGATTATATTTTTGCTAGGATTTCTTAGAGATACTAGAATACTTTAAATCATGAGCATCTGGATCTGCTAGTGTGAAAAGGTGATGCCCCTTCGTTTAACAACGGTTGTTCTCGCAGTTGTTACTGAAGTAGTTCTCCAGTTCCTGGTTTGAGAAGCTGAGATAGAATTATCGGGCTGCCATTGTTACATTCATGTATGTCAAGATGCCGAGGCATACCAGGTTAATATAATGGTTAGTGTGTACTTCCCCCCCCCCCCCCCCCCCCAGGATTTTTTCCGTTTTTGGAATGACTGAATCAAAGGCGCGAGGTAGTAGATGGGTAGGTGGTGTTTGATGGAGAAATAACCACCGCCTTCAAGGCGCCGGCACGCGGGGGCGTAGCCTCGTTGTGATTTTTTGTCTTATCTCGGATTTTGGTTAACAGCGGGACTACTTTTTTTACATAGCGTTTGCTTGCTCAATTTTTCGCATATCTTGATATAGCGGTACTTATTTTTTACAAGGTTTTGAGATTTCATTTTTTATACCAAGTTTCCATGAAGTCATCATCCATTGCCTTTCAATTCCCCAAGCATTCTTTTATCCAACAATGTGGTTGGGCTGGAAGTTTGAATTTTTTTTTAGCTATTAACTGAAAACGTAGTTAATGTGTCTAATGTTAACTGCATAAAATTTATTCATCACAAATAATTACTATCATCTAACAGCCATAATAGCCATGTCTGAGTTTTACACCTTGGCACTGTGAAGCAAACTAGAATTCATATCTTACTCAAGGATACCACATCACAGCTAGGGGAGGGGGATCTCTGAGTCTCATAGCCACGCAATTGTGAGGCAGCTGCTGTAACCCCTTGGTCTCATTACAGGATACTGCTCGAGGCATTTAGGTGGACCTGAAACGAACAGGGTACACTTCATTTCTGTAAATGATAGACACCAAATAAAAAGGAAGGCCATGATGCATAATGCATGAAATAGGTATCAATGGATAGCATTTTATTCAGAACAATGGCTTAATTTTAGAAAATTACGATACAATACTTTTTAGCATTTTAGCAAGAAACACAACTAACCGCTTCTACAAAGCACAAACTCGTAACTTGGCTGCCCCATTCAACCATCAAAATGCAAATTTTTAAACCAGAAAGATAGAAATTAGCATTGGAAACTTTAACTTGCCCATATATTTTTAGTTTTTGATGATTGTGAGCCATTATCTTTCCCAAAGTTGACTTTACAATGTGCGGAAGTTGTAAGATTATATATCCAGGAAACAAAAAATAACAGCAAACCCCCACTTTTTATTGAAAATGGAACAAATCACCAACATTCAAAGAAAGAACACAAATGGATATTGATACTTAATGGGACCCTTGTCTTGTCAAGTTTAGCACAAGAACAATACCGTAAACCGTGGTAACTTTGGCAGTTTTTTGAGCTTATTTGATGTTTTCTACCGAACTGAACTAATAATTTCAACATTGCTCTTGAAAAAATAGCGGGAGGGCTGAGTTAAATCGAGCAAATAAGGCATGTTACATATTTTCAAATTTATGACCTAGATATAGCATCCATTGTAAGTTGCCAATGTTACCAGGCTCCAGGGTTACTTTGGCCGGCACATATACACTGCATTTCTGACATTGTTGGAAAGGAATTGTGCATTTGGCATTCATTTTA
>JAAAKM020000514.1:2663-16339 GCA_010016025.2 Alatinidae sp. Z8VKAUB7J3 | reverse complement strand
ACTATGAAGTGAAAGTTTAATATTATTTTTGTCGGAGGGAAAAAGAGGAGTCCTTTAAAGAGTTACCTCATATCAAAGCATTTGCAGGTAAAAGTAACAGTGGTTACCTAACCCTTAGGGGGTTATATCTAAAAGAAACCTGATCATTTATATCAAACTTGTCTAACTTTAGTTTCAGGTGTATTGAGATTCATACACATTGTGCAAGCTTAAGACGTCCCAAAACGTGTCGTCTATAAAGATTGCCCAGTCTAGTTGCCATATGCAGAGCCCTAACCCTTGTTTTGAGATTCAAGAGGGTGTATTATGAGAGATGGATATCGAATGCGATGATTGCCGTCATGACAAAGTCAACGAAAGAAAGATATTGATTGTATTTTTTTGCCGATGACTGCTGAGTGGCAAGAATGTGTTTCATGTCTCTCTTACTCTTATTATATGGAATTTAGTAGCAGTACAACTATACCCGGAAGATACTTTGGCTCCATATTAATGCAAAGCGATCACTGATCAAATACGAAGTTGCTTCTGAAAACAGTCGTGTGAGTTTTTTACCCCACGTCTGCTATCTGCAAATATTTTCTTACCTACCGGCCTTAAGTTAACATTCTTGCTGCGACAAGTGACAGTGTCGTTTGATGAAGCCATTGGTGTTTCTCTGACAGACTGAAACATAAGCAGATGTCGGGTATAATGGAGTTGTTAAGACCGAAGGGTTGATTCTTCTGTAAGTCTGTGCAAGTCTTATCCTACTATTAGCTAAAGTCTATGTTTTCATAGCCGCTTAAGGAGCGTTGTTTCAGTTCTGAGATATTAGTATTATACTTCGGTTGCACTAAAAACGATAGCTTACTGAATCTCAAAATATTACGCGCTGCACAAGTGATCTCCAACGCGTTTGTAGAGTCGACGTTAGATCTATTGTGAAGTATCAACACCTACTACAACGATTTGCATTAGTTTCCGCACTTCAGACCCACTTATTTGTAGTTGCCTTGCTCCCTTCTGTACCTGGAAGATCATTGCATTGGATCTTTTTTTTCTTTGACAGACACCCCTGTGCTTGATCGCTTTCATATATATCAGTACACGCGAGTTTTTAAAGTCAAAATCAAGAATAAAACCAATATTGAGATGATGCGGCTAACAACTAACAACCATCTCTTTGTGTGTTTTATATACTGGTACTCGGGAATCCCTTGTTCATCCAAATAGTAATCGATTAGGTATTGATTTGTCTGTGTAAATGAATAAGTGCTGAATGATTGGTAGATTCTGTTTCACAAATATATAAAGGTATGTTGTCCACAATTTTGGCATGACATTTGACGGTTTTTGACCACAGTTTTATAGGTGCAATAACGCCAAATGGCAAGCCGTCGTCCATCAAGAAAATTGATTAAAAAGTGACAAGACAAAATCACATTACCAAAGTTGCTTATTATTTTTTCAGTTTTTAGTGTCTATAATGTCAGCCGTCATTTTAAGAGCTATGTCAGATAAATAAAAACATTTTAAACGAAAGAAATCCATTAAGAGATTGCAGAAATGGTAAGTTGCACGTGACCGAAAATGATGGTGATCACATTGCCTAAAGTACTACCGTCAATGCAGATGAATTCAAAACAGGGGAACTTAGTGACCGTAGCAGATGATTTGCAAACGTTAAGGCGCCATTCCTTTACGGTATGAACATTGGAGAGTCGAGGGCGGAAGCTTTGGTAGATCGTTTACTTGAAGTTTGCAACAAAACACTGCAAAGATGAAATCTGATGTGTCTACTGCATTTTTATTCCGTCCAAGGAAAGAGTAAATTAGATTTAAGAAGGAAAGGAAAGGAACTATCAGTCACTGCTGCAAATATTTACTATGGAACGGTGAAGCAACGAATTCATCACCTGTTAACTCAATTTTAAGGGTGTTACAGAGCAGATGCAATCTTGCCAGGCGCTCTTTTTATCACATGGTAGCATGGAGAAGGCTACTGAAAGGAATCCTAGAGCAAAATCTAAAAGTAGTAATCACATGTGCAGGCTTTATTAAACCTTTGAACTAAATCTGTCTAGCGAACTTATGAAAACCGTAGAGACTTCGAAAGTCCGCATACCGTTATGGATACCTTAAATACCAGTCCTGTCTAATGGCACAGTGGTTGACGTGCTATTCGCAGTGTCCTATTCGCAGTATCCTGGCAACATCCATTAAGGCTATTCTGTTCCTGTGAAGTCTTCGATGCAAACATCTAGAATAATTTTATGCCGTTATTCCTTAGTGTTGTTCAATGTTATACGGAAGATTTTGCTAATCATTTGTCCCTTAAAAGAGCTCCTGGAAATGCCACAAGAAGTCAAGAACGCATAAGACATTTCTTGCCAAATAGAATTCTCCTCTGCTGATATGTTATCAGGTTTATGGAAGTTTACTGAACATTGTTGGCGAAGCATATGGGAAATTGTGTATGATCTGGTAGTGTGGAAACAGAAAAGGGAAGCTGAATTCTTCAACATCGGACCTGCGCAGGGGAGTTATCAATCCAGGCCAAGAGAATATAAGAGAAGCGATGGATGACTTACTTGACTTACTTGACTTAGTTGCACACTCCAGAGAGCCTTGCCACATTCCTCCGCACTGTTTCCCTCCACTTTGCTCGATCCTGGTAGTTTCGCTCGGCCGTCAACAAAGGCAATCCAGTGTCTGCCCTGACTAAATCTGTCCATTGTTTGGGAGGTCTTCTCTTTGGACGATGAAAAGCGATGGATAACAGTGAAGAATAAAGGAAACTCGTTACTGATAAGCGCCAAGTTTGCTTGACTCCAACGACTTACACCCTTTATCGCCAGGGCGCCTTTTTTTTCTTCTTTACATTTTCCTGCTATACGTTGAAAATTTTTACGTAATTCGATTGCCGCTGACTGCGTGGGATGCTCACGTTATGGGTAATGAAGAGCCCTAAGAGAGGCAATACGTTTTCACTGACAAATTGATTTGTGATACAAAATTTTAATACTGCGTTTAGTAACCGATTCGTGGTGCTAAAATTATTCACTGGACACCGGTCACAGTAATCGTTGAGAGTAAAATATAAAACTTTTCGCGGAAAACCATGATACGAAGAAAAGCCTTTTTGAGCTGTCATAGTTTTAGTGTCCTTTAGGATTATCGTAGTCTCTTTATTTTTTTGCCTTAGACTCCTTGGAAGTGTAAGATAGTCTTCCCTTGGGCTATTGCAGGCGATTTCGATATAGCTACTAACGTATTCTTATTCCATAATGAGCAGCTGGAGGCATCGCCTTTTCAATTACTACAAGAAATAGCAAGCTCTTAAGATCCAGTTGTGTTGCTCTTAATTATTTTCTCTCCGGTAATGCCATAAAATCCCTAGAAATTAGCAGAATGCTTTCCAAACTTAGTTTTATTGCTTCTACAAAAGCTGGTGAAAGGTGAAATTTGATATTCGCTAGTTGGAGATCATTTTAGGAACGTTTAATTTGTGAAACACCGTATATAAAACTATTTTCTAAAACAAAAATTATTTGGAATTTTGACTCTCTTTATTGTACTGGGGCAGCGATTCTAAACAGGTGAAAAGCGAATTACATTGTATTCGACTATTGTTTGCTTCCAACACTAACAATCATTGGAAAGAAACAATCAATTCTGTGGCAGGAAATGGTATTACTAAAAGTACTAGAACATAGCAATTATACCATCACCGGGATATGAACCGGGGACATACTTACAAGAGAGCCTGCTCTACTAATTGAGGTGCGGTGAAGATCATATATTTCTGTAGTTTCCACATTAACTCCCAATGTTTCAACGATGACCATCGACATTACGTGTAGGTAATTTCGGAGAGTAATTCTCCGTACCATGTGAATTGACCATGGAAGAATCGCCATTTCGTATGGCCAATTAATGCCGTTTCTACAGTGCTAGATGACACAAAGCCTGATTCATACTATTAGTTAATGATAATAAAGGAAAAACAAATAATCAGATTTGAAAAGAACACTAGAGAAATAGAAAGCATGTCACCACCGGCAATCAATGTTGCTTTCGCGGCGTGAACTCTGCCAACTGAGCTAGGTGACGTCCAATGTTAACATACTCTAGTCTCTACTCTTTCGGTAGTCGCCACATTAGCTCCCAATCATGCACCGGTGGACATCGACATCCAGCTCAACTGGAGATCGGCCTCTCTCCGCCATGTGAGTTGACCAAGGAAGAACTGCCATCCGGCTCGTCAATCTGTCCAAACCCCACTTACAGCAAAACGTATCATCGAGAGGAGAGGATTTAAAATGTCAGTTTTAAAAGGACACTAGGGAAATAGAAAATATGTCCTCACTTCTAGTTATTTCAGGCTTTACATCCCTCGACATACACATACACACACACACATTTGGACTTTTAACTGCCTTAATGGCTTGTGTTTTTGGACCAATCAGCATCCACTACAACAAGATTAATTAAATAGGCCTAGCGAGAAAACGAATCGGCGTCGGAAAGTGAGTAGTCTGAGAAATTCTGAATGTGATTCTTCGTATCGCCAATCATACTGCCGAAACGTTTCTTTAGAAGATAAATAAATATCATCGAAAGATAACATCGAAACATAATTGAAAATGTGTACTTTGTGAATTATATATATTATTTATACGCACAGCGGAATGTTGGCTAATTGAGCACACATTTTCCCACGAGGATAGCATTCCGATGTACCAAATATATTTCCTGAAATGCAAATGTGTTTTATGCCAAAATTTCAAGCAAAAGCAGCTGTCCCCTTTTTAATAAATGGCATCAGCAGGATTGTCATCAAGGCACTGCAAGTACCAATACAAATGGTTGGAAGCCATTCTGGTATCTCACCAAGATTACTAGGCCATATTAACCTTAGACTACGAGCTTTTTTCCCTTTCTGTCCTGATTTGAATATTTGGTTTCTTATGCAGCACGGCCTCAATAATAACGCATTCAAACGTTGCGCGTCAGCCTTGAATCACGGATCACACGTGTCACTAACTGCCATGGATACCACGTTACACCCCATATTTTATGTAAAGATCGCTTCACATGCTTTCATACTCAAGTTTAGTTGCTTCATTATCATGCGCTGGGTTCCAAATAAACAACTAGTCTTCAGCCTAACATGTAAATGCAGCTTTACGTTTTCCACCTCCTCAGTTGGTAAAGTTAAAATACAGCCGTACTCACACTAACATCGGTTGTCGAAACGGCTGTACTTATGACGGTTTGATACCCTTTTATCTACAACCATTTCGAGATCAGTTCACACTGGTTGCATCCTCGTAGCGGTTCATAATAATCGGTTAATAATGGCGGATAATAGCTGCGATGGGAAATTGCTCTTCGTTGTTGTAGTCATAGAGTAGGGAACCGGTTCACCAAAACTATACCAGCGCTTAGCCAGAGTCTCTCAATGAGAGAGCCTGGTTTAATTTTTATTCATAAAGGCTACAATTAACTCAAAGGAATATTCATAGGAACTCCAAGACAACTCATGTTCGTCGACGAATACTACACAGTTTTGTGAGTCCCTGAAGTTAAGGATTTATTTTCTTGTCCGAGCTGGGCTTAACTTACGTCATCTACAAATCAATAGCCAACATCACCAGCATGATTTTGGTAAGAAACTCCTGTTTTGCCCTGACCCGCCCCCAGATTGCACGCATTTTGACATTTCCACACCTAGGCTTTCCTTAAAACGGTTTCGAGACCGCATCCATAACCGATGTAAATTACTTGTCACAAGTGATTTATGGAATCTCTAATTCAGTTCTGGTTGGTTCATTAGTCCTCCTGTAAGGTCACATTTTGAGGACATTAACACCAGGTATGGCCCGTGTCATGTGACACAAACCGTGTCACGCGAAGTCGGTTGGAAGACTTTCAGTTGTTTTAACTGGGGTTCACACGTGACACGAGAAAACGTGACTTCTGTGGCCTAGCGACCATATAGTTGATTTACGACCCTGCAAATCTGCTTACCTATCTGTGATATTTGTTGAGACCGCAAAGGACGCATTGTCAATAGATCTAAAAGCTGCTGAGCACGACCCATTTTTTCCTAGGCAGCTATTTTGAAAGTAAAATACTATATTTTCATTTAAGTTCAGTCAAGATGTTGCTAACCGATTTATAGGACTAATTGTATATAGCGAATATTCTTAATTCCCTGACAACCTAACTTTGCAAATCGTTTTACTTTCTGCGGGATTTAGTAACAAGATAAGGCCTATATTCAATAATACTCGAGTGCGACTTCAACCATGTTGGAAATTATCATCTGAGTAATAGAACTTCGATTATGAAGAAGGCTATGTTGCTTTTTTTTCGCTACTTATCTCACTACGGATCGGCCAGAAGATATAATCTTGAGATTTTTGTGTGGGACTTCCCGTGTCACTTCACATCATGCAATCTATAATGTTAGATTTATGTATGATGTAATAGTTTTATGAAATGCTAGGTAACAGTGATAAAAATGGAAGCAGGTGTCTCCCCTTCGACTGTTGGTAGGAAGGCGTTAGCTACATTGGCTTGTGAAAAATTAAATCGGTTGATTCTTGAGTATTTACAAGCTGCCTAATTTAACAGCTATACATGTTCGTCAAGGTGTTCCCATGACAACTTCTCTAGATTTTGGGAAAGGAATATGCATCAAGTATAGGTCTTTACTCTGTATTAAATACGAGATAAAAGTACTGTGGCAATTCCAATAAATTGTACTCAGAGTGGAGCGTTTGTGCGTAAACAAACTAGCTATTTCGAGAAGAGGATTAAAGTGCTTGCTAAAACTTCTAGATCACGATGAAAGATTACTTCCATTACCTTGCTTATTATTGCAAATGCTGTATAATAGGAGGAAGGATGTAGAGATTGGAAGGCAGCTCAAGGACCGCCGTTTGTGTAAGGAATTGTTCAGTTGAGCATGAAAAGATTACAAACTTAAATGTAATAGTGGTTTTCCCACCAACTCAGTACTCACAGAAACCATTTAATGTAACTACCCGTTTGTTAAAAATGTGAAATGTCACCATGAAAAAGCCTCACTTGAAACAGGGAACAGTTGGAAAAACAGTTCTTTGTTTACCGAGATTAGAACTAAGTAGATATACGTATCATCTAAACCCGGCAAAAGCACCCTCTTGTATTGTGTAGTAATCACAAATTCTATAAATGCAGAATTTACATATGTAGCCCACAGTAGAAACTTAACACATGTAGAGCTAAGAAATACCTTCTTTGCTGAAGTTCTGCTACCGAAGAACAACGACAGTTGCAGCCAGGGAAAATGTTGGGCCATGTTATTGGCTGATAGATTGCACGGATAGTCTATGATAGTACACTACTTTGAGACTTTGAGATATTTGCCTTTGCGCTACACGAGTAATTAGGCCTATATTCGATACAGTGCTACCGCTGCAGCAGTATTTAACTCTGAGTCTGCGGCTGGTACATTTCATTAGTGTTGTAAATCCCTCTTTTAAATACCTTTATAACATATCTCGCAGATATGATATTCTTGATATATTTCCTCACCAATTTCGCTCCGATCTTACATATTCCATAGCCATGCCAAACCGCACTCCATGGATCTCGAAATAAGTGGTTTCCAATGGTTGACTCGTTTCTTATTCATTTCTTCAGTTGGACTGTGCCTGTTTCTTGTCAGTTCCGTGATTATTCTTTGCGCACGGTTTGTCCGTGGCGATCTTCTTCTGCACTCTTCCTCTACTGTTCGCATACAATTTCGACTATTATTCCTGATCCTTACGTCGATAGTTCTTGTCCATATGCCCCGCGCCGACTGTACTTCTCTTGTATTCCTTACCTGACAACTACCTGTTCCTTGTGAAACCTTTATTATTTTTTGTTTTAAAATAGCTTTACGTTGCATTAAGAAGGATATTTGTAGCTGTCAAAGCTTAATAATCGAGACAAAGACCTATTCAGTACCTTTGATTTCTAACATCAGCATACTGAAAGCGTAGAATATGCCATCACCGAAGTCCTCAAAGTTCGTAAACTATTAAATATTTTGGAATAATGAGTACTTAACGATGTTTGCTTCAAGAGAATGCACGGTAAATGATGCGTTGCTGTTCAAGGAAGACTACAAACATTGTGTAACCTCGCAATCAAAATTTGGGACATGAATATGGTAGAATTGTTGTAGTTTGAGTTTGAGCTTCTTTTGCTTTTTCTAAGGACTTCATCAATCAGTGAAGTTAAAACATGTTAACAAGAGATTGCTTAATATTTGACGCAGTGCAAGTCACTTCATTTCAGATATAGTTGGATGGTGATTTACTTCTACTGCCGTACGAGATATGCACAATTTGGATCACTAATAAAAGAAGCAAAACGAAGAAACTGCATGTATTTTTAAATCTTCAAAGGAGTTCCCAACGCGAATGGTGGAAAGGAAATTTAGTTTTCCACTGCCTTTAAGCTTCTCGAAAATGTGATCCAGCTAGCAGAAATGGCAGGAAAAGACCGAGAAGAAGCTCAGCGATTCAAAACAAAAGAAGTCTTTTAATCTTGCTGTCATACATTCATAGTTGTTGGTGTCTGGGTTGTGTGTTCGCCATGAAGCAGCCTCATCGGCTATGAATTGGCCGCCATTATTCAATCATCGATTTCAGAAGTGGTCATTCAGTGAAATTAATTTGATATCCAAACCCACGGACCCCGTCTCACATTTAAGCATTTGAAGAAACTATATGAGATTTACCAAATTTCATCACAAGCTTAGCAACTAGCACTACGACGGTATCTTTGAAAGATGGTTACCAGCTGAAATCACTGCACCAAGTTTTAGACAAATCACATCTCTATTCCGCGAGCCAACGTCTCTAAAGCAATGTGTTTCTACAAACAAACATTTTTATTAGTTTTTTGGAAAAAATCACCTTTTGGATTAGGCAATGGCTTTCTTCAGTTGGGCCTTGAGACTGGAAGCTAGATTGTTCGACAGCTACACGCCCATTTCCTCTTTTGACAACTTTGTGCCGTTTTCTTGTCTCAGCACACTTAAAGCTTGTAAAGACTTTGACTTGCATGGAACTGTTGTTACTATCGTTATTACTGCTTTATCTCTCTATTTATATACAATGGTCATTATAAAATGTCACTGCCCCATATCACTGTCGGGCAAAAGCAGCCGGAAGAGCTGAACTATTAACAAGTTTAGTTAAGAATTAATAAACAGCAATGAAATATTTTGAAATTATATCATTTGATTAATCCAGTTAACAAATATCTTTTGTTAATGTGCTTCCATTTATATTTGTATATGAAGTCGGTGTTGACGTATTTATTTATTATAATTTATTTGAAAAGTTGGTTAGTGGTACAAAATTTGAATATTATTTGTTTATTTATCTATCCACTTATTCGTCCATTTATTGGTTTACAGAGTACATATTATCTTACTGAATCGTAAAACAGTTCTCATAAGTAGCCTTCATAGATCTCCTATAGACTCCAGTAGACCATGTAATTATGGCTTAATCGTTGAACAGTCTGGATCTTTGTTTTAGTCGCCGTTGTATCTGAGAACTTAATTAAATTGCGATGGATTGTTTTAATTTGAAAAAATGTTTACAAACCGGAATTTCGGACCTGGTAGCATTCCTCTCGCATATTTTTTCAACTATGACAACGGTAAATGGTACAATTAGTACAGTTTCTAGAACATTCTGTTCGTCGAGCTTCGGTGATTAGTTAATGGCAGACAATTTATGATACTACTCCAAGGAAACAGATAAACAGGTACTAAGGCGGCTAATGAGATGAACCTAGTAGATATGCAGAGTATTATAATTACAGAACAACGTACCTATGGGTTAGAAGACTGGCCTACTTTCTTGAGTTAAGTTAAGGAACACGGTTTTACTTCGGCAGAAGCATTTGCCATCACATCCTGGACATTTTTGTAATTTGCAGAATTGACAGCAACTCAAAAGATCCCAACTGTACTTGTTCCGTCGTGGAGCGGAGATCTCGTCAGCAGTGACCTTGCCCTAGGGTTATTCAAATTTGTTCCTTTGAAATCAGATGATGTGTCGAAATGTCGAAAGGAAATTATTGTAGATGTAGTAGTATTGTTAGCCACAAACGGATGTCGATTACATGGGTTAATATTCAGTGGCGATCGGTGACTTGCCTTCTACTTAAAATGGATCAATGAAATATCTAAGCCCTAATATTTGATGCCGTAAATTGTAAAACTAGATATTACTAAAAATTCAAAAGTGGATATTTCACTGTTCACTAACGGACTGCTTTTACTCAATGTAACTATTGAATTTTCGAATTTTAAATGTGGATATCTATAATTGATGATTGAGAAGTGATGTCGCTACTGTCAGTCATAACTTGCTCACTGAGGTAGGCTTATCCAGTTGTATTTCAGGAGAGATCCATTAGTGTATGAAACAGCAGTTGGACATCGACTAAATCTGCTCATATTGTCTGTTAAGTGTTGGCATAACACGGGGCCAGCACGTCATTCAACGCTTCAAGCTCGTTATCGAGAGATAAAACGGCTTCAACCACTGTTAAACAACATGAGGTCATTTTCCATAGAGCTGCTTTTCATCCACAGTTTTTCGACGATTAATCCTTTCTCTCGGCAATGTTGCCTGTCTGCGATGATATTTGCTACCCTAAAGAATGGAACACTCAATTGGCTATCTTGATCTCTGAGACTCTGTTTACTTTATCAAAATGCACGCAGCTGTTTTCTGAATGGCTGTACTATATTCGCTTACATCATATTGGCAGCGGAAATTTCTGTTGATATCACAGAATTTATGCTCAGTTATTACAGCTTTGAGCTTTTGGTGCATAGAATTCGGAGTCCAGACTGAGATTTTACTTGTGACAAAAGAGAAAGAACTTTTATGTAGCAGAATGAAGATCAAGGCAAGTGGAAATATCTGCTCATTCTCTAGAAGCGGACGCTTGATTCTTAATGGATTATCAAAGGATAGCCTTCACTTAAGTGGTTGTTTTTCTATGGAGTCAACATGTAGCATCTGCCAATATTTAATAGTCAAGATAGAGGGAGCGAGGATGAAAACTTCCTCATAATTCGGCAGACATTATACTGATAGCTTTTGATCATATTGAACATCCAGCTTGATAAAATTAAAGAGGTCATTCTTTTCAATTACTGATATTATCTTAAGACTTCTTACAATCGACCATAGTGGATTTACTTGTTGCAATCAGGAAGAATATTGGAAATGATGGAAACTGGCGATTCCAAAGTGTATCTGTATGATAGTACCTTAAACTACCTTTGTGTTGGCTTTAAATCAAGGGTAGGAAATCTTACATATTGGCTAATATTTCTCGAGCCTTCGAAAAACACGTTAGGTTACTTTACAAGAAATGCATACACAACGGATCTCATGGCCGCGGAAGACAACGAGGTATGTAGTCCCTTGACATTTTAAGGGTGAGTGTAATTAATCCGTGGCTAAATTGCACAGATACTAGGTTTGGGAGAATAAGCCGTTCTGACTTGGTAAATCGCAATTTCAGAAGATCAGACTTCCACATCAAATTTCCATTGCGAAATTCTCTCTGATCTGCATTTGCTGTTCAGTTTCGGGATATTTACGTACCAGATTTAACTACTATACTTACATACCTGAAGCTTCGAGACTAAATAACTTTTGCCTTTTTTTATAGAGGCTCTTGTCCACTCGTTTTTTTCGAGTAGTTTCTTCAAAGGGATTCCTTAATTTAGCTCCTAATCTTGCAATGATCAGTGCCGATTCAAAACTTGTAGTTGCCGGCGTCAACAATAGTGATAATGCCATGTGGTGATTTGTTACTATTAATCAAAGTATTTATAAAACAAATTAGGAAAGTTGGTTTTCTTTGATAGTATAGGTTGTCCAATTAAATAGATAAAGAATTGAAATACGGAGTATAGTTGAATAGGTTGTCAAAGTGCGGTGATTGCTTCCATTTTCAACTATCGATATGTATTAAAATCGGACGATTCTGTGATAAATTTCAAGGACGATTCATGAGATAACTTTTATCTATACTCTAAGAAGTGTACCTTTGATAATTCTTTTGTCCATTTGAAAATCGTAAACTTAATAGGAATTTTAGGTATTGTTTATACCTCAGTGGTGAATCGACTGGACGCAACGCTTTTTTTCCGAAGTAACACGTGACGGTATTATGAATGGCAGGCATCTGTGTGGGCTAGTCTTGACTGAAACTATGAACATTACTACAACGTTAATGCATATTGCAAGAGTCCTTGTTAGTACCATCGACTTTGCCACTGTCATCGTCACCACCACAATCATCTTTAGAATCATTATGATGATGATGATCATCCTCATCATCATCATCATCATCATCATCATCATCATCATCATCATCATCATCGTCATCGTCATCATCTTCCCTTTTATTATCAACTTCATCTTTAGTATCATCATCATCATTATCATCATCATCATCATCTACACCATCCACATCATCATCATCATCATCATCATCATCATCATCATCATCATCATCATCATCGTCATTATCGTCATTATGATCGTCCAGATAAATAGCACCACCATCAGTTTAATCTGCTCGTGTTTGTCGTCGGTGTGCTGATACTGCTGCTGACGCTGGAGTTGCTAATCGAAAATGATAATGGTGATGGTGGTAACGATGGTGGCGGTAGTGGGTGTGGTGAAGTCATGGGGATAATGGATCGCATAATGGTCATCAGCAACGATACTAATGATTTTCATTCTTATCCTTACAATCACTTTCATTGCTGTTGTTACCGTAACTCAATGTGACCATCAGACATCACCATCACTGTGACTACCATCATCAATTTGTTATGCTATTGCTTAAACCACTCTTATAATATACCTGCGGTTCTTCTAATTGTCAGACACCTCAGAACATATGGAATAGTCTTCCTAGATATTTTTCTGACTATCAAAGCCAATTGTTTATCCAAGTGCATAATATATTAACGGAGTTTATAAATCGACTCCATTTTATCGTACCTGATACGTTATGTCTGTATGTATGTTTCGGCTTTGATGATTTGCTTTGTGAATTCTAGTGTAGAGGAAATAAACACATAATGTTCAGAGATCATCAATAGTGTATGAATAGTGTATGAGGGTGTAGATGGTGTAGGGGAAGTAACTCCATCGCTTCTCGGCCTTTCGGTGAAGCTGTGGCAGCTTTATTTTTCTCGTTAATTGCAAATGCTGCCCACGATGTGTGAGAGACGGTTCTACTGACTGGTTAAGTGTGTCTAGTGGTTTGCTTCCTTGCCTGGTAACCCCAATTAAGGGGCGTAGCCCTGAGGTGCTCTTACTGCTATTTGTTTATAATCAACCTGTTTGGTGTTTATCTGTTTATGTAGGGTAGTTTTAATATCGGGGTCGTTGTTCATCAGAGGATTTTGAACGAGAAGTTGCTATAGCTCAATCATTTCAAGCGAATTTTCTTGTGGAATGACACTGGACGCTCTCAGACATCATTATTTTGTAGGTGAATGTTTCAACCTCTATTTGAAACTTTCCCGTGGACAGTACTGTTGCGTGACTTAACCAACAGCTTGCGATGTTCGGTACTGACAAAGGCTAGTTTAT
>JAAAKM020000512.1:0-16340 GCA_010016025.2 Alatinidae sp. Z8VKAUB7J3 | reverse complement strand
TGCATTGAAACGTGGTCAATAATTTGTGGGTTTTTTCCCGTATTCGAGCGTAAGATTAATAGGGGTGTCACCAAGTTTCCCTGTAGCAATATAATACAGCGTGGCTAACGGAAGCCCCATACATATTATAATACAAGATAGCTACTTCACTCCAACTGTATTGTACATTATTGTCACTACTTTCTTTGTATTAATTGTAAGAGAATCTTCGATTTTCATCTTTTCTTTTTAATTTTTGGATTCTTTGCAATCGTTGCTTTGTATCCGGTTTTGTTTGCGTTTCATTGTGTTACAGTAGATGTTGGTATTTTAACGAATCAATGTGCGGAAAGCCGTACTAAGTAGGGTCTTTTGTGGACAGTGTTATGGAATTCCATGGACAGCGTAGTTGTATCGTTTTGTATTGTTTGTTATTTGCAGGGTTGTGCAACACGTGATCATAACGTCAAATCTAGAGAGGTTACATCGACAGAAACAGATGTAGATGAAAACGGTTAGTTCATAAACTACTCTCTGTTGTATCTTGAAGTTAAGGTTTGCAATTGCTGCCATAAGGATACAATCGAAGGGTTGGTAGATGGTGTTAAATGAGGAAGTGTCTGAGATAGCAGTATAATAATTAATACCACATGCGGAAGCTGTATGGCATTTGATCGTAGTATACACCTTTGATTTTAGTCTTATAACACATTCGCTTTAGAGTTACTTTGAGGAAAGATGTCTTTTCAATTGTAAGTGATGCATTCGATTATGGTTGATGTTATATCCAAAGGTCTCTTGATGGAGTTACCAAACACTTCAGTATAAAGGCTCTCTCCGATCCTTTTTTCAGAATTGTTAGAAGGCAGTATCTCGAAACTGAATTCACGATGTGTAATGCTACAATTAGAAAAGGTGAAAGACGTTGTGTGCACACCAAAACATGCAGATACTACAAACAGGTAAGAAGTTTGAAAAGTGATTCAATCGATCAACTGTATTTGATCTTCATCAACATTTACACTTTTGATGCTTATCAACATGGCTGGTCGTGATCCATTGTGCTCCTAGCTATTTAAGACGATCATTATTAGCTGCGTTGACACAAACTCAAGATAAAATGGCTTTCCGTTGTCAGAACTGACACGTAATACTTTGCACAGAATGTACTGTATCGGGTCACACTGAAAACTAAACTGACTCTCAGCAGCAGCATGACCCCTTGTGTGGATTATGACCCCTGTGCATAGCGCACTTCTTTTTGTAGTAAAGTGCGACATGCCCCTGGGTCAGATCAGTTAATATGATGCTTTGGATTTCATTTATGATTGTCGAAAGCCCCTTTCTTCTTTTCAATGTTACTATGGACACCTGCATCTATAAGGCAAGCACTGAACTTAGCGGTCACACTCGGAATATGTTTTACCTCTTTTGAAGCCCTGCTTACCAGGAGTAGAAGGTGTCAGTGTAACGCCTGCTATGATTTCAAAGTCACAGATAAGTTGCCCTTATTCATAACAGCAAAGCCACTGATATCCATGTAAGGCAGAGATGGCACCTCTATAGATAGACGTTGCTGCATTTAACGCTTTTCATTGTGATCAAGTCTTGAAATTACGTTGTTTTGAGTTGTTCATAGTGAAAGTCAGTATTGTGGTTCAAATCTCCTTATTCCTACCCCCTTTACAACTTGAACGAATCTAGAGTCAAATCTGTACTACCTACCAAGTGAAAAGATACTGTACTGTATTGCTTTGTAAGGGTTACGCGAGTTATCTCGTCAATAACATTTTGTTCATTGAGTTGATGTTTCACTGCGGAAACATTATGACTCAGAACCAAGAAAATTTGTGTTGTACAGTGCAACGTTGTCACGCTGTGAACATTAAATGTACTGTGCTGATGATTAAGGAGTCCATGGGTTCATTCCGTAGCACATGACTGTCTGCCAAGCGTACCTTCTCATTCTAAATGTCCATCGATGTCTCTTTTTCTACAGCTCCCATTAGCTCTTCTTCATCTCTCAGTCTGTCCATCTAACAAAGTCCTTTTTCACCTTTCACAACTTTCCAATTTCCCGCTGATCTTCGGAGGGCACTCCACCCTTTTTCGAATTCTTTGGTTGAATACAAGAGCGACTCTTCTCAGGTCATGGTCACAACCAGACTGGATCATCGTGCCCTTGCCACTGCTGATGCCCCACTCTTCTACTCTGACTTAAGCCAATCCTTTTAATGCATTCAAGTATACTCATTCTCAAGATGCTGCACACATTCCACATTCCGATCTCTAGTGCCTTGGTGCTGTAAAGGTTCACAGCTTTACAACCTCAAGGTCTTGGCACCCTCCCTAACCGGAGGCCGCTCCTTGCTATTGCCAAGGACCGTTTAACCAGTAAGGAAATCAATTTGTTACGATTCGTGACGACGTTGTGTATAGTAATGAATAAGAAATCGAAAATTTATTGCCAGCACCCTGCCCATGTAATTTTTAGTTATGTACTGTTTCACTGGGTGTTTAGTACATTTTCTCATCCTTTTGTTTAGGTTGTTGTCCGGGCTCTGCTTCGAAGACATTGTTAGGATCGACCCCATAGTATGTTTATATTTGCTATCATTGTTATTAATTATATGAACGTGCATATAGTATGCTTCCACGTTTGTTCTTGATTTGCTCTTTAAGACCTTGATCAAAGGAAATTTATCATTTATTTCGTACATACTTCGTGCATTCGAGAATCTTATTTATTGATTAAAAGGTGATAATAAGGCGACTTCGTTGATTGTAGGGTGGATTTAACGAACTATGAACGGGTCACAAGTACGATATACCATTTGGAAAAATGTTCTCGTGCGTTGGTGCTTACATTTATTTAGCTGCTTTTAGTGCAGTTGGTTGCCCTGAAGAGGTCTTGGAGTAAAGCGTAACATTATTTAAATGACAGTATCCTTATTGGCATTTACGAAGTAAACTTGTTTGTACGTGCTGTGTACGAGTCTATAGGGTAAGACCACGGCTGCAAAAATCCTCACCAAAGGTAATAGGCAACAAGGCAGATCGTAAGTAGCTGAAGCGAAGGTTAAAAACGTTAAGTTTTCTTCGTACGAAAAGAAGACGTGTGTTTACTTTGCTAGTAATCCAGAAATCGCTACTTAAATCTGGTACTTCATGACTGTCTGATGTTATCTTTTCACAGCGGAATATTCATCGGCATAGTAGTACCCTAGTAATATGTATCGAATGTCCTTCAATCATGTATTCATATATGCTTAGTTCGCGTTCCGTGGCTTTTGTTTCAAAACAATGTCTTGAGTAACATGTAAGGGTCTCAGGTTGTGTGTTTTGGAGGAAGTTATCAATCGATTTCTTATCCTGTGTTCAACGCCATTACCTCTCGGCTTTGAGCACAATTTTTTAACTCATGTTAAACTCTGAAACAACTTCAAGGTTTCACAGTTCTTAACGTCTCTTGCACTGTCAGCACTTCGTCGCCATTTTTCTCAGGGTATGATAGCATTTACTTAGTATTGTGACCACCAGACACAATTGAGCTCGGATTTCTCTAATTTGAGTACTGTACCTATTCAGTTTTAATGAGGAGGAAAAGGAAAAGCACACACTATATCCAAGGTGACCCAGAGTAGAACTGACATACATTAACACTTGACTTTCACAAAGCCATGAAGCGTCCCACGACTTACCAAAGTTGTATCGAAACCTTGCCGTTCATTTTGTGGGTATAGCATCACTAATGAAGCGTCAGACAGCTCCTGCTATAGTTCATGTTTTGCTTGCAATTTTACTTCACAAACTCAGGGCACAAGACGAGCACCACCGTCCAAGAATAATTTGATCAGTTATGCGAAACGAACATCTGTAAGTACATGTGATTGTCTATTAGTACAGTGGTCCACGCGCTTCCTCTTCCCGCGGACCCTCGGCTATATCAGAAATTTTACTTGTGTACCATTTAACGAATTGTATTATCAAACGAAGTGCGCATTTGCACATAATATGCATTTTTAGGTATTCGATTCGGAATTTTCGCAGCTGTGAAAAGTGCAGCGAAACGTTCCGTTGATATTTACACCCGAATTACCCATTTAGGATGACCTACAGATTTCTGAGCGCCTATCTGGAAAGTAGTCGACGTCGCTATGCAGATAAGTATGAATACGTACCTTGGCGTCAATGCATGGTCGGCATTTTTAAGGAAATATATACTTTACCGTTGTCCAGTCTTACTGGACTTGAAATACAAAGCAAGAAAAAGACAATGACGTGCCAAGGTTCGCTCAGCCTGCCATCCTTACTGAGTAGATAAGATGAGTATCAGCTATGTTGAAAAGTGGAGGTGAACATGACTTTGGATAAGAGTGGTGACTTGTGTTACATATATGTTGTGCCCAAGTGCGATCGGCGTTTTTTTTTCTTTTCTCCTCCTACTTCTCCCTTTTTCTCTTCTTCTTCCTCTGCTTCTTTCTCTTCTGCTTCCTCTTCTTCTTTCTCTTCTACTTCCTCTACCTCTTCCTCTTCTTGACTTAACAAATAACAATCGTTTGGCTTTGTTCATTTGTAGTCACGTTGTCACGAAGTTTCATGCTTTTCGTGGAATACCTAGTTTTTGTATAAAATGCAAAATACTTTCAACACACTTGTCGTGGTTTTTATAAATAGAAGCAAAGGTACTAGCAGGTATTACCTTTACAAGTTTGCGCCGATAGCAAATGGTCTTGTTTCCACTTTATAAGACAATCAGACGGTACGTTTCATTCTACGGGTATCCGAATTTTGTTGATGGCCTAAGGTTAAGAAATTCTAATGTACAACATTCTGTCTTGCTTGTCTAGTCTCGATACAAAGTTGAGCCTTTGTCGCCGTCACAGAAGAAGACTTCACGGAATGTTAAAAGGGATGACGAAGAGGAGGATCAAAGTGAATTAGATGAGCCGACAGTTGGTAAGATTACAATTAATCAACTTATCTTATACTTTTGATACGTCAGAAGTATCACGGTTGCCCCACGGTGCACACACACACACACACAGACATATGCACACGTGCATATACACCCGCATGTACAAAAAAATCACACACACCTACACACACAGAGACACACAGACATATGCACACGTGCACATACGTCCGCATGTACAAAAAAAATCACACATACATCTACACACACAGAGACACACAGGACTGCACATACGCACGCGTACATTCACAAACACACGGACACGTATGCGTTTACACGTGCACACGTGCATACTGGTACGTATGTCAAGCGTAACATCGGATGAATCCCAGTACTTTGCTAACTTCCATGTTTCGAAAATGATGTGTAACAGCTGATTTTATAGGATGAAATGGGGGAAAGAAGCCTTTTTTACCAATTAAAACTAATAGGGAAGAATATAGATGCATGGTAGGACTATATGAAACTAAAAGCACCAAGTGAAAATTACTGGTTGGAACCAGTTGAAGTTAGCATTACTAGACTTAAAAAGACCTACCACGTAACAGATAGCAAGAAAACAAGAAAAGACGTTTCATATTGTATGAGTAATCGAAGTTGTGGGAAGTCCAGGTCATCAACGTTATTAACGCAATGAGATAAATGTTAAGAGTGTGCAGCAGAGGTAACAACTTTTCACGGTGGATTTATGGCTACACTAGTTGTTAACTTTAAATTAACGTTCTCTGCTATGCTGATGGATAAACAAACAGAGGACATCAGGCGCAAGTTACAATAGTGTGCTTTTAACATTGCATGAGAGAGTGGAGACGAGGCCCAGACTGTAAGGGATTTGGAAATATGAAAACCTCGGAGATTGTCAAGTTGGTGAGAGATGTCCCAGAAGTTGAAGATTTTAAGTAAACGGAAGGTGTATTTCAAAGTCATGGAGTAAGTGCAAGGAGGTAAACAGGTGCACCCAAGCTTGCTTAATCAAACTTAAACAGTTTGGGGGTATTGTGCGCTAGAAAGAAGCCTATTAAAGTAGAAGATGAATTTATAAGACAGCACTGCTACGAACGTATGATGTACAGATTAGATTTGATAACAGATACAAAGAGATGTGAAAAGCAACTTAACGTGGCAGACTTAAGGATACAAAGGTTTCTGATGGGCGTGATGGGCGTTGTGTGAAGGGAGTTTAGCAGAGGAACAAGAAACTGGGCAAACTGTAATGAAACTGTAAGAGCAGTTGGACTACGTTGATATGGTAGATTGTAGGTAACATGTAAACTCTGTAAAAGGAGACAACACAAAAGCTAAGAAGAAGTTTGGGGACACAATAGCAGAAGACATGTATGATTATGACTTTTAGACCCAAGATCTAGATGGTATATTGTGGACAGGACTAGACGGTTGTAGCGCCCTCGTCTTGCTAGCAAGCAGCGGGAAAAAAACAGTGCTGGAAGCATCTAGTAACCGGTGCACAACTGCTCTTCTATCCATTTTGAAATTGTTGCGGGGAACTTTTTTTCGGAACAACGCCCAAGAAGGGACGAGGAAGCGTAATACAGGTGATGTGGCTGTTTATGGATATAGACTGAATATGAATAAGATTGACTGTTCTTTCGCCAGTGAGACGCAGAATTACCCCGACACCAAGTGTGGAACAACATCCCAAAAATCTATTGACACTAGCGATCTTAGGCTTAGGGATAGTTTTCAGTTTGCTCTTCCTAACTCTATATTTTATGTGCTTCAAAGATTGATGTCCAGAAGATGTCCAATTATCCCCTAAAATGCCTGTCTTTTCTTACTTTGTTCGCAGTGCAGACTCATGACTTATAAGATCAAATTTGTAGACAACATGACTTTCCACAAATCTTTAATATTATTTTATATAACGCTGCTCTTGGTTTTCTTGCAGTACGAGTAGTCATCAATCCGGCAGTGAAACCTAAGAATCATCTGGAGAATTTTTCTGGGTAAGGTCTGTTTTTGTTCCTTGTGGGGTTACTTAAGGATTTCATGCCTATGGCCATATTCAAAGGGTAATAGTCAGGCAATTGCACGCCTTTTTTATGAAAGAGCTCGTTGTTTGAGTGAAAAATAAATTTTCAGTGCAGCATATGTGATCAAAAAGCTGTATCATATAGTGGAGTCACGCCTGACTTACCCTGATATTATGTAAAACATTTAACGCCTTTACTTCGCCTTTTACAATAAGTCATTTAAAATACAACAAACGATATGAATATCGCAGACACTTCTAACACAAGACACTTCAACTCTTACGTTACACTAACACATAAAAATAAAGTTTCATAGAGGTGATACTCGATAACTGATGTCGTTCTCGTTCACTCTACAGATGACTCGAGAATGTTCGTGCCTGCTATCATGTGAAAATTTAGCACAAAATGAATTATTTATGATAAAGTAGAACTGCATGGCAAGGAATTTAATGTACGCTTTACTTAGTCGGAATCAGCGAAAGGGAAGTACGAATTGTTAAAATCTATTGAACATTGAACTTAATAGTAAAGCAAAAGCTTTGAAACTCGTATTATTTTTGATGCAGGGTTGCATGGTGATCTCATAGTTTATAGTTTCTCAAAATTTTATCCGTGAATAGAGGATTCCGCTCGAACGGCCACGTCTTAAAATAAAGAATCATCTCCCGTCAGTTATCTGTCGACTGTCAAGACAAAAGTGCACGTCATGTCAGAGGTGCTTGGTGTGATTGTGCAAATATGCTGTCGTGCAGATCTCCTTATTTAGTATTGGAGGATATCGATAGCAGTTCAGTCGATGATTTGTTTTATCTTTCAGACTTGGTTCCTGGGATACAAATCTTCCTATTCGCCTGAATCAAGATGTTCAACGGGAAGAAGGTAACTTTTTATATTGAATAGTATCTAAGGAAAAGGGCTGTGAAAGTTTGCTAACCCAATAGCATTGAATGGGTAGTTGCATGTAGGCGTTAAATTACAGCTTTATGTAAGATGAAAGGACTTACAGGATGACGTTAAAGATAATTTTGAAACCTCTTTAAATAAATTTACCTTGCGTCCTTGGTAGAAAGGTGAAGCACAGCTACGGGTATTACAGTGTTTATTCAAATATCCAGACTACATAGGTGACGAATTTTAAAGAAATTGGCCTGGAAATCGAATATTTCGGATAATCGAAAGGTCATTAACACAGCGTCACTCTGAAATTGACAAAAGTATGGGGTTTGCTTTATTCAGCTAATGTTTTAATTCACACCATCAAACACATTAAATACTTGTAAATGTATAAATGTGTCTGATATCGACTTGATACACCTACCTTAACGGTAGTGAAATTTACGCAATTGAACTAGGGTAAAGATGTTAGCAAGAGCTACCTCTGGGTGCCCACGTCAGGCATTTTTCCTAACCTTTTCACGTCTTAAGCCTTTGATACAGGGCATCTATTAGGTCAATAGCAATATCTGCGTCATTCTGGTTTCTGTTATGACCTCGTCCGTCATTTGTGGAAGGGGAAATTAAACACTCGCACCATTTTTCAACAATCTGGATAATCGAAATCCGAATAAATGAGGGTTCGATCGATTCATCGAATAAGCAATGTACTCAAAAGGAATTGTTTTCCGATTCACAATATTACTGAACTTACGCCCCGTTTGATGTTGACGTGATTAGGGTCCTACATCCATGGTATAACCCTTTCAGGTTTACTTTTCCGTCAACTATTTCTTGTTGTACTTGTTATTAGTTATTAGATGTTAGAATCTTCCATTTGTTGCACCGTGTGCGATTGCGTATTATATTGTATCATTATTGTTCATTTCTTTCATGCCCGTATGCATCACCTTGCATCACTATCTCCAATAATTACGATTCTCCCACTTCGTCTAAAATAAATGCACCTTTCATCTCCCAACAGCCGCAGATACCTTTTGTTGTATGCTATTCAACTATTTTACAGATCCGCCAAATAGATAATGTTGAAATGTTGGCCTGCATTGCCTGTTCAGTTGTGTGCTTTGTGTTAGCAGTGTCTTGTCATCGACTATATTTCTGTTGTTTTATGGGGAAGGTCATATACAGCTGCTTGCCAATCACTACTTCTTATGGTCTGCGTCTATCTTACTCCTTGAAAATAAACTGAATTATATTCTCCTTGCATATTTCAAGAACTCTTTGTCATTGGATTCCTTTTTTATATACATTATTACAGGACAGCCAGCGCAGGTGGCAGGGGTGGGTGGGGGCGTTTGTTCCCCATACTTTTCACAGATGTCAAGGTGGCATATTCTTATTATTACTTATGATAAAGTACCCTCCCATCATCTTATAGTTTTTTAAAGTCCTCGTATACACAATAGTACCCTTTTAAAGACCGGAAGCCTCTCCCACCAAATGAAACACTTTCCCTCGCCCTAGTACAATAGCATTACTTTTGTCATTACAGACTTGAAAAGAATGAACGACTTGCTTGTACTTCTCTGTAAAGAGAGGTCAGAAGAAGCGCGGACTTCATCGACAGTAGATAAAGTGCCGTTATCCAATTCAGAGGTAGGCGCCATAAAAAGACAGACACGCCTGCAAGCTCTCAAATACTTCAACCTTCCAACTGTTTCTTATACCTTTAGCGTTGGCTAATGAAATTGATGACGAAAGTGATTACAAATAGTAAAACTGTAGTGCTTATTGCAAATTTATATCTACATAAGTACAATATTCAGATGATACCGTTTTGCCAAGTTTGTTGTGTTTCATGGTGTTAGTAGTTTGAATATAAAATTTCGAAGCAAAGTAAGCGATGAAAATCAGTGTCCTCCCATCTGAAAAGCAGCGATGCAAGACTGGAGACACAGCAATTTTTTTTATTTCTCGTAAGTGGAGCATTACAAAAATAGCTTGCTTTGTTTATTGGACTTGAGGGTCCAATGATTAAGGTTTGGCTTCTATGGGTCGTGGTTCGAATTCCCTTTGCTCCCTTGATCTTCTCGGGAGCCACAATGCAATCGTTTATAATTCTCAAGGAGTGAAGCAATACCCCAATAGCTTAAACCCACGACCTCATGGTTACCTATTAATTATAATATATTATACTATAAATATTATTTGATATAATATTGTAATTATTTCTTATTAACTATCTATATATATATATATATATATATACTATATATATTTATCATGAGTGGAGCATTACCACAATGGCTTGCTTTTTTCACTAAGGGAGCTGAGGAGATTCGAAACCACGACCCAATGGGTTGAAAACGCAAACCTTAATAATTGAACCATCAAGTCCAATGAACAATGCAAAAACATTCTTTGAATTGTCCATAATTACATAGTAAGATACAATTACACATTTATTTATAAGCGTATGATACGTCTTTTTTTTCTTTCTGTTTTGGTACATGAAGTACGCAGGTGGCGTATTTCATCGTCTGGAGAGTCAGTTTAAAGCAGTTCAAATAAGCAACCGTGCGCAGACAGCAGGATCCGGTGCCAGCGGAACGACGTACGTAGTGAAATGCATGTACTTTTATTACTGTAATTTGCTCTTTCCGCTCTTATTATTTAGCCCCTTTTAGTGTCAAATCTCAGTTATTTAGTTTTGGCAATATGTGAACGTGTATCACAGAGAAAATGCCTGTTGAAGAACTTTAGCCGTGAAAGTGTATCATACCCTTAGCGACCTTAGCCCTGACCCTGAAAATCAAGTTTCTTATTTTAAAAAATGTGTAGTCGAACTGCATACGTCCTTACTCTACATTACTCTCTCCCCGTGTGCGCACCTGTACGGTTTCTCTGACCTCCTCCCCTAGCTGCATATGGATGGCTTCTTAGGTTGTTCTTTTGGTATGATATTTCAGACTTATTTTGCGGACCTGAACTCTATGTCGCAGTTGTGTTTAATTCACGTCAATTTTGTTTTACGTTACAGGGGCAGAAATTCACGTACTACTAAGTCTTGACAGGGTTGGATCAGTGTTACTGAACGTGGTGAAAGTTTGAAGACTCGGGGGGTGATCGGAATGTGCTCAGTCTTTGCGCACTCAAGGAGACCAGTTTCTTCAACACGTTTGAAGTTAAATATTGTAGCCGACATTGGTGAAGCTTGTCGTCGTTTGTTTCTTATGGAACGTTTTTAAATTCTATTTTAGATAATTTTAGTCCCCCAAAGAATTTACTGTAACATACGCTGTACACCACTGCATGGGAACTAAATTTATTAGACAGATTGGCGGCTAAAATCCGTTTAGTTATTTATTTATAGTTTCGAAGCATTTTATCAGTATGTATGACGAGTTTCGTCCTACTCAGAAAACTGGATAATTTGTAATGTAAGAGTTTTATAATTGTTAACATGTAAATAGTAAGTGGGGCTTAAATGCTAAATAGTTATTATTTGAACAAATAAAATGTTGAAGGAAAACCTGTAGCATCTTGATATTTTGTATCCCTTCTTTTATTATCGTATTGTTTTATTATCCATTTCTTACTGAATTTATCTTCCAGTTATTCTCAGTCTGAGTAAGATAGTTGTAAGTAATTAGACAGTTATATAGTTACTATGATCGCAGCTAATACTTTAACGTCTTGTTTGCTTAGGTACTTCACTCAGCTCGTTCATTTGTGACTTAAGCACCTGTCAAGTTTAGTTCATTGGTTGAAGTTAGATATCTTTTTGTTTTTCTGCGCCAGTTCTCACACAATTAAGGCGTACAGCAATTTTCGAGAGGCGTTATAATTTCCCAAGGTACATGTCAACAGCTTTGAGTTTCTCCTTGAGCACGTTGGTGAAGCTATTCACCAATTCCATCAATCAGACTTTTTTCAAACCACACAGTCTTGTATGTCGATTTATCAACGAAATAGGTCTTTTTATGGCACTGTTATTTACAGTACTTCGAATACAATCCGGGACATAACATTGGCAGATTGCCAAAGCAGATACCATCGGTGGCTACGGCCAATTGTCACGCAAATGTCCATTCCAGGGCTGCAAAAAACGAAGTTAAGCTCTGAGGGGAAAATTGTACTCCCCCCTCCCCCCGCTCCCTCCACAGCGAAAGTCTTGCAACGAACGGTATTCAGACGACCGTCATTGATAGAAAACGCTTATGGCCTGTGAGCGCCAGTTCCTTTCCCTTCTTACGCCTTTTCACGCCAATCAGCCCTCTCGTGCTAGAGCCCTGCCGCAAAATTCGCATCTGGTGGTGGTCCTTAACTACAGAGATGTTCGGTCGAAAACAAATTAGGTAATAAGGCAAAACAGGTAATTAGGTACTGTCACTATATAATGATAGATGTCACTCAGTCATCTTGCGTCAGTTGGTTGAGCAACACGCTGCAACACAGTTGTTCGCGGGTTTATAGTCTGGTGGTTTGTATTTTTCTAGCAAGTTTTAACGATTAACTTCTTACTTTGCCACACCAGCGTTACACCGTGCCGATGAATGTAGCGTTATAAATGATGAAAGCTTCAAACTCGTCAAATAGCGACACTTAAAAAAAGGGGCGATCGCCACAAAATCACAACATTTAAAACACAGAATTCTTATTTACTTAAACTCCATGCAGAATGGATACTTTACAACAGAACAGCGTTATCATGCTCTAAGGATATTAATCCTGCATGACTTTTCGTCTCTTTAAAGTAATATTTATCATAAAATTTGATCTCACCTCAGCGTGGTCCTCTTTTACTTAAAATGGGTCTGTCCTAAAGTAATCACATTACAGCCCATGAGAAACCACGTCAAATATCCTCAAGTCAGCAGCATTGCACATTATGGCAAACTGTAGAAAAGTAACCCCTGTGCAATACTATATTACGACTTTACAAATTTGGCGGTGGACATCAATTGATCACGGGAACAACATCAGGGTCTTTTCGCCTTTTCAATCATCGTCTGATTCCTGATCGACGATTGTCCGTCCCTGCCTCGCTTGTACTCTTATCAAAAATCTCTTCCTAGCTGCTGCGATGCTACGTTCGTCATTCCTCTTTGCAAAAACATTCATTCTCCTTGCCAGTTGATCATCTGTCTGGCCTTTGGCTTCAGACTTGCCTCTACTTCCTTCATTGCTCTTCCTTTCCCCTCTCTGTTTGCTTTCACGCTGTTTCTGTGCGTGTCTCGATTCCTCAGTTTCCACATCATCCCCACTACTCTGCAACTGCGTCTTCCCTTTAACCCTACCATCGTGCCTTTTCTTTCTTTTCATATCGTCATTACTACTAGGATATTCATACCTTTTCTTTGGTTTTTCTTTGACCAGTATTTCATCTAGTTCATATCTTTTCTTTTTGCCATGTCGAACCCATACGTCCCTCTCCTCTTCACTCCAATCCTCACTGTCGCCTTCGCTCCATTCCTCGCTACTATCTTTAACCTTACGATTTCTTTCTCTGTGTTTCGTTCCCATGCCCTTCCGTGGTCCCATATCTCTACTACGTTTCCCTGAAGGAGATCTTGATTCTAGTTTCCTATGTTTCAGTGGTGACCTCCTGCGGTGCTCATACTCACCATAACTCGGCTTTGGACGCTTCCGACTTGAGCCTGATACTCCGTCTTTGTGCCCTTTACTACGGGACTTATCCGTATGCCTTCCACAAGCTTTCTTACCCTTGACCTCCCTGACTTCATCACTATATTCATCCGATGAGGTACCTTCCGATAAAGCCTTGTCTCTGCTATCCCTCAAATCATGATTCACCTTCTTTGCCTTCAGGTGCCCTTGTCGTTCCCTAATTGGAGGATCCTTTTCAACTGTCTTTTTCGATAAATATACAGTTTTATTTGATTTTTCTTTACGTTTTCTCTCCTTCGCCTTGAGTTTCGCTTTCTCTCTTTTGCTGTCTTCGTTTGAGGATGATCCCGACCTTTCGGGAGATAAGGAGGGCTTCCTTTTCGACCGTTTCTTATATTCGTGCACCTTCGTGTGCGTCGCTTCATCGTTTCCTCTCTCCTTCTTCCTTCCCGAAGAGAAGCTACGGTCCTTTGGTTTGTCTGCTATGCCCTTCACCCTATTATGTAGATGGCCACGTTTTCCAGGGGACCGCTCATGTACTTCATTGGCGGAATGATCGGAATCAGAGTCACTGTCTGACGTTAACTGTTCTCGCTTATTCTTGCTTTTTAATCTGACCCCATCTACATGATCAGTCCTTCCATGCATGGGTTCGCTCTCAGATGAGGATTCCCCTGATGTTGTTGGTGAACGACGACGCTTCTGTTTTGTATCAGAGTGATTACTGTATCGTCTGATTTTGCCACCAGAATGTTGTCTTAAAGAATTGACCGATTTATTTACCTCTTTGCTACTCGAAAATACTTTACCATCTTTATTTCGATTATTATGTACTAGTTTTTCTTCATCAGAGTCACTATCCCGATCATTCTTATCTCTTTGTGTCTTTTCAATATTCTTCTTTGTATCGATCACTGTGTCGTAAGAACCGCCCATCGACACGTTCTTAGTTAGCAAATGTCGATAAAACTGGGTCAGATCTTTCTGTTTCGTTACATCGTTTGCAGCTTGAAAGGCAAAGGAAAGTCTGTTAGTACACTGTCGAGCACCCTCAAATGGGCCGAGTCACAAACATTCACTTGCCTTTACATGAGCATACGTTTACAAGTAAACACAAACTTATTTTAACCCTAACCGAATGGTAAGCAGATGCTGATGTTTGGAGGAAATAAAATAATCTTGTAAACACACCTTAGTTTACAAATATTTCTTTTAAAAAAAACTAAATTTTAAATTCTAAACTTCTTTGCAAAAAGTAACACAAAAATAGAGACCTGTAATAATTAAATAATCATTTATGCAAAGAGCTGGAAAAACTTCATAAGTTGGGGTTAGCACGTACAGGAATAAGGCCCGCAAATTGTTAAACATTTTCTAAGAATAAAGCGAGGTTGAAAATTATTACCATGAACACAATTACAAGCATATTGAACCCAGGAATATGGGTGAGTTTGCTGTACTGTGTGCTGTACTTGATATAGAAAACTAAATTCAAGAAACCCCTCTATTGCTCCAAAATTTACTCGTTTGTAAGTCCTTCGAACGGAACTCCATAAGGATACGGTCTTAAGTAACAAAAACACAAACAGCCAAGATGCCTTGCTCACGGATCACCTTCAATGTGTACACCAATAATCTCTTCGTCACCAACGGTACGACAGTTTGTAAAAACGGGCTGATCACAAAGTAACCAAGCGGGTACGAAACAAAAATGCGAGTTTGTGCTAAAATGTTTGAAAGATATACAGTCCCCGAGTGTAAGAGTTAAACAACCCTTTACATTTTATATACAGTTCGCCCATATCTGATATGACACGATACGAAACGACTTGTATATTTTGGAAGAAACAAATTATCACATAGTATCATGAGAGCATGGTACGATAGAGCATGATACGACATCGAATGTCTTGACATGTACACGGTAAGTAACCAAGCGGATACAAAACATCTACTACGATATATATGATATATATGATATGATACAATATAATATGATATATAATTTGGCATGATACATGGCATAATATGGGCTATGATATGATATGATATGATATGATATGATACATGATATGATACATGATATGATATGTCATGTTATGATATGGTGTAAAGGTATGATACGGAATGACATGGTGTTTTATATGCATACGATATGGCATTGTGTATTTTACCATCGGCTTCGTCTTGTTTTCTCTGTTTTTCCTCCTCCTCCTGTAACTCTACCATCTTTTTCCGATATCTGTTTCAATTATTAAGAATTCTTAAAACGAGCGTTGTCTACTGTTCAGAAAAGTGTACAGTCAGTGAGTTGATTGTGCGGCAAAGACTCTGGCACTCACTTACGCGATAGCTGACGTCAGTTTCGCACAATGAGAGTAACCCAAGCACTTAAGTTGGTGGAAAGTTACGGAATCAGATAGGAAGCATCTACTTAATAATACAAACACGAAAAAGTAAAGCTTACATAAACTAACAAGTACATATGTATACGAAAAGAGTGAAAAGAAGGATAGGAGCAGTCAACAAGTTAAATTAAACTACTACGTACATGAGTAACTGCAGTAGAAATAGAAGGACACAATGCAATATTTTAACTATGTTCAGCATATGCTTCA
The DNA here is from genome assembly GCA_010016025.2 of Alatinidae sp. Z8VKAUB7J3. NCBI lineage: Eukaryota > Metazoa > Cnidaria > Cubozoa > Carybdeida > Alatinidae > Alatinidae sp. Z8VKAUB7J3. The sequence goes on along the minus strand of JAAAKM020000512.1, from coordinate 249 downwards.
TGGCAGTGAATGTTACGCTAGAATAACATAGAATGCGCAAGTCCCCACACCTTTACTTGAATGGAATTAGTGTGGTATTAAGGTTTAAGCGGTTTATAGGTACATAACAAACAAAACTACCCGAAAACGTACCCTAGAAAATGCTTGTCATGATTTATCTAAATATCGCTGCTTAAACGTAGAATTGCTACATATCTAATGTAATTTAGATCTATTAAATTGTCTGTATGTAACAGAACAACCGAGGAA
>JAAAKM020000510.1:4357-16343 GCA_010016025.2 Alatinidae sp. Z8VKAUB7J3 | reverse complement strand
GTTGTACAACCTAAAATTATATAACCAAGCAAAGTTCTACGCATTGAATTAGGGAATGGACCTTAATGTCGATAAGGAATACAGATGTACTTCATAAAATGTTTAATGATGTATTGTTTTACTCGAATTAAACAAATGAAAGTTCCTTTTAATGCCGTATACCTTGCCTACAGCTGCAAACTATAGGATACTTGCCAATGTTAATCAGTACTAGAGCTTATTAAGATTATGAAGAAGGTCATTATGTATGCTTTTTAGAGTAGCATTATCTTATCTGGAAGGCCATACAGTTCCTACGGAAGCGATTAGAGGGAACATTTCAAGTCTCCGCTATTTTTAAGTGACTGCCACCTAATATTCTTAAATGCAACAGTTATGGTCAAACAGCTGAGCTAGTTAAACTTATTTATATTATTACGAAGTGTTCTGATAAACTGCCATAAATCGGCTACAAAGTGGACCAGTGTGATAGCTACAGCTGACATGGAATAGCGCTATTTTCCTCTTTGTAAAAATGTTCTATATGCATTACAGAAAGTAGAGGTAACGCTTGAGAACGCGACTAGAGGATGCCACCCTTAGTTTCAGGATGACAAAAATGACATGGATCATACTTGGACATTAAGAACACAGTTAGAAAATAGAGGTTTTTGACGTAACTATGTTTCTCACATTTTATGCAGTATTCGGCTGACAATGAGAATACACCAATTGCATAAATATAAGCAAATAGTTTAACATGTTGCCGAGGAGGTCCCTAGAAATATCTTCGAAAGCAAATTTTTAAACCCTTTGTATAAAAGCAAACTAAATGGATAATTGGTAAAACTAGCAGGAAACCTAAAGTCTCATGTCTTTGTTAAAAATAAATGTAGCATGTTTTGCATAAAAGCAATTGGGATAATGTAGGAAAATATGCATGCAACCAACAGTAGACATGTTCAAAAATAATGTCCGCAATCATACAAAAAAGATTTCCCTTCTCGATATGTAAACTTTGTTTCAGCCTAAAATTTTTAGGAAGTGACAGTCAAGGTTTTGAGATAATTAGAGGACATGGGGTAGTTTGTTGAAGCGCTCTCTAATAATGGTAGGTTGGTATTGATGCAAATGCATCCTGTTGGTGAGAACGGTATGCGACGACCGGCGTAGGTAAATGCAAATGACATAGGGTCAGCAGCAGAAGTATGAGTTGTTGCATGAAAAGTAGCTATGATAGTAATAGTAATAGTAGTAGTAGTAGTAGTAGTAGTACTAGTTATAGAAATAGTAATAGAAGGATTACCAGTAGCAGCGGTAATAGTTATAGTTAGAGCATGAGAAGTAGTACTAATAGAAGTAGTAATGGTAATAGGAGGTGAACGAACGAAGAATAGGTGTTGCAATAGGAGTGGTAAGACAATCAGTAGTAGCAGTAGTGATGGTAGCAATTGTAAATATTTGCTAACCTGTTTGGTCCTAAAGGGGAGCTATTTCTAAGGACATCTTTAACATAGAACTCAGCAGTTGAGGCGGTTCTAAGATTCTGACATTGACCTTGCATTATTTATATGAGAAACAGTTACATGTAAATCACATCAAGAAAACGTCTTGCCTTTTCTATAGTTTTCTTGAATTTCAAGTTATCTTCACTACAATGTCAGAGTGGCATTTGGTCGAGTCATGACTATACAATTATCTAAAGCGTAGCTGTCATGTATTCAAATATTTAATGTGATTGAAGTTCTCTGAAACAGTGCCAAAGCTTCAAAAGTCAGTTTCTGACTTTCTGACAGACAAGTTTTACTTTGAATTCTTAAGAATGAACGTACTGTACATGAGTAAAACAAAAGCGCCGGACAAATTTACACGCGTTCTATTGAGACATCAGATTAACATAGTTTTAAGGGATAGTTTAACTGTCTTAGGACACACTGGCGTGCTTCATAGTCCTGCCAAAACAATGACAAGGAGCTTAGGCCTGCGACTGATAAAAACATGTTTACTGGATAATGTCAGAGTTATAAAGAAATGTTATTGTTTGGTCAAGATTAGGTCTAACGGAAGAGTTATGTTGAAGTTATAACTGAACAATACGACTAAAGAAGACACCAGTTAAGGCAAAGAAGATAAGGGAAATTTAGAATGTAGTAATTCTTACAGCCAGAAGCTGCTAGTGAAGTTTGTTTTGATTAAAGGTTAAAAGCAATGTCATGGAAGTGCTGATTAGGATGAAAGAGTAGAATCAATACAACGAGGCCTGCTTTATTTGGAACATTTGAGAATTATATTTGGCGCATATGTGACCTTATTGGCAAAACGGATGTTTTTGCTGCTGTTACTACTTGATATTCCAATTCTAAATGTTTTTGTGAATTGGACAAGAGCCGCGGACAAAGGCGTACGTCTTGTGGACGTTATCTTGTTCACCTTAGTATCGTTCATCCCCACGGATTTGATATTCGATTGTTCGATTCGATTGTTCGAAGCGCTAGTGTGACTCCACAGAAGCCATTTGGCCAGGAATCCCAAATCTAACTAGATCAAAGTGTTTATCATGCCGCAAAATTTTATCAAACTCCTGGCATTCATTCAATCGTGACGTCACACTTTAGAACTCTATTAATTCGCACTGTTGTCCTTCTTTTCAGAAATTTCAATGCCTTCATCATATCCTTTAGACATGATAAAATATACTATACGTACACTCATGACTGTTTTTGGACTATAATTAAAGGATGAGAATTCGATTTTGGTATCTTTATCTTGTGACGCCTGAAATTTCATATTCCTTTTAACTGCGGTCTATTAAATTTTAGGTTATATATGTTTTAACACTGAAAGAAATGAATATCTACAAATAGGAGTATCTGTACTGGACTCAAAAGGAATCAACTTCTAAATAAAGCCATACTAGTTACCCCGTCCGGTCTTTTAACGTCTCTAAAAATGTTCGTATATTAATATTTCAATATGATAAAAAAATTTAAAAAGCTAAGGGTGTGAACTAACAGTAGTAGTTACGCAGGCCTAAAGAAAACTTGGTCATGGTTGCAGAGATATGGGTTGAAATTATTGCATAAATGTCTTTGCAACATACTATAGTGCAAACGTTACTAATTATTATTAATTATAACTTGTAGAAAAGCGTGTTTTCAAAATACATAAGAAATTTCTGACGTTTGGAAAAGTGACATATGAAATTTGACAACGGTGTAGCGAGGCAATGGGTCACAATGGAAGATCACTCTTCTCTGAATTGTTAACATCAAGAACTGATTTTTGATTGCAAGAGACACTTGTTATGATAGGTAACACGGAAAAAGAGGAAACTTTACTGGCAACCTCTCGTCTAAAAACTACTTCAGGTCACTTACAGATTGGTACTAAAAAATGGCTAAACAGCTAAATTTAGCCAATTTTTACTGCCAATTTGTAAGTGACCTCAAGACGATTTTTAGACAAAAAGTTGTCATAAGAGTCTTCTCATTTGGCGTTTTACCTATCATAATTGTCGGTGGAATATTCACCTTTTATTCGCAAGAGTCACTTGGTACTGATTTCACCTTCTTCCCTTTCTTCCTGAAGATGAAAGTTATAGTCCAATTTTAATAAAATCTTAATTGTTTGATATACAATATAGTTATGTCTCGTTCACTCAAGTGAAACACGAACTATTAAAAATATATGCTTAGATTTAGATACTCTAGGTAGTTTGTTGAAGAAAAGTTTTTCTATTATCTATTCACCATTATACATTTACTTAGGGAAAGTTGTACCTGATTGTGGTTCCCCCCCAAAAACCCCAGTCCTTTTATAAATAATAATTATCGGTTGGTCATGCAGGGACTACTTTCGAATAATCAAGCACCGGTAAGCAAATTCAGGAACAATAATAATGAGTGTGTTTCTATACTGTGTTTTATACTTTGTAAACACATTATGGTTTGCACTATACGACTGAGGTCATGGATAACACTTGGAATAACTCAAAGCGATCTGACGTTTGCTCATGGGCAATCTCCTGTCACAGACATGAACGCGGCAGTAACAAACTATAGTATGGTTACAGACAAAAGTTTCATTAATGTTTGATAGAATTACAACCATTATCTACTGTACAAAACTCTTTACAAAATGGAATTTAGGCACCTGACGCCCGCAAGTAAATATAGTAGGCGCTCAGATGCGGGTAATTCCGATGGCACAACGCAAAGGTAAAGCAATTCTCTCCTGTTCCACTTCTATAATCAACCAACTACCAATTTATTCATATCCTTGAAACCGGTATTGCTATAACTGCATCTTTTCCTACTCCTGGTGATTTTCAATGTTGAATGTAAAGCCACTTTAATGAAACAGGAACCAATTGCTGTATGTATTTCACTACCTTGGGAGTTATTAAAAAAACTTCAAGTGAGCAATTTCCTTCAAACACGACCAGGATTAGAATTGGGCAGTAGCTATCCGGAAGCACATTGTTTAGATGAACCAACGTGCGCGTCCATGCTGCGATGCCTAGCATTATTTATCAACGACAATCCAATGAATAATTTAATACTAATTTTATCCCCCTGTTATATCTAATCTCTATGTCTACACGTGCTTACTGTGATCAAGAAACATGTTATGACAAGTGAAAAGTCGCGTCGGATCACGGAGATTATCGAAAAAGCGATTTACTTCTCGCAAATAACGAGCAGTCTTTAGACCCAAGTTGAATACCCTAATCATATCCATGTCTTCCAGTGTTTACACATGATTCCATTGATATTGAATAAGATATCGGAGTCAGATATAGTTTAAAACAACTCAATGAGGTGGAGTTGCCATTGTATGATATTATTGTATTATGCGAGGTTTTAAATGGTCCCTTAGTCAGGGGAGGGGCAGAACGTTTGGGCTAATCTTCGGAGTATCAGGTCCCAAAGGGGTAAGTTGCGTCAAAAGGAATTCGTAATTTCAATTGTGGTATTTAATTCTCAGGGTAACCATTATGTGATAAATAAAGCTAATATTACACTTTGTCTTCAGTCTCGCTTTAATGATAATGTAATCAAGATTACTTGCTACTGATATATGTTCATATCCAGGTAAAATTGGGATAAAAGAGTTGTTGTTTCGTATATGAGTGCGCCCACGGAATATTTTTACTGATAAAGAAAAGAAAAGGTAATTTTTCATCAATTTTAAATCATTTTTCAAAGGCCTCTTGTAATTTCGCCTGTTAACGTTTTAATTTTGCTTTCTTTTCAAATTTAAATGGCTGTGACTAGCATTGGTTACTCATGGGCTAGAAAAATGATATATTTAGCAAACTTTTATTACCGCTCATTTCTATGTGGTTCGTAATGAGTTTAAGGAAATCTTAAGTAACGCACGAGTAACTCATGACCTTAGCAAGTGCTGATACTATCCAGAAAATTTCGTGATCAGTACACAAGTTACCAGTGACGGTTATGTAAATGGTAGGCCGTTCAAGTTATAAAAGTCAGATCAGAGTGTTCTCTCTCAACAGCATCTGTTTTCAGACGTGCGAATCCAGAGGCCTGTACTCTTAAAAAACGATAGTATTGCAGCCGCTACAGGGAAAGCACCTCATCACTCATCACACCAGTTAGGACACCATTTTTAAAAATTTGTATTGCAGAAACCCCTTTAAACAAAAAACTTGGCGGTCATCGGTCGGACCTCTTTCACAGGAGGGAGTGATAATTTGGACGCTCCTACCAAAATGCTCTTGCTTAGATACTTTCTGCGACGCGTCCCTATTGTTCACATGCTTCTTATGTGTTCCTCTTTTCCGGCTGAATTCATTGCTGAGAAAATAACTAAAGAATTTAATGCAAAGAATAACTATTCTTTATAAACGTTTAACGAAGGCCAAAAATCTTATCACCATTCTATATGTTGTCGGAGTTCTATATCAATAAGAGTAGGTGCTTCAAGCAACTTCATTTTGTAACGATCTCTGAAACAGATGTTAAGGGAGGCCCTAATTTCTCATATTTTTGTCAATTGTGACAAAGAAAATACCAGTATCAACAATCTTTCATTACTGAAGTTCTTTCTTGTCTCTCTATAGGCCTATCAGAGGAGCATAAATAATCTGCCCAGGGACATGCACGCCCTGTTACAAGCCACAATAACAACAAACAGAATATGATAAGCTAGATACAATATTAGTATCTAAACTATAACAGACAAATAGCCAGTCCCATTAACGTATCCCTCATGTTTTGTTTGTGACTCAGATGTACACATTTTTAAACACCTCTCCCTAAAGACGATATTACAAAGTGCGTTCATGCTCTTTTTGAACAGAGGATCCAATAGCCTGATAAAAGGCCCCTTACTAAAGTGGAGGAGGAGTTTACGTGACCAAGGATCTACTCCCTAACAAAGCAAAACACACGATTTTTCTTTCCGAAAAGCAGGTTGTGAACAAAGTTAGTTAGTTTCATTTTAATACATTGGCATCACTTGTCATATATGCTAAAGTAGAGCAGCGTAATTATTTCAACCTTTTGGATAAAGGGGACTGATTTTCGGAGGAGCCTTGGCCGTAAGAGACTAGAATCATTATTTTGGGTTTTGTGGCATTACTTCAAGCTACACAGGTATTACAATAATTCATAAAAGTACGCAATGAAGAAAAAGCGTCAGTTTTAGAGGATCTGCATTTCAGCCAATTGAGCCTATAGAGTCTTTGCAGTTGTTTTGCTTATGGAGGAGAACGTAAACACTGGAATGTACTTTCTTTAAAGCGCATCAAACTGTTTAAAACTAAACAGAAGATCTAGTGATCAAGGCTGGTGATCAAATGCAAGAGACAGGGCTCATCAAAACTATTTAAAACTAATTTACCAAAGAAGTTAAATGTAGAATTGCATCTGAAAGTGAGACTTACAAAGAACTTTTACATGTAATCTCTTATCTCTGACTCTCTCCCTCTCTCTTTTTAAAGTTTTCCAAAAGATAGTGTATCGACTTCATCATTCGACTCTTTCGTTACTGGCAAAACTATTGTCTCTTTGGCATTTATCTTTAGCCCATATGTCTCACTGCAATCTTGATTTCTTTATACAACACTTCAGTCCCGACCTTGACTTCGAGATTAGGGCTACATTGTCTGCATGTCGGAGCTTGCCGAATGGTATTCCATGGATAAAACAGTCACGGTATAGCATTATAATCTTGTAGTATCGTTTTCTATTAGTAGAAGCTATATAAGAACTTTGTGAAATGGTATTTGCTAATCTCATAACCCATGCTGAAATATGACTCATTTTCCTTTCAGGTCCATCGTCTAATCTCTGCATCCAGAGATAAAATCAAATGTCGAGAGGAAATTTCGTCAAACTATTTCCACTGCACGCATTAAGAGACAAGACGTGGCAGCATTTATTGATGGCAGCTGTGTGATATCAAAATGAAAATAGAAAGAGGACAGGTCGTCATCATTGCTATACATAGGAAAGTAATGGACTTTGTAAGAAAACTGCGAAAAGAGAACTGTACAATGAACAAAGCTTCGTCTTGTTCAGGTTGAGTCAGGTCAACTTAAGATAAGCTCAACCTGAAGACATCTTCGAGATGACGAAATGTTGTCGATAATTTATTTTCCGTTTCGGAGTTTTCTCTTTGGGTTATTCGATGATGGCCTTATTCACCTGGTTTGTAGCAAAGTGCCTAAATTTCCGTAATCTAAACGTATGTTTAGTAACAGATATGCCACTTACTTTATGGATCAGATGAAAAACTGTTAGATCATTGTGCTTTAGTCCATCAGAAATAGCTCCCTCTGTTTTTCCTAACGCCCAACTGACATTGAATTCCGGAAATAAATACGGGTACTTTTGAAGATATAAGGGAAAGGTAAAAAGGGACCCTATTGACAAATGCAATTTTTGGAAACAAAGGCTATCCCTTAAATGTTCTTGGTAATCACTATCCTCGTGACGTTCATTTCACATACTCCTAAAAACTTAATTAACTTCCTGTATATTTGTTAAGTGGTTAGCATATTAAAGATTGGTCAGAGTGGGAATAAATGACGCCGTTAAATATAGTGATAGGCACAAATTTCAGGCTTAGGGTTGGACGTCTGGTCCCTCGACAACGATCTGTTCTCTTTGAGAAAACTGCAAAGGACAATTTAAAATTTTAAAAGGTCACTAGTGATTGTGACTATATTGATCAGGAAGATTTATTTTATATTTTTTAATAATACAAAAATAATTAACAATTTGAATTTCGAGTTGTGAATTTGATTAGTGGATCCTATTGGTTTCATTACTGATCCAGTTCTCCTTCCTACTCAATTGGAGGCCAGCCTCAGTGCGCCATGTGACTTGAACAATGAATGACTGCCAGCAGGTCCTTTATCAGTCCAAAGCCCATTAAAGTTAGAGAGTATCATCGAGAAGAGAGGATTTGAAATGTTAGTTATGAAAAGAACACTAGAGAAATAGAAAATATGTCACCACCGATCGAACCCTTTAGCTCCCAGTCATATACCAGTGGACATCGAGATCCTGCCCAACGCAATTGAAGACCAGCCTCTCTGCGCCATGTGACTTGACCAAGGAATGACTGCCAGCCGGCCCATCTACCTGTGCAAAGCTCATTGAAAATCGAAAGTATCAATGATATTCACTCGCTGTTCTTACTCTTTCTCTTTCTTACTTATTCTTTCTTTTACTGTTTTGCTCTTGCAATATTTACTGTTCCACTTTTTCAGTTTATCACTCTTTCTCTTTCTTATACTTTCACTCTTTTAACCATATTTTCCTTCATCCTGTTATTCTTTTATTCTTTCACTCCTTAAACTATTTCTTCTCTTGTCCTTTTTACACCCATCACTATTTCACATGTTCCTAACTTCATTTTTTCAATCCCCCTTTGTAATCTAGTACCCGCCTACTCTTTTTTTTGGTTCATGTTTAAATGATTCATAGTTTAAATTTATTTTTTTTTACTCTGACACTTTGCCAAACGTTCATTTCTTTCTTTCTCCACCCTTTCACGTTTTTGTTTCTCGCTTACTATTCAATCCATACTATGATCCAACTACTCCCAAGTCCATTTCACGTCTGTACGGTCATCTTTACTATTTCCCTGTGTTTTTTGATAAACTGAGGAAGTGATATCTGACCTCTTTTAAGTCAAAAATGTGTGATAATTAAGTAATGCGACTGTTTTCTTCAGATGAGATAGGCCCAATTTGAGACATTAAGATGTACTGACCGAGAGATATCATAGAAAGACACTTTGGTTTCCGAGGTCTAAACACCCAAATTCTCCACATTCTTGACATCGTACCTACCTAAGACGTCCCATCATGTGGTATGATATCTATCTATAAACGCAAAAAATAAGTATAACTTTGTTCAATCAAAATCTCAGTCATCTATCTGTCTGTTTTGTTTCTATGGCCTTTTGCGCCAAAAACTTAAATACATTCTTTCATTTTAGCATCTAATATTTTGTCTATGGCAACATTACAACAGTAGTTTTGATCCATTCAAAGATAAAGGTCATAGGGTTGGGGCAACGGTCAAACCGCGGTAGCAGGATTCTTTTAAGATTTAGTCATAACAGATAATTTGTTAGTCGTACAGTGGTAGTTTTAAGGTGTGCGGAGCGTTACGAAATTTCACTATGAGGCGGCCTAGTTACGAGGGCTTTTACCAGATCTTGCAAATTCTCGATAGCTCGTGAATGTTGGGCACAGACCTTGGGAAATTTTTGAAATTTGCTCATTTCAAACAAATTGTTATGCCCATTTACGTGTAGTTAGCTGTATGACTGAAGTAAAATTGATGAATTTTTTTGATATTTAAAGCGAAGCCCTTCAAAGGCGCAGGGCCTCTGGCATTTACCCTGTTTGCCAGGCCCCCTAAAATTACCATTAGTGTCGTATGCCCATCAAGCGAGTCATAATGTATTCAAAATATTGAATATCGATGTTTGATTGTAAAATGATTGGTTGGTTGGTTGGTTGGTTGGTTGGTAGGTTGGTTAGTTTGTTGTTTGCCTATTGCAGAAGTATTGTAAACATGTAAAATCAGCATCGTTCTGCTAAAATTTTTATTATTTCTTACTTTAAAGTAGGATGTTTAGGCCTCAGCATGGACGAAATATGAAGTGAGTATATTACATAAATATAGCTAGCATGCAGCTTCAAACAATGAATTCTTAGGTAACTAAGCTATGTAATCGTTTGCATTAGCCCTTTACCTTACTTTACAATCTGATATTTTGAGATATTTGTTGAATGCTAAGTCTCTCTGCACTTTCACTAGCTTTATTGCTATCCTTCCTAGGTTTCTATACGGCTGTTTGTTCTGTAAGGTCCTAAGGACTACAAATGAAAACCATCTTATTACTATATGGTAAATCTTTATATTTGTATGCATACACATCGTTTCGACAGTCCCTGTTGGCATTTTCAAGTGAGGTACAACAGCCCCTATTTTTGTTTAAATACAAAGATACAAATACGTTCGTGAAGTTATTTGAGCGCGGAATCTTCTTAAAACAATAAAATATTATGTGGCTAAGATAATGGGTAAAATAATTGCGTGATAATGAATGAAATAGTTAAATTACTAGTCTATTTATAAAAGGGTAAAAGCACGATAAAAGTGAATTGTAAAAGCTTAGTGTAGGGGTAAATGTTAAGGGTAGGTGTGCATCTTTAGCTACCATATTTTAGCGTAATAAAGTTCTCTTGTTAAAATGTTGTCAACTCTGTCCCTTACTTACACGATTCGAATGCACAAAACTGTTTGGAAATATGAACAGGTCAGAAAGAATCAATAAGACAGTGCTTGTTTCAATAGGCATTGTACATGCATGTGTATGCACGGCATACATACAATGCCAGCTCTTTAAAGTGACATGCACAGAATTAATTTCAGATTCATTGGAAGATACGCTGTTCGTAAATACTTCCGGTAAGTAACCATTCCAGTTTTAGCTAACCCAGATACTACAGTATGTAATTGCCAATTTTCCCCCAAAAATTTTTCAATCAAAACAATTTGTGGAGTGAGATTGGTGAATGCTCCCCTACGTCCAATACAATATCAAAAACATACACCCTGAGTTGTAATCAGCGCTAACTACAGCCTTTTACTGCCTTCCGTCACATTATGCTCCAAGTTAATTCCAAGTATTACGCTACGCAATTGTCGATGGATTGAATAACTAGGGAGAACTCTCAATGGTGGTGTAAAAGGAGAAACACGCAAAGACTTAAAGATATTGGCAGAGAACAGAGAAAGAAGAGAGGGGCAAGACTGTAAATGACCTGCTCGAGAGCAGAATACGACGTAGATAGATAGATTGAGCATGAGCGTCTATTCTCGGACCTTATAACTTAAAGAGCCCATGATATTACTATATCCTCCTAAGCACCTCTCTTCAAATTCTGTAATTTGAATACATGTATCAAAGAAACAAAGAAAGAATATAAATCTGCTTAAGATGACATGAGGTCCACCTGGCTCATGCATTTAAGTGAAATCTCATCCCTCGGTGGGACCGGTTTTCAAAAAAGGCTAAGAATGAGCCACTGACCTTTCTTTTGGGTTTCTTGTAGTATTTGGCTTCATCTACAACAAGAATAATGAAATACTCCAAAAATTACAACAGAAAAATGTATAATTACTATTATTCGTAACTACTCCTTTTTTAATGGCACAAATATTACTATTATTTCGACTACTACCATTTTTTCTATTTTGGCTATAGATATTAAACCTGCTACTTCAGGTACTATAATGTCTACTATTAATACTACGACAACTTCTACTATTGCTCCAACTACTACTACTATTACTACCACTACTACTACTTCTACTACTACCTCTTTTACTACTACTACAACAACAACAACAACAACAACTACTACTACTACTACTACTACTACTACTACTACATCTGCTACTACCACTGCTACTACTACTTCTACTATTACTACTATTACTACTTCTGCTAC
>JAAAKM020000502.1:5875-16367 GCA_010016025.2 Alatinidae sp. Z8VKAUB7J3 | reverse complement strand
GAAGTAACTTAAAGATCATATAAAATAGAAGTCATCGGAACACAGATTAATCGAAGAAAAGAAAAGTGTTTACTAGTGGTTTTGTCCGTTTTGAAAAGACATTGGAGAAATAGACAATATGCCACCACGAGGGCTCGAACCCATTAGCCCCGCTATCGCAGAGTGTGCTCTACCAACTGAGCTTTGTCATTTCCAATATTTTTGTCTGGAGGAGTGGGGGATTGGGAAGAGGAGCGTATATTTGAAAAAGGCGTAAGGAACGAGACAAGCATTTATTCGAAGTAATAGGGTATAAAAATTCCTTTAGTAAATTAACTAAAGCTAACAGCTTCACTTCAAAGTTTTATCTTTTTGTCATAACCTTTGTCATGTATTACTCGAGATTTTGTTAGGGTGTACTCGTCTTGTAAGGACTATGCCTCAGCGTATTTTTGCTTTGCTTAACCATCTACCAATGAATGTACAACTATGTATTCTTTACTTTCAGTAGAATGGTTCTCATTGATAACTGTCAATCAAATAGGAACGAAGCAGCGTGCAACTAATACTTAATCCGATTGTCATTATGAAGACAATCTTATGTTTTTTATAGACAATAGCAACTCTGTAACAGTCTCATGGCAGTAGATATTAAGAAGTAGAGTTTAGGGTGGCATCACCGTAGATTGGTGAGATAATACGTTATAGGTATTTTCACTTCAAAGTCCGGAAACAATTCGCTCTTCTAATATGTGTTTGTGGTTTGATAAGAGTTCGAAGACCTTCAGGTTCAGAGGAAATCTTTGATTTAGGCAAGAAATATGAGGTAGGAGACTACTTCAATTTCATATGGCTGCTTAATAGCAGCTAGCTTTGCCCGTACATGTCTGGAAAGGATGTTTACGAAAAAGAGTAATCCCCTTAGGATTGTCATTCGAGCATCGCCAAACTTTGTCGGCACTGACATGTATTATAAGGTGTAGCGTTACCACCATCATCTCAATACCTCTTCGACCTTGTTCCTCTGGTTTTCTTGTGGTTTATCTGTATGAGCACTAAAATCGTCAGATACAGCGTCGTCCTGCTCTTTTGCATCTATACCATAGTTTCCTGCCTCCTTCTCGGCTTCCCGCCTCCTTTTCGGCTTTCCCCTTTTTAATACTCTTTGATCGCCTTTGTCAACAGTAGTTCGGTTTTCTTTAGAGATTTTAATAACGCAAGGGATACACTCATTGTGTATATCATAGTCCAGGGTAGTCAAGAAAGTAAATGTTATTAGCAGTCACAATGTGTTCAGACCCATATCCTCGCTCGAGCCTCCAAGATGGTAAATTCCTCAAGAATTTTAGCTTCTTTTAACCGTTTCTTTGGTTAGCCGCCGTAGCGACATCATATGTCCATGTGGTTACCACGGTAACAAATGTATTTCCATAATGTATCGTTACCTTAGCTATCTGTAACGAAAAGCAATTAGTTTAGTTTACTAATATTTAAATGGGGTAGTATATCATGTACTTCCAAATATTAGCAATCGACAAATATATTGTATTCATATTTTGACAAATGATGATTTATGCAAATAATTTTGGATAATGTTTTCTTTTTGGCAGCGGTACTTATGACAAATCAACTTTATTAAACGATAGATGTATGGCGATTTCGTTTTAAAGGTGTACTCTTACATTAACAGCCTTGTGAACAGAAATCGCATCAACTAAGTACTTATGCGAAGGGGACAGGATCTGGTCAAGTTGCGAAATGGGAAGTTAGGTGCCGAAAGAGAGAGTGGCTGTAGCCTATTGCATACTGGTTAAGAGATCGGAAACAAAAATATTCAAAGTTTGATTTTCCGTTTTCCGAATTTGTCAAGGAAATAAGGAAGGTATATGTTCTACCTTATTCTGGTCAACAGCTTTTATTGTCCTGATTTGCAGTATTTCTACTCTTGATTTGCCAAAGACGAGAGTGTTAACGGTTTAATGTCAGCAGAGCATACCAGTCACTGGGAGTCCTTATAAGAGGGGTGTATTAAGTATTGATAACCAATCAATAACCCTTGATAACTGTTATCTTAGCGAAGCGACAAGATAACAGTTATCATTGGTTATTGACGCTGTTTACACGTCTGTGTGTTCAAATAGAGCAGTTTTGCTGTGCTCATTGTTTTGTGTTTTCATCTCAACATATAGATGGATCTGTTTCAATGTTACGTGTTGCCATAAAGAAGATTGATGCTCGCACTGCCAATTGTAAGCGAGACCTGTGCAGTGAGCGAATAACGAAAATGTGTTATATTATGTTGCGGTGCAAAAAATTCAGTGGCTGCGCAAGCATATACAAACATGCCGATTCCGACACGCAAGGGCGCGAACACATTTGCAGAAACACTTGTGAAAGAACAGGTTTTCCCGTCCTGTTACCGTTTATCGTATGAGGAGGCACCAGTTCTATCAAGTTTTGTTTTAGTTTTAAAGAGTTTACACTACAGAGGAGAGTGGAGGCCATGCGTTCCACTTTTCCGCTACTACGTTTTCCAGTCAAGTTACATTTCTACTCGCGTAGTGACTTTAGTTATTTTAAGCATGATGTTTTTTTGCTTTATTTAAATGTGTCCCACTGTATTACTTCACCGAGACGTTTCGGTCTTCCACTGTTTTTAAATCTGTAGATGGCCTCTTTCTGATGACAAAAGATGGATAATGTTGCTCTTTACGATAATTTATCCCTCGCTAAGCTGTTGGTTGTCATAAGCACAGCAAAAGGGAAAATACTCTTGTTTTGGAACTCTGTTGCAGCGTCGTGGACATGGCAGCACGCTGTTCATGGCGCCAACGAGCCTTGTGCATAACATCGGGCTGTAACAATTTTCATTAGAAGCAATCGTTTGAGAAGAATTCGTCTGGTGTAGAGGGCACGATCTAACCTCATATTTTACATGTAACCGGTGTGACACCCATAGTATCACCAAGAGCAGAAATCAAAATTTTGCACGCCATGTATTTATGTCAGCTAAAGACCATTTACCAAGGTACTAGAGTGTTGCAAGTGCTCCCTGTTAACAATTTAAGTCGAACAATACAATTTTGCCGCAGTTCAACGTAGTTCAAACTGACTTACTACAGCTGTACTTGAAGGAAAGCATGAAAGGGGTGGGGTGGATGCCCTCCCGTCCTGCTTTGGTAGCTCTCTAGCTTGTCCAGTGTACAAATCTGTTCTAGAAGATTTTTAGCAATCATACGGAAGACAAGTCCAGAATTCTTGGGGTTTGATCATAGTAATATAAACGAATTAACAGGGTTCTAAATTTTGATGAAAATTTACAGACAGAAACGTTGTGCTTGAGCGAAATTGTGTAGTGATCACAAGCAGTTGTTTTGAGGGGAAACATGAAACTAAATTACCTAAATACTTGACACAAAGCACATTTTGCATGTAATAAATCATGAATACGATTATTGAAAACATTAAATGCCCAAGAATGAAAAGCCCATTCTTTGTAAACTGCCTTCAGCAAAGGAACTTCGGTAAGACATCGGTAATGAGGTAATATGATCATAACTGGCATTGTGTCGTTGCAATGTGCAGTAACCGCATTGCTAATTGACGAGCGCTTAATTAATGACTAATTGCTTAATGCTGGGGTTTATTTGTTCATATTACATTCAAATGATCTATGAAAACAACTTTGTTTCTTTTGGAGTTACATTAGCACTGCATAACTTAGTTGTTTCATTTGTGAACAGGAAATCATTGGAATTTTGCGACGATATGAGAAACGTAACAGTGTAAGTTCAGTACAAAGGAATTGAAACAAGGCCAATGGTAATGCTGCTTGGCTGCCGTTTGAAAAAGGCTCATTGCTTAATGCCAATGTTGATTTTCTTTTGTTCTAGAAGCACACGATGACTCATAAAACATGGCATTGTTTTCCATACAATTGCTTCTCTGTCAGCTTTATGTATCCGCATTTGAAATAATTTGTATACGGGATATCATTTGGCAATTGGAAGGAATTTGTCGAGTTAAGTTAGTACAATTGGTAAGCCATGAAACACAGTTACCTCGAAGTAAAAAGATCGTAAACAAGGTGCTCTATAAAAATGCCGGGGAGCGGAAATTGCTAAGTGGGGATACAATCAGCAAACAAGCTGGTTGCTTCATAGTTCCTATGATGGGTATAACAATAGATGCATCAAGTGAAGAAATCCTCAAAGTTTTTGGCTGCTTCTTGGTAATTGTTTAGAAAATAAAGAGGTCATGGGCAATAATGCTGCCAAAACTTTTTGGTGAAGTTCATTCGAGCTCATCCCTTACCCATTTATGATCGATGATTTCCACAGATGTTGTGACTGTGCTAATAATTTCCAAACTTTATTAGCAACCCGCTCTATTTAACACCTCATTCTAATTGAGGTACATTTCCTAGCTACTAAAAATTCATCTAACGCCCAGTGCGCTAATTAGAATTATCACCATACGAATAGCACACCTTAAATGTGTGCCGTATTTACTCTCTGTCAAGAATACCATAAATGCGTCCGCCATATAAACACTTTAGCACGATATTTGAAGACAGCTCCCGTGATACTTTGTTAATGAAGTAGTTAACGAAGCCCTTCTTACGTTAAGGAAAATTATATAAACTCTTTTAATATGACACGGATTACCAAATTTTTCTAGAATTTTTGTGAAACTAGCGATGCAAATTTTAAGCCATAAAAATTCAAAGGACTAAATATCATTTGTGGCTAAATGTTGAAAATGAAATACGTGGTTGGAAATACGTTTTTTTAACTCCTCGTTAAATCTAAGCAGTTCCCATTTCCTAAGAAGATTTCCTAGTAAATGCCCGCGTTTATTCCAAATATTATGCTATCTAGTTGTAACTTCTAATCGTAGATTAACAGCACGTGGACGGCCCAAAGAAACAAAGACGTCTTGCAACACTTTACCTGGGGTTAGAACTCGACCCCTGTTGATGAGCATGCTCATTATTCATACGACCGCTGAGTGTTTTTATTTAAAAAGTTTAAAAAGTAACTAAAACTGGACATATATGGCCTTGAACAGTGTATGTTCGTCTGCACTTACGACGTGGAAAACCACTGCGTATGCCATCAATGACAGAATGAGACAAGATCACCAAGCCCGGTTCTGGCAGGAATTAGATCAGAACCTTTTTATACCAAGTTTCCTAGGCCACTGCACGGGGACACAGTTCTACATTTCACCATAAATACAACCCAAGAAAACTATTGGCGTCCATAAAATTTCAATATTCAAGACCTTAAAGTAAATCGATAAAAGTTGCGAAGTGACCACACATACATGTCGTATACACAGATGTTAATAGGGTTCGAGAGTCGAGTGATCAGTACTACATGGCTCTTAAGCAAGAGAGTGTGCTTTTCATGGGCCAAGGAGGGGAAGGTGTCTGAAAATTGGTGATACTTTTGGTGAAATTTATATTTGTGTACACGTGAAGTATACTAACTTGTCACTTTTCTCTCAGTAGTACTTGGTATTTCTTGCGTCACTTTCCCCGCACTATTACCATAAAGTTTCATATCCCCTTGCCTAATACGTCACAGATCAACCCCTAATTGCGTCATACCTCCCGTGGGCACTCAAGAAATGGATCGCACGGTATTTTCCTGAAGAATTCCTGTTACCCGTTAATTCCCGTTAGCAACCTATTCTACGAAATTTCCGAATTGTTTATCACGACCTTCGAGTCAATTGTTGTTATGACGATAAAAGTATAAGGTCAACCTTGTTTAATAATAATAACGTTGTTTATGAAGTCGTTATCTTTTAATATATTGGTAGAAGGTTTCCAGAAATAGCAAACAAAGCTCTAATTGTACCTTTTGTGATCAAACATGCAGTAATTCTGTAGTTAACGTCTTAAGACTTCTCAACACCCACGCACTGAAAGAGAGATTCATTTACCTGCAGGCTCTTGAGCTCTTTGCAGGGGTTCAAAAATGGCTTCACTGTTTGTTAACTGAACTTCTGCAAAAGTTACTTCTCTTGCAATTTGTATCTATCGTTACTACTTGTGATTTTTCAACCGAAAATGCGATATTGACAATAGTGAGCAAATGATATCCCTTTTGCACATATTTGGTGCTCGTAGACTTGACAAAATTTGATATCATGCAGCTAGCATCTACTAAAGCATCGCATCACATGCTACCGTTGTAGTGGAGGTCTTTTGTGTAGATCTGCGTGTGTCTTTAAACCAGTGCGGCAAGAAGTATTTTAACCGAATTTAATGTCGTCACTTAGCCTTTGCAATTCTACTATGTTATTCCCGATTCACCCACCTCGCTCTACTGGAAGAATCATGCAAAGACCACCAACAGACTGCAGAGGATGAAAGTAAATAAGTCGATAGTTGCGTTGCAACCACCGTGAACGTTCTCAGAGTAAAAAAGATGGTGACGTCACAAACATTTTACTGCATTTGAAGTATCTCTTTACTGAATGAAGCCTTTCTAAACGTCTTAGGACTTAACAGACAATGTTTTCAAAATATCCTGCACTTACATTTGGACAACCTTATAACATGAATGATATTTTTATTATTCATGAAGTGATAGTTTTTACCATTTGAGCTTTTTGGTGGCCCGAAATGCCGCCGATCGCACTTCAGGAGAGAAGGAGAGAAAACTTGAAAAACACACCCAACTAGTCACAAAATTTAGTCGTTTAAGAAATAGATAACACTCAACAGTTTCCTCCCCTTTTACAAGTGGATAATAGTACTTTCTGCTTTTCTTTCTCCTCCATAATTGTAAGTGTGTTCCTTTACCCTCTTTGTAAATTGCTACTGGTAATGTACCCTCCCTTCTTTGCTATCAAAGTTTCAGCGCAACTTATGTTATGTAATTTCGTCTACATCCGCACTTTGTTGTAACTTTTGTTCTATTGTAATCCTTAGATATAAATAGTCACTTATGTATGTACTCTTAAGGTGATTGACTGACGAAAATCGGCGAAAAGCTATTCGATCGAAATGAGTTACCTGCTGAATTGTGTTTCAAATTCTGCAGTATCAATAATATCCTCCCTTCCCCAACTCATCTCCTGTTCTTATAAACGGACGTCTCATATAAGTCTCTAGCGCCAATGCTCCAATTGGTTTGCCCAAAGCTTGGAATCAAAGAGTATTAAAAAAAATGAAGAACCACAATTCTTTGACTTTCAAGGTTGTATGTCATTGGATTGCTTTACAAAAATTAAAAAGTGCTTTGATAAATGGTCAATCTGAGCGCTTCTCATCACACACTGTTTACATCAAACGTTCTGGAATAATTGACTAAAACAACGTACACATATAAAGAGATTAATATCAGCGTCTGAATGAACCAACCCAAAAATAGCACCATTGGGGCAGATAAAAAATTACGCCACTTTCTTAGGTTAGGGGTTGCTCTTAGGTTAGGGGTTAATGTGTGCTTGTCTTTTGAAAGAGGCAGAAATTTTTTAGGTCCGATGTAAAATAAAGAGGTTCTAAGACAATAAAGTAATGCTTTGCAAGCATCAGTGCGAGTTTCATTTAACAAGAAGTAAAACTATCCAACTATCAAAAAATACTAGAAGCAAGATTTTGTTACGGATGCTATATGGTTGGATCGAGTATCAAAATCGAAATTTTTGCGTGACGTAGTTTTTGAGCCGTTCTCCGTTTTTTTACCAAACCTGCACATATTGTACATTATTGTTGTGCTTCGGGATTATTTCCCTTCCCAAATTTATCCAAAACCTATAAAGAAGTACCAATCTTCCATTTAAACCACTGGCTGACGGTGACAGACTACCACTTCTCCCCCGGGGATATACACTCCAACGCCTGCGCCTGAGTGCTTAATTCTAACATTAGTCTGACAAATTTGCTAAAATACATTTGCTTTTATAGTCAGTGGTAATTAAAATGCTTTGTGATTATAGCAACTGATAATAAAAATACACTTGACATTAAAAATCTGTTGTTATTAAAATAATTTATTTACAGTGTTTATAAATTTATCAGTACGGTTGTCTCATGTTTCCAAGCTAGATAAGTTCTTGAAGCACTGCTTTTTAAGTTTGTAATAACAATCTGTCCGAACATGAAGGCGAGAAGCAGAAAAGGTACACTGCTATACAAAGTGTTATGTTTCAACAAAGTCTGTTGGACTGATATTGAAATTTAACTCCTCCCCGAAATATTTAGAATATGTCTTTTATGAATTTATACTATTTCAAGTACGAAGTAACTTGTATTATTGATGAAGTGAGAATCTGAACGCATTTAAATCCGTCTTGAAGTCACTTGCTTTAGTTATAAGGCTATGTTCATATGTTCATATGTGATTCAGCGGCGCCGGAACGGTTTTATAGAGACAGAAAAACATAGTTTGCGAAATGGATAGAAAAGGATAGACTGTACTAAACAAAAGGGTGCCGGCTTCATATCAATCAAGAAATTTAAAAGAACCTGGAATAAGCAACAAGGCATGTGATGGCAATTTCATAAGTGCATATGGCTCCCCAGTTCCGACGCCGGTGATCTGATTAATTACTAGCGATGCATTCAAATCCATCTAAACCATAACTTCTTGCAATGCTATGCTCAACAGATTAGCTTGAATCAATCATTTAGAGATCATTTGTCATTCATTTTTATGTTCTGCCTTTTGATAAACAGGCGATCTAAAGTGAAGCAAGAAATCTCGAGAGAAAAATTTGAGCAATTTAACTGTGTTGTCATCTTTGATTTCAAAACCACTTTAGTCCAGGATGCTACTGTAAGTTTTCAAGACTTCCCGTTGAGAGTTAAAGCAAGCAATAAGGAAATGAATCAAGTTCTGTATATTTTGGACGCCGAAGGAATGGGTAGCTTGATCAAATAATACCATCTGCTTCTCTTCGGCCAGTTCCGCAATAAGAGTCGAGACATTTTGAAGCGAGGATCTGGAAGAAAAGAATAGAAAATTAATGATGGCAATGACGTTAGACCACTCTGAAAATTAAAATACAAAGACGTATGCTCAGTCATTGTAGCTCTACCATGACCAACGTCACGATGACGATATTCAAAATGATAGTGATGATGATGAAGTTCCTGTTACTACTGACGATGATGATGATTGGGGGCGGAAAGTAAGGGAAAAGGGAGGAACGATAGAGCTAAATCAAATTGTCTTTTACCGAACTAGCATTTGCCCTAAAGTGCAAGTCATCCACTTAATATGGAGAAATTTTGATTGTGAGCTACAATAATGTCACATCGACGCTCCATAGTAACAGGGTAGTGGTTTGTATATGAAAACTCGTGGCTAGTAAAGACCAAAAAAAAATGACGATAGGTTTAATACCAATTCAGAGGTATAGATACCTAACACTTAACCTCTTTCTTTGCCTTTTCATTGAAATATGTTGGATCAAAACACAATTAATCACAATGCAAAACAGAAAGTGTATTACGTCAGTTGTTTAATGGTCATTAAAGGTCACTTACATGGTCGTTTTGATATCCTTGACATTTGAGTCTATAATATTCCTTGGATTTGTTTTGGAGCAACTAACAATCTTTAATACAGCTTTATTTGATAACCATTCAGTTGGAAAATACTGCTCGTTCAGTTCCTTGATTCCTTGTGCCAGTGTATTACATTCTCCTTCACACATCTTAGAAAGAACAGAGTGTTTTGAGCGTCGACTGTGATGTTTAGGTCTGATGTCATATTTCTCAAGAAGATCTCTTGCTGAACTCTTGGCAAGGCGTACATACGAAATCATGTCCACTTTGTTTAAATACTCAGGCTCGCTTATGCGTCTTCTTAGTTCTCCAGCAGTAATATCGTACCTGGAGGACGGTAAACGAAACGATACATTTACAAGCAGGGAACGTAATAGAGCGACGAAAAGACAACGATGCACATACAAACATCATTTAGGAAGTTTGATAGTTTATTTTATAAGCTCTTGTAAGGCGATGGGGTTGAACAAGAGAGGTATGAAGCTCGTAGCTAAGTGGAAAGAACGAGGCAGTGCCTCTCCCCTAAGTATTTCGTTTGCTAGAGAAATTCTTCATGCCTTTTTACAGTTTTAGCTTCCATATAGAATTAAAACGTCTCAGAAACAATGATCGGTAACTTCCAAGGCTATCGGCCTTAGAAAATCATCTCTCAAAGGCAACCAAGAAAGTATTGGAGGAAGCAATTCATGAATAGATTTATCTACAAGAAAATCATGCTGAAATTAACTGAGTGCAAAAGCCTAATATTGTGGTCGTCACTAGCGGAGGAAGAAAAACTAACGCTAACTAAAGCTAACTGAAGGGCATTTAGCGATTTGCAAGGACCTTTTGGAAACTGAGTGTCTAGTTATGAAACAATGAAACATCTCTGTTTTTGAGCAGAGGTAACGAGGTCTATTTGCGTACCTGTCATTCCTGAATCTGTCAACGATTTATTTCAGAATGTTTTATATCTCGCATCTAAAAACTATTAAAATTGTGCAG
>JAAAKM020000500.1:5649-16369 GCA_010016025.2 Alatinidae sp. Z8VKAUB7J3 | reverse complement strand
TAACTAACAAAATAACTTAGCAAGGGTCCAACTCATTGACTAGATAACTAACGAACTAACTGACTAACTAACTTAGCAAGGGTCCAGCTAATTAATTAGCTAACTTACTAACTAAATAACGACCTAACTAATTAACTAGCTAGCTAGCTAACACACGAAATAACAAACTAACTAAGCAAGGATCCAACTAACGAATTAACTAACTTACTAACTTACTAGCTAACTAGGTAAACCAATAACTAGCTAAGTAGCTAATTAACTGAGCTACCTCACTAACTTTCTGACTAAGTCTCTTGCGGACATCACTAACTCTATTTAGTCTTTCTAGATGAGAATTAAATGTCCGTAGATGATAATGAGCCTATCTTCATGGCATACTATGTAGGAACTTAAGTCATCATAACTTGAGTGTAAACGTGGGTCCTCGACTAAGTAAGGATTTTTTTCAAAGTATAGAGCCCCTTTTTACGTTTTATTTGGGCAACACGTTGTGAATAATTGAATAATTGCCGCAAACTTATGAAAGCGTAGTTATGACATGGTCAGCTAATTGTGGGTAGTTTAACTACCATCTTGATTATGAATCCAGTGGTCGATAGAACTGAATTAAAGGTACTCTGCAATACCTACAATGTCTAATCTGGCTTTTGGTTGCTTGGTAAGCTTCAGTTCGAGGCCAGCTTAGGAAAAGTAGAAAGTAATTATAGGTCATTGTTTTATTAAAGCTGATATTACAACTGTAGTTTCAAGGGTACAGGATATAATCTTTTTCGTTTATTACAGCAAACTTTGAAACAAAAAAGTTTTATCCTGCGGCTTAATTCCAAGCTATGACCTAGGTTTATTTAGACTGAAATCAACTAAGGAACAACGCAGCTTTGTCTTGCAAAGCTGGCTACAAAAACACCACATTTGAAATTAAAAATCCTCGCAATTCCATGCGAAGGCCAAAGGATTTATTGACGGAGGTATCATGATTTCTTAGACCGCAGGTGCCAAGAAAAGGACAGTAGTATTAGCGAAGATTGTAATCGATGTTGATACAAGTTGTTGGCCGTAGGATGAATTCTTAACACCAAGCCCGCCCATCTCTGTCCTGTAGTGGAGGTAATCCATTGTGTGATAACAGGAATTTTTAGCTCGGGCTACTGTCTGTTGCTAGTGAGGAAATCAGACGTCTTAGAAGGGCATGCTGTCGTTGGAGACCAGTTGGGGAACACCTTTCAAAATAAATGGGCATGACTTAACCGTTAGTGGGGTGAAAATCTGGTCTTCCTAAGGTAATATTCAGACACAAAACCCAACCCTTCACAGTGCTAAGGTGTACTTAAGTGTACAAGGCGTGTCAGAAACGATAGTAACTTGCTGCCCTATGTACAAATTACATTTTTAATCATGAGATTGTTCATTTTGGCTAGCTTTGGATAGTCAGAGGTGCACTTCGTGCGAAATTGAGCGTGGTATTATCACTGGTTGTTGAGGGGAGGAGATACTTTGGTCTAAGTGATTTTCTAATTCAAAGTGATTCAACAGTGGCAACGAAGGTAAATTCAGTACTTGGCTCTATATAAAAAGACGGGAATATTGGCACATTTCAAAGACGTTTATGCATTGCACGTGAGAAACTAGAATATTAATTCGTTATTGTGACTCGGGGGTACGCTGGCACTAATTTTTTGGGCCTTAATTTACCTTCATATTTGTTAAATAAGGTCAGCTAGGTATAACTGCAGGTACTAGATGAGACAACCTAGGGCTATTTGTGCCTCCTTGAAACAGACTTTTGCTTTGAAGGTTTTTTTGAAAGTGCTATTAATGTTATTTTACACTTCTCTTATGCCGTTATTATACACTTCTCTAAATTTACTATAAAATATTTTCTGTATCTAAAACTACAAAAAATATCACTCGAATAGGTGGGAACCTTCTTCAAGGTTGGAAAATAAATAAAAGAAAGATAATGTTAATTACGTGCACTGGACGTTCAACCAAAAGACGATA
The DNA here is from genome assembly GCA_010016025.2 of Alatinidae sp. Z8VKAUB7J3. Classification (NCBI taxonomy): domain Eukaryota; kingdom Metazoa; phylum Cnidaria; class Cubozoa; order Carybdeida; family Alatinidae; species Alatinidae sp. Z8VKAUB7J3. The sequence continues at coordinate 14,368 of JAAAKM020000500.1, read as the reverse complement.
GATTATCTGATTTATCGTAATGATGTTGGTGATAATGCTACGATTTTAATAACCTTTTGGTTTAGCTAGCTTCCAGAGGGCTGCTACCGATGGGTCTGTTTGAAGAAACAAGCGTGGAAGAAGGAGCAGAATAAAAATTCCGTAAAAGATTGTATATAAACAATTTAGTACACGAATGTCCTTCCAGTGTCTGTATAAAGAGGAGACAAAATTGTTCAAAGTTTAATGTTTTCGTGTTTTAAGTGTTTTTCCTTGAATTGTTAACTTCTGGTTGCTTTTTGCATTTATTCCTAGAGTGTATATGATACACCCAGAGCATATAAGTGAATCCATAGATTTATTGAGTCGGTGGGCGGTTTGTGAAACTACACATCAGGGGCCATTCAATAATTACGTAACGGTCATACAGGTGGGTGGGGGTAGCAGATTTTGTTACGCACCGTTGCACAATTTGAGCACGGTTGGGTGTGGTCTGAGGCAACAAATTACGTAGCGCCCAGGAAAAAAATTATATCTCAATATCCCCGTGTGTCAATGATAATTAATTTAAAATCGAAGATGCTCGGAGAGATGAATTAAATTGCGTACATATAAATCGAATGTTTACAGATCCCCTATTCAGTTTTTGAATGTACTCCATCAAAGATCAGCGCGCTTTACGTTTATGTTTATTGTGAATGGAGACTGCGATATATTTTTATGAAGTGATCATGAGTGAAAAAACTCAGCAAGCTCATTTTCCATGTAATCGATTTATGGTAGGGGCAAGGGTTTATTATAAGTCCGGTCTCCTCTTTGAAATATGGAGGGGGCTCAGACTACGTAACGGTGATGGGTGGGGATATACTATCCGTTCCGGTGCGTTATAGATAGATGGGTGAGGCTGATAAAAGTCGATTTTTATCGTTACGTAATTATTGAATGGCCCCCATTCAAACACTACATAATCGGGCAGAATAATTTGAGACACGGAGCCCCTTTGACTAACCGGCAGCTCCTTTGCTACAGGAATTGGGATGAGCCTCTCTGGATAAATTGGTTAGGAAGGGGGAATGCGTCATGATGTACCAATCTTTAAATCACCACGCACCGGACAAAGTTTCTCCATGTTGTCTAGTATGTATTCCTGATCCTTACGTAATACCGGATGTATACATACGTATATATACCTAAAATAAGAATTGGCTGTGGCTAAGTGAAGCAGCCATGATACAGATGCTAAATTATTCTTAACTATCATTGTATTTAAGACATAACTGTATGACGAGAAGTTGGCATGATCATTTGCATCAGCAACCTTTCAGAGCTGGTAGTTTTATAGACGTTATTCATATTCGAAGTCATTTGTGTCAAACCTTTGTAATCTTGATATATATCAATAAATTTAGGTGCATATTTAAATGTATCAGTTATATCTTTCTTTTAGATTTTTACTTTTTACTGTTTTAGACATTTTACAGATAGCCAAATAATATTTAATAGAAACATACGTATATTGTGGAGGTTACAACCTATTAGTGCCACGGGCCACTCCCAGTGGCTCATTATGTCTTGGTTCCTTTTATTGCGTAAAATACAGAATTTTGCGTAGAATCAGCCACTGAAAGCTTATCAATAGATAACGTGCGAAACATGTATTTTCCTGTTGGTAGTCCAATCTATATATTATTTTAATTAGCCGATACTTTAGGCTTTACTTTGATTTGTCTTTGAAATAGATACTGCGAAATAGATATTGCTCCTGCAAAAATGTTTACTCGCGAAATTTTTCCCCAGGAAACTCGTAAATACTTAATGTCAGGAAAATATTTATTCCCGAAAATTACTTTTACTGTAAAATGTCAGTTTTCTTTTTCGTCTAGAAAGCCATAATTCACTTAGCTAAGTTTTAATTTACGCAAAAATCTTTGCTAATTTTTTTTGTGTCTGCCGTCGCATTTTTTAAAAGAAAGAAATGAAAAAATTGCACCATTTAAGAGTTAGTAGAAACATTTTGAATGCTTAAAAAGTTAGTTGGTGGTACAAAATGATTGCTGTAACCAGTGTCTAACGAAAACATTTATAAAAATGAATCCATTTCTTTTGAATCCCAATTAGCGGAAATTGATTCTCGAGAAACGGGCAAAAAGATGGTTACTAGAAAAGTATATCTCGCGTAATTAATTTCCTCAATGTTTCCTCAATGTGTCAATGCTTTTACAGACTTTCCGAACATGGTCATTAACTACCTGTGATACCTAATTGATCAGGTATCAAGAACTTTGATTTTTTTTTCTCCGAAAATTTACGCATCTTGAACTGAACTTTTGGACACGGCCGCTATTTTAAGAGAAGTATCCATGATAAGAACGTTACTGCCACTACATTGGTAATGAAAGTTATAGTAGCTGGCAGATTTATGGAAGTAATATATCTTGCTCTTTGATAGGTTACTTTGTTATTGTAAACTCATATGTTTCTGTTTGCAATGAACTGACGTCGACATTCTTCCTTGACGGTTTTTACAAGGCAGTATGCAAGCTTTGATTTTTAATACTTTCACAGTACTTCCATCGTTTACAGTCTTATTTTTTTAGATATTTAGGATGTTAGTCACTCAGGTTGCCCGATCTCATGCTTTCCGAAAGTCTCATGATGGTTGTGGGCTGGTTTCGTCTTTAGAATCATTTTATAAAAAAATACCTCAAGGAGGAGGAACTTATTCCATCTATTCCTTTTCTACATATTCTAAACTGTAGCTCTCGTCTATTTTCATCGCCCTCCATCTGTAAAGAGGTGAGTGACGATGTCTCTCTTTCACATTTGTTGGCTTGACTCATACAGACAACGCTGAGCCATTTTAACGATTAATGTTAGTTTCCCTATCTAGTTACGCAAATTTCTAACGCTCATATTCGTATATTGATTTACCTGCTGCCACTTTTATCGTTTTAACTCCAATAAATTTTTGTCTTGTGGCAGTTGATTTTTGCCTTCCTGGCGCTAGAAGTCACCGGTCAGTCGTCACTGGTCACTCTTCATTCGTCACACGTAACTCGTCACGCGTCACTTGTCACATGTCATTTATTACTGATTGTCACGTTATAAGAACGTGCGTTTAAGCTATTTGAAGTGTCTGGTATAGGTCGCTCTCTGTCTCTCGAATATTCAGTCGTTTTTTATTTAAATCATGTCGGACGTTTTGCGCTTGGTATTTAAAACTGTGGCTCTAATTATCTGGCATATTCGTTACATTAAAATAAATTCTTTCAGAGGAGAAAACACTTTTTAATATATACTTCTCACTACATATACGAAACCAATGACAGCAATAAAACAAATGATGTAAGAATACTGTGCTTTGCTCCCGGATATACATCTTACATTGAAGGTTGCTACTTTTATAGCAGGTTATGAAATGTTTGTATTTTCTATGCTCTGTACATTCCACAGGCATGAAGTGCTCGTCATTACATTTGGCTGCTAGGCAAATCTAAGTACCCACTACGCGCAATACCAATAGCTTCTTTTGTGAAGTGCTTAATAGTGACGTGGACTGAAACGTTCAATGGTGAAAACCTAGGGCCACTCTCAATCGAACTCCATGTTCATGGTTGAAACTCCGATGTGCTACCTATAATACCAAGGTACCAGACCATTTAAAGTAAAGATTTTGGAATGTCATTTGTTTTGGTTGACGGTAATGCACACTAACGTGTCATTCTCGTCCAATAAAGAGCTTTTTCCTCATCTGGCTAGGTATTAGATAACTCTTTACTTGGTCGTATGAGAGTACATAAACCCGACAAGAAGTCTTATTGTCTTCAAGCGTAGTTTAATACGCCGTCTCCCTGTCTCACACTGAAATCGCATTGTTCGTTTTCCAGTGTCCGTCCTAGAAGGAAAGACTTGGTGAACCTTGCACACGGTAAATATTCATATCCTCCCTCAATAACATTGTGTAAAGGGGGAGAAACCTCAGACTCATGGTTTTCCAACGCCAAAATGACTTTTAACTCTGAATTTCCAGCATAGGTAATTCTACACGTTAAAATTTTCTCCTTTTTGTGTTTAATAGCTATGGAGGCACACCCCCTCCCCCCGCGGAATGGAGGGATACATGAAAGGTCTGATTACGTAAGAGACAGCAGGAATTCGACTCCTGTATTCGCCTTTTGTCTAATCTAACTTGTACAATTGTTTAGAGAAGCGTACCAAAACTAAAGCATTCGTTTATCGAATATTGGTACATCGAAGCCGTTCAATGCGAATTGTTGGGTGAAGTGTTTCATTCGGTGGACGCCGTAGTACTTTGCTCATGTTCTGATGTTTACACCAGTCTGAAACTCTACACTGCCACGAACCTTACGGTGCCGGGTCCCAAGTATTGAACACACTTGTCGAACAAAAGCACTATCGAATCGCTGATCGTCTCTATTATAAACATCTTTTTGCTGCACTTAGTTATTGTTGTGGTACGGTTCCCTTCAGTTGAATTATTAAGAGAGCACTCCTTGCTGTTTCGTTTAACGTTAATGGGATGCATGGATGAAAAGTGTTGAAATAAGAGCACAAATCCGCTAAATTGTGGCTTAAGCTGCAGTAAGTACTCCCCGGTAATTGTTGTTCAAGGTGAAGTAGGGAAAAACTGTGGAATAAGAGCCTGCCCGCTCTTCACTAATAGCTAATGTTTGCTGGTTTGATATTTTGTCAATAACTAGTGCAAACATCATATTAAATATTCAGTCATGATTTGATCACTTGCCCTGAAGATTCCGAAGGATTTGAGAGCGTACGGCTAATCATAGTCGATACGAATTCGTCGTCAAGTAAAGTAAGCAATTAAGATTAATATTTTACCGTTAGGTTATTGACACGTAAACAAAGTTTCTTCCTATCATAGAGCTATTGTTTTGCAGGTAGATAACTCTATTAGCTTGAGAGCCCTTATTTCATGCGATGTTTTTATGGAGAAATAAAACGATGGATGCGATCCAGTTATTCTTTACATTTTATATAAGAACACTTGTGTACTGCGCTACGACTGTACTATGAGAATACCAGCAAATCGAGGTTCCTTTCATTATTTATAATTCCTCGTACATACAAAACGTCGCTTTGACGTTAATAGATATGACGGGAGACGTTGCAGCTGAGCTTTGAAGTCGTTTATATGGTGATTATGCTAGTGTGGAATTGGCCAGTCAGGTAACAGCATTTTGATCATGTGGTATATGTTTACCATTATAGACCTTAAACATTTTCCCAGGAGTTAACTAAGGTAAAATAAGATTGGTTGTTTAACCACGGTGGTTTTGCAAGTAATACGGAAAGCAGCCTGCGAAAACGAACACTTTATTTGATAGTGCCAACATCGATGCTCACCTGCTGACGGCCCTGGTCGGCAGGAAAGCCAATCATAATACGAAAACTATTAAGAAATGTTATTGCTCTTTGGGCAGAAGCCATTTGGACGTAGACATTCAAGTGCTCTGTTCAGAATTTGTTTTCTAATTGGGAAATACAGTTTTCGCCATTGCACTGTGTCAGCTTCAATTTTTTCCGATTCCAAAAAGCATACAAGTTCCTGCTTTTCTGTAAAACAAAACGATGATACATTAGTATGTAACTCTGATAAAGGTTAGCGGAAATTATTGTCGAGTGTAAGTCCCGCTTTCCGTACTTTTGAGGCCAAATTGAGTTTGTAGTAAAACGGCGTCATTACAAGGGAAATCAACAGACAATAATGCGCAGTAGGGCGCAGAATGACAAAATGTTTCTGAAAGTAACGACACTGATGAGCAGACGATACATTAATCGCCAAGACGGTAATAAGCCATCAACTTTCAGGGAAGGCAGGACTAGAGGAGATAAATATTTAAAATACACCAAATAGGCGATTGTCGAATCTTGGATTTAAGTACCAGCATATGAAATACCAAAGTGATTTAAATATTTACACGTAATTTCAGCAGGACAGAGTGTAGTCTTAACTTGCAGTAAAATGTACGTATTTTAAAGGTCCCCGGGAGACAGGAACTAAACTCTTGTCCCCCAGTTATTAGGTCGCCAGGGTTGATAGCCAGTATTTCATTCTTATTTTGGCCATTGAACTCTCAGTTGCAGTGTAAGGTTACATCTATGGTCCTAGCGTTTTAGTCGAGCAAGGATGACTGTTATTTGATGTTGATTTCTCAATTCTGTGCATTTGGTAATTTTTCAAAGATACGCGCGGAAAGGGATTCTTCGTACGTAAATATTTGATAATTTAAAATCTATTTAAATGTACACAAGCTGTTGCGTTAAAACGTTCATGATTTTATTGAATATCGAAATGAAAGAACTGTAAATAAATGTACCTGCACTGTATCCATGACATTTGTTTTGGAGCTGTTCAAGCACGCAATTCTTAAGGATGCCATTTGCCGTTGTCCTTCGATGAGGATAACATTGGATAAAATTTTTCGCTTATTCGAGCGAGAATGCGATGTAATTTTCCCCTGCTGCCGAAATTGCGATGCAATAGAGATTTAAATTGATGACGTCCCAACAACGTCTTTTCGAGGAATCCCAATTATGACCTCACGGAAATCGTACTTCTGTCACCAAATGCCTGTATACAGAACGTAGCATTCAAATCTCATATCATCTGCAGGAAGTTGCTGTTTAGATTTGCAAGAGGCCAAAAGATACACTGTTTGCTCAGTTCATAAAATTGTAAACTGGGTTCAGATAACAAGATTTTGATAGGCGTGATTGAAACCTTAAATGTTTCGATGATTGCTGAAAATATCGTTCTTAAATTTGCACAGGGTATCTATATCAACAAGAATAATGCAATGAGTCCAAAATATTATTTGTCTTCTGATGTTCTTCACGTTGTTACGTTGTACTTCAGTACACTATTTGTCATCGTTAGAGAGTAATGGGCGTGTAGTACTGGTTATCAAAGAAGTTCGTTTTACAGTTTACTTTATACTGGTACGAGCATGCTGCAATTTTAATTGTTATTTAAGTTGATTTTAAACAAGATATAGCAGTCTCAGAGTTTACATATTCAACTAGGCATAAATTGATTTATTTGATAGTATCTATGGTGCAGAGTTATGAATCTTTATTATTTCTAAAGTTATTAAGTTTATTCATCCTAATTATAATCAATAATAATAATGATAACTCGCCAGTTATCATTCTTAGGCCACTTAGTCAGAAGTGAAGGGCTAGAAAACACCATTCTTTCTGGTCAGTGTGCTGGACAACGAACGAGAGGACGACCACGCTATAGCTTTTTAGATAATGTGAAAAGATGGACTGGCACTACGATGGATACTGTATTTGAAGTAATGGGTGATCGTTCGAGATGGAGGGTCATGATCGCTAACGCTCCTCGACATTATGGCACTGGATGATGATGATGATGATGATGATGATGATGATGATGATGATGATATAATCAATTGTAAATGCAAGAGAGTAACGACCTAGTTCTGAATCGAATAAACAAAAGAAAACATGGCCGATTTAGCCGTTTGCAACGAGCAATAATGGCGAGGGGGCCTTGAGTGAACCCTCCCTGTCACATGTTGACTAAAAACAATTACGTTACGTAACAGAACATAAATCCATGCGGTGCACTTGCTGACAGAACCGCAGTCATGCCAAGAAAAACGTGAAGCTGATGAGAACTATTCTAATACTAAAAAATGACTCTAAATTGGACGAGTACAACCTCTTAACAACAAAACGATTGCTGACCTTCGTTGGCCATACTGACCGTTTTGTGGTTCACCGTGAAAAATGTCTGATGACAGTTGTTGTAGACGAATAAGTAGTTAAGACGTAACAGTATCGCAGAATTTATTGTATCCTAGCTTTGATAACAGCCGTATCCAAGCATTGGCGGTATTTTATGGTTGGTAAGAGGATACAACAAAATGCTAATGCTAGGTGTATAATTGATTTCCAACAGCGCCCAAGGTATCTTAAAGCTAGAATTGCTACGATTGCTGCGGTCAGTGTATGGCAAAAACGTTTAGCATAATGAATCCGTTACTCAACACAATATTCAAGTTTTGTACCACAAACCAACTTTTAAAGCTAGGATCCAAATCACGCCCTTCATTTATTCGGTTACTATAACTGAACTGCTGTTTTAATTAAACCGGCGAGTGAAGTTATATGTTTTAAAGATAGAAAAGTAATACATAGTTTAAAGTTAACTTTATTGATATGACCCCCTTTCCTTATATCCATATTCCCGAGCACCTAACCACCGAAGTTTACCAAGCATCTTTTGTTTGGTAATCCTGAAAGACGCATAGCAGTTTTGGGCGTTGATCGATGTCGAAAAATAGGAAGGACCACGCGGGTTTATGCCGATCTTTTATGGGATTAATTGTTTGGGGGGCTTGTCCAGCATTCAAGTAGGCTCTGCGAAGTTATTACTGACCAATCGTTAGTCATTTTTTGGTATTTAAATATGTTCCCTGGTCAAACACACTGTATTCTTGGATGTTGAGCCGTTGAAATTGTTTAGTTTGTACTAATTTCCCAACTCATATATTCAGCTTCCTTTGTAAGATTAGGCATCTAGGTCAATTTTACAGTTAAGCAGCGTCGAAATCACGAAAGCTGTAAGGATATTAGATAGAGTAGGGTCCCTGATAGTATTTAGCCCCCAGTGGGAAAGTTTCCTGATTGAAACCTAGGAAGGGATCCAAGTTAGTTTCTTGATGGAAAT
>JAAAKM020000498.1:38630170-38663411 GCA_010016025.2 Alatinidae sp. Z8VKAUB7J3 | reverse complement strand
TACGACAATACTCCGTTATAAATATTATGCCGTATCACCAAGCCCAGTTTCACCTTAATCCGTCACTGTTCGTAACCCAGCATTCACTAAATTGTGAACAAACAGAACTACTTATTTAGGACTCCAAAAATCAGTGACGTAATCCTTTTCTTCGGTGAGCTACATACTTTCCTGTGTATAAAAAATGTCCATTGCCTCAGGGGAAAGTGGATGCCCCCACGTTGCGGAAATTTTGTTCTCTTGTGTCAGCTTTGGCGATATGGTGTAGTCTACGAGCTCTTGATTCGTAGGGAAAATTTTTTTAATACTGTCCTATCAGCTCTAGAATAAGTTGCACTTCGTCGCTCGAAAGCCAAAGCTAACTGTAGACGCGATGTCTGTCCCTAACTAGCAAGAATTTTTTTCGATTCAGTTTTTAGAAAATTTACTCTGCCCCGAAACATTTCTTAGAAGCCTGGGGATAGCTGAAGGCGAACCAGAATACCTTGCAGCCTAGTCGAATAAAAAACGCCACTTGCTCGCGTGAGCTAAGAGCATGAGAGTCATCAATGGTTGAGGGTAACATCTAGGAGGAAGGAGTCTATCAAGGGCAGAGGCTGTGGAGCTCGCTCGTAAGATCCATATGCCGCCGTGGTAAGTCAGCTTAAAAAAGAAACGGCGAAGTAATTAGGAACATCAAAATGACAGCGGTGGACGCAGAAGTGTCAGAGAAGAAGACAGACGACAAAGTCGGGGAAGTCCTTGGTATGACCATGTGTACTTGTTGCATGTTTACACTTACCTTTAACGGTTTTCTTATTTAAAAAGATTTTACGTTTAATTTTACGCAATGTTTTGCACTTTAAACTCCTGAGACATGATTGTGTCACGATAAGGCAGTTTTATGTGTAAAAATGAGTTGTTTCGGTGCCTTCCTTTCTACAGTTGACGAGTTGCTCCGCAGATCGTGCTGTCGGAAGTTTGCTTGGATTTCTGAATTTCTTTAATTTAGTTTAGGACAGAAACAGTTGCAGAAAAGATACAGCCAGTATTGTACTTACTCATGATTGGCAACGTGGTTAAGGTACATTACTCCCACTACTTGCAATCCATCTTAGTAGAGATGACCCAGCTCGTGACAAAGCTCGGAGGCAGACCGTCACAAGCGTACCAGATGCATGGTAGACATGTGTAACTGGAACCGTCGTAGGGCCTACGGTCAATGAGGAAGTCGATTGATCTTGGTAGGGTAAAAAGCGATCGGTTTCGACTAAACTTCTTGGTCACCACAATTACTCTACGCACGGATGTCATTTGGACTTGTCAAGGGTTGGTGTTCCGCGTGTAAGGGTATCATGTGCTTCAAATACAGCATGAAGCATGAATTTGCAGATAGAATTAACTGAGCCTTGTTTCAAAAGTTATCATTAAGTAAATATTGACAGAATAATGGCAGAAATAACTCAATTTTGTGCACGGAGCACGGTGGAAATTGGTTTGCTGTGCTCACTAGTGAGAAGTTAGTTTACCGAAATCCGATGCAAGATGGCGCAAAACACCTATGTATCGAAATTCATTGGTTCCCTTGTTCTGCAGCGAAGGCGAAAGTTTAGTAGCTAGCATTATCGTTGGTGATAATAGTTTGTCACATTAGTTTAGAGGCCTTCGGGTATCTTAAAGCATCTACTTCCAGATCATAAGTATGATAAGAGACATCCGTGCCCCAAGCCCTTAAAATTCACCTCAGCATTATTGAGGTGGGTTTGAACAAGATGAAATACTGTCTCAGAGGAGGTGTGGGACACCCTCGGGCTATTGATGATTTAGATACCTGAATGAAACATGCAGTTTAGTGGTAGTCGTAGCTTTTCCTTTATTTATTTTTTTCCGAAGAGCAAGTTCAAGATTTCATAAGGTCAGCCTTTATACGTGCAAGAATTTTGGATAAAGGAACAGTTGGTGTTTAGTTAACTCTACCTATCAAACATGGTGCTGTTGGACGACCACTCGTTCAATTTAACGATCCTAAAAGTATCTGTTGCTGTGTCAATTTTACGTGTGATCCATCAATTGTTCAACAGCTGTTTGACTTGTATATTTCTGTAAACAAGATTATGCCATGCTACGAGGGCAGCAATTCCTTTACCTTAAAAATTTCTAACTTTATGACGCCTTTCACTATATTCAGAAATTTGATTTGAAGTACTTTATCATGTGGGTAAATATTCTTAGGAAAATTTTTTGAAATTGAAAATCAAGTTGATTTTCAGGTTCAGATTGTTCATCTATGTCTAACATATCGAAACTTATAACTAAATAGAGCTGCAAACACTTTGTTATGGAGTACTTTACACAAGATTTTTTTCAATATTCTCTGCCTTAGGAAATTGCTTCATTTCAAGGTAAACTATAAAATTTTACAGAAATTCTACTGAAATTCTTAACTAGTGGCTTCAGTACAGGAAAGGCTCTCTATTGAAAAATCTGCAGCTTTTAAACCATAGTTGTTCACTGTTTTAGTGTTAAAGGATAGTTGTAAGAATGTATATATTTTAATTAACTTAAGAAGCAGGAGATAGATTGAGCCTATTTAAGCGGACATCACTATCATTGTATGTAGACATGTAGATTTATTCATAGATGAATCAGCACATCCTTGACCTGCCTCCTTTCTCCTTAAAATTTGCATTCTAGCCAATATCAATTAAAGTCTATTTAAAGGGTTCTAAGATTTCCTCCAATTGTATCTTTGAGTACAATTTATACAGGAATGATCACCCTTAAAGCTTCTACCTATCAATTTTAGATATTTCTGTTAGACGCTTTGAAAGAGGTGCTAAATTTTTGGCTTTTGACAAATTTTAGATTTTGGATCCCCGTAAAACTTGATTTTGATTGGCTAACACTCCTTGTTTCAGGACTAGTTATGAGTACCCTATGAGTTATATATCAAAAGCAAGTAAAGAGTTGGGTAGGGTAGCCTATGTATTCTGGAAAAGATACCCACTAAACTATATTGCTGTCCAAAACAAAGTTCATTTACCATGTTGGTACTAAAGGATAGTAGAAAATGTGAAAAAAATTAATCAGGTTCTTAAAAAAGTACACACACAAAGATACTATGCAACTTATTCTTGCTCTGACGAAATCTGTAGAACATAAATTGTTAAACAGAATAGGCTATATATATATATAAACAGAATAAGCCATATATAACTCAAAAAATACGTATTTTCTTGGACGTTCGATATTATTTTCATCATGTAACCTATATATATATATTCGCAGCAGACACATTGCAATTATATATAATTCTCAAAGGGTGGAGCGTTACCACAATAGCTTGCAATTTAACACAGTAAATACAACACATTATTTGTACGCATAGGTGGTAGACGGCTTTTGGGAGTCTATATATATATATATGATTCATAAAATACACATTTTTCAAAACAATTTTGAAAAGATAATATCAAAATGTCAACAAAAATTGTGTATTGTGTAAATTATATATAATGTTAATACACAAAGGTGAGTGCTGGTTAATCAAGTAGATAGTGTTTGTGCATATACACTGTATATACACATACCATAATGTGTTGATTAAGCCCCCACTCAAATAGTGTTCTCTTGGTGAAATTCTTAAAGAAGCACTAACGCTTGAATTGGCACCCATCCTTCAATTTTCAGAAACAGGTGCTTATTTGAATTTTTGGCAGAAAGACAGTATTTTGGAAAGAAGGAAGGAAACACAGTGTTTGTATTTTGTAGCTTCCCAACTTATGTACAGAGCCCTTCCTTAGTAAGTAGATATGGAGTGATAAATTCTAAGAAAATGTAAGACACCAGAGGCTTGTAGACCCTTTTTCTTGGCCAATTAAAAAATTGGGTTTATTTCTTGAGCAAACTGACAGATGGTGATGTCATAGAGCTTGGCTCATGAACCTTTCGCATTTTACTTGGTACAGAGATTTTCATATTGAGTTTATGATATAGTTGACAGAGTTTCCCGTAACTGTACATACTGGTATTGACAAGGGAAGAACCTGGAAGAACAGATTTTAAGGACCATTTTAGAGTAAAGATTTTCTGTAGCAGCCTAGTAAAAAAAATTACCTTGTTTTTTTTGTTGTTTTGTTTGTTAATCCAATCCATGTATGTTAACCCCCATGCTGTCCCTTGCTGCAGTTTGAAATGCAAATTTTGAAGCTATCTGGCTTTAAATGTGTGAACATTTTTGGTCAGTTAAAATTGTTATAATGATCAACATCTGATAATGAACATCCAGAATTTTCAAATTTGTTTGAAAGACCAAGGTATTATTGAAAGGTGGAGCACTAAATTTTGCCTAATAATTCAAACATCTACAATGGGTTCTTTAACACGTAGTCAACAGCTAATACGACCCAGGTATGAAGACTGTTTGGCTTGCCACAGTTAGGGAAACCCAAACCCCAAATTGGCATAATAATTTAATATTATCATGAATCACTCAGTTATCATCAAACACTTTGTATGTTACCCAAGTATCTTTAGTCCATCAGCTACTGAAAGTGTAGGTAGAAGTAGCTGAAATGTGAAGATAGCTTTCCCCCTTCACTAAGGCAGTGTAGATATATTTGACGTGTTAGGTGTTTACACAGTTTGAATTTTTACCTGATGCAAAAGGTGTTTAGTGTTTGAAAGATTTCATTTGTAGTTATTATGTCAATTTAATATTGCAGCAACCAATGTGTCTGGAACAGTCAAGTGGTTCAATGTTCGCAATGGTTATGGATTTATTAACAGGTATTTATTCAGGATAAAGTCAAATATATACCTAAATATATAGTTTATTATCAGCATTTAATTGTTGGTATGTTCTCAGTTACCATTTCTACAACTTTTAAGTTTACACTTACCATGTTTAATGTGTATGTAGTTATCTTCTGGCAAATCACCCAATAATGTTTTACACCAAGTATCTCTAGGTTTTGCTAATAATTTTGAGAATAGATAATTTCAAGAAAAGCAACTTACTTAAGTTTTTGGTTGATATTATATCTCATTCCAAATATATTACACTGCAAGTATGTGGCACTTTTTAGGCACAATATCAATTGGGGACCAATCTGGATTTTGTAGTAAAATGCCAACTTAGGATTTCCTTCAATTTTCTATATAATCCTTGCTTAATTCTGGAAAAGTTTTTCAAACTACCATTTTAGTTCCCAAGGAGTATACATCCAGCAACTAACAAACCTTGATTTTTTTGTAAGCCTGCAAGATTGAACATGAACTCTTTTCAAGTTGCACAAAGTCACTTTTTGACACATTTAATTATAATGAAATTTTGTCTTCTACTTGGTCTGTGTGGTGGTGCAATTGTTGTGGAGTATGAAATTTGGGAATTATAGGGGGCAAACATGCATGTGCCCATTGAAAATCACATTTTGAAATTTGGATGTGTACAAATGATGTTATTGACATATATAGTTATGCCACCAGCACAGCATATTTAGCCCACTTCATCAATTTGCTCAATGCCTGTGATTGTCAAGCATTTTTTTACTGGTTATAGTACCAACTCCCAATTGATGGTGGATAATCTCTGCAAATGGTATGTAATTAACACCACGTCCACATGATATCATAAGAGTTGCAACTTCTTCAATGCTGTTCAAGAAGACCATGTTTATTGTAAACTTTACACAAACGTACACATTTGCTTCACAATACTGTTACAGATGCAAAAAGGCCATTTTAAGAGGTTAAATATCTAGAGCAACTAAACCTGCCAATGCCTTCACCTACCCTTACTGCAAGGTACACAGACTAATATTTTGTTTGTTTAGTTAAGAGTTAAGTTTGGAGCTGCCATGATACAGCTTTTGCTTGGGCTGTCCTGTCCTTTTTCACAACTGACATGGACTGTCAATTCTGTTTTTAATATAGAAATGACACGAAAGAAGATATATTCGTCCATCAGGTATGTGTTGTTTTTAAAAAGACATTTCATGTAGTTGCCACTAGTTTGTTGGTTTTTTCATCAGTTTTACAAGGGAAGATTTTACACCTAGTTTTGCTTTGTGTCACTAAGTGTTTTGATAGATCAAATTTTAACTTGATGATTGAAGTAATATTTTATTTAAGTAAATAGAGCATTTTCAGCTCTCAGTTTTACGTGACAGCCTTTAAACAATCGAATATTTTTTATAAGAAACCAGTTTATAAGAAACCAGGGCTCACTCTCTCCAAAATTTAAGAAACTCGAGGGCTGGATGGGGCTGCTCTAAGAAACCTAAAAAATCTCTGAAAGCGGTTTAGACAGTTTGATAACAGGTTATTTCATGAATAGGCTGACCTGGAACAGAGGGTACCCTAAATGTTGTTTAGGCAGCTAACTTGTTTTGTTTTATGCCAATTGGTGCCTCGCCACTCATAAATTGGTAGGAAAAATTATTATTGTTATTATTTTATGTTCATTAGACCGCCATCAAGAAGAACAATCCAAGGAAGTACCTTAGAAGTGTAGGAGATGGAGAACTTGTTGAGTTTGACGTCATTCAAGGGCAAAAGGTTTGTGTAATGATAACGAATAATAAGGTGGTGTTAACACCCGGTAGCCTTATGTCGAATGCTCCTTTTGATAAAAGGACTTAGCTAAATTGAAATATAATCATGCTCATGTTTTTGATTGGGATGTATTGACTGGTCAAACTTGACAAAGATACATTTCAATTGGTTTACAGAATGCCTTAGAGCGCTGCTGAGATTCTTGGTAAAGTCGCTGAAGTTAGTAGATAGCTATTAAACTTAAATAAGCCCTAGCCGAAGATTTGCGTGGAATAGTCTTCAGACAGTGGCGTCTGTAGCTGTAGCTGTATTGAGATCCTATTTGTACCGCCATTTGGTCCCTAAAATGAATGGTGAATGATTTGAATATGTTGATAACGGGAAGGCTTAATTTGTACAAATACTAAGAACTTTATAGCGGGTAGCGATGGAAATACTACATAGAGTGGATGAAAATGTTCAGATGTCATACTGGAAAGTTTTCATTCTTTTCTCCCTTTTACAGACTACTATTTCAAGTTTTTGTATATTTGAAATAGAATATTAAGAATATAAATGCGTTACATCATTCAGAATTAAGAACACAAAAAGAGCTTTTAAAAGCTTGTTCATATATTAAAAGATCACTTAGATTCTGTACCATTTCAAATTTTCTCGTAACAAATTGCTGGTAAACCATGATGTGCCTGAAATTCAGTTTAAAATGGTCTTCCAGGTACTTCTGTTAACTAATCAGAAAGTCTAATCTGAAGTAAAGAGTGAAAAGTATAATTATTGTGTTCATCTAAACTCATTAAATTCCGGTTATTTGAAATACAAGAGTTGTTAGTCAGCAATCAACTGTCTCTTGCAGTAAGTGTATTCATATACATTTTGGAAGAATATTGTGACCCGAACCGCCAACCTTTTTTTATCAGAATGTTCTGCTACTCGTGGTGCAAGTTGCTATCAGTCCCTTATGCGTAAACTAGAATACTTTTCTGTATAGTTTGGTGGGCGTAATTATTTGCAACAGAGAGGTGATGATACTTCGCACAGACCTGTTCTGAGAAGCATGTGAGGAAAACGCAGTAATATCTGATCTCTATTGCCATATCACTTCTATTGACAATTGGTTCATTAATGGATTAACCGAGTGCCCATATTGTCGCTCCAGAACATTTTGTTTGCGTGCTTTAATTACTCTTCGTTTCCAATGCCCGTCTTTTATGATGCAGTTACAACATTTTTACTTATACAGGGCCTGGAGGCATCAAACGTTTCAGGTCCAGATGGTGTGCCAGTGCAAGGCAGTAAATATGCGCGTAAGTATAGTTAAGGTAGTAAATTTCACGTTGTATCGTTTTTGGCCTCTGAAGTGATGATCGTTTCCGAAAGCTCTGATGTTACATGTGAAGAAGATCATTAACATGCACTACCATCTGATCAGAGGATTAACGTAGTTTTACTATTTGGCATCAATACGTTGTGACACTCCGTAATCAGTTGGACATCATCAAATTGTGTCGGTTTTGATAGATATTGTAATAATTTTTTTCAGTTTGGAGGAGATTGGTTTTAGTGTTTCAGACAAGGAAGTGATAATCTAATATTCCCGTTTTCAAATTCTATAGAATGTAACTTACCAGTTGTTGGCGGACGAAAAATAGTGTAAATAGCTTATATTAGGAGAGGAGTGCATACGCACGTCGGCGATAAGACTGTCATAATCTGTGGTTTGAGAATCGGCTATGGGGAAATGCAAATGTTCGAACAGGGTTGTTCTACCTTTACTTTTTCCTTTTCTTTTTCTTTATTAATTTTTGAACTTATCCTTCGAAACCCTCCTTTCTCGTCTCAATAAGTTCCAGTGGGCGTTAAGTAGGTTGGTTGACCCATGGCATTCCTTCCTTGCCCGAGTCTTCAAAGAGGCTTATTTCCGAAACTGCAGAGTTTAATGTCGATGTCTACCGGTGGACTATTTTGGGTCATTGTGGAGCTAGAGAAAGTATTGAATAATAATATGAGACGACTATAGCTTGGTCGGCAGGGCATTGCTCCGATATCATAGCGAAAGTGTAGGGGGTTGAAATTTTTGGTTTAGGGGACTACAAATGTGGGCCTACAAGTGGGGGAAAGGTAGATGGTGGTGGTGGTGGGGGGGGGGGTGAAATCTAGTCTTCCATATATGTTGGGTAATAAAGTTCAATATAGATTAATAGGACATTTTGCATAGAAACTCTCTCCTCTTTCCTTCAAGTGAGATGGGGGGAACTCACCTTGGAGGACGTCATGAATATAGCCCTGTTACTGGATTCGAATCTTGGTGGTTACGTATGTTCATTTCCTCCATTAGTTCTCAGTCAGAAATACTCTCCTCTCAACACAAGAAGTAATAGGAGCGATGTCTACGGTAGCGTTGTTAGGATAGTAGGTCAGCTGCCGTACTTGATTATCACACTATTTTACATGTTTTCTATGCAGCAAATCGTCGTCGACCGCAGCAGTATCCAGGAAGAGGCTATGGTAGAGGTCGCTTTTATAGAGGTGGTTATGGACGCCGCGGACCTCCCCGAAGAAGTCGCAATTCCACAGGTGGTGACGACAAAAGTGGTAGAGAAAGTGACGGAGAAAAAGACCGGGAACAGAAAGACCACGACGACGAGAAGAGACCTAGGGACAGAGACCGTGACCGCGATCGTGACAGAGATAGGGACAGAGACAGACCCAGGATGCCACGACGTGGTCGACCGTACAGCAACAGGTACAGGGCGCCAATCAGTCGTCGTCGACGCACAGAGGCAAGAAGCGATGAATCTGGGGAAGAAGGAACTTCTGGCCCGGAAAACCGCAATGATGAGAGAAGAGATAGAGAGGGGGGATATATGGAGCGTGGTCGGGGACGCGGAAGAGGTGGCTACGGGAGAAATGTTAGAAGATTCCGTCGGCGTGCAAGGTAAGCAGTGCTTCATAATAATTCATTCAACTACTTATGCGTATATATGTGTGTAATGGGGTAATGTAGTGTAACCTGTATGAGAAAGAAGACAAAAAGCCTTCAACTCCTATTTTAATGTCATCAGTTTTCTTTGTGGATATTAGAGACCGTTTATCGAGTACATATCTCTGTTTAAATCGTTTTAGAGCACAACCACCTCGTAGCTCAGATGAAGAAAATGATCGCTCTGGTGGTGAAGATAGGGACGATAGAGACCGTGCCCGAAGTGGTAGTGGGAGAGGACGTGGACGTGGTTATGGGGGCCCTCGTCGTCGCCCAAGACGTCCGTATAGAAATAGGTCAAGAGGCAGTGAGCAGAATCGGGATGGAAGTAGTGACAAAAAGGACAAGGTAAATATTTGTAGGTGTTATTGTACAGCTATCATTTGTTAACAGATCATTTAAGTATGAAAGGCGACTCGGAGAAAGTTGGTCGCTTGACGGTGGAATAATTGTTATGCATGCCTACAAGTGACATGAGAAAATAGCAATAACATGTGCAGTAACAAAGGTACAATAGTATCGAGCCATAGAGTTACCGGAACACTGTCATGTTGGAGTGGTCGTTTTTGTAGCAGTAAGGCGTCCCCAGTGACGACGTCGTCTTTCTTGCTTTTGAAGGTCAAAAGTGCAGCTACTATTGATATTATTGACAGTGCTTTCGTTTATGGGATCGTATGATTAAGTTGTAAATGCGTACCATGGTTAATTCTGTATATGATATATATATATATATATATATACATATATATATATATATATATATACATATATATATATATATATATATATATATAAGACTAAAAACTATAAAAAGGCATACTAAAATATATATAAAACTCTTATCAACAGCTTAGATAATAATAAATTCTGTTAGCCATTTCACGTAGTAACAGATGACCCATCATATGACAATGCCTTTGGCCCTTCTGACATTCTGCCACAGCTTCTAAGATATTTGTAATAGCTTTAGCTTGCTATGAATTTCTAAAGCCTTAGAGTTAATCAAGGAACTGTAAAGTCACACCTGGTTCCATAGAACCAAAATAATTGTTTGCAATGCATACAATTCGTATTCTTTTAATCAAAATGTCAATTTTTCCCTATTAGGGCAGAGTAGTTTCTACGGATGCACAGCATTCTGAGTACGGTTTCATTATATCGGGTAGACTTCGATGTCGTGAAAAATCAATACGCCACCAGTTTCCTTTAAGTTCTCTACAATGAGGTGAATTTGGAGTTCAAGACATGCTTCAAAGGAAGAAAAAACTTGTCTAATGCCATGTTTGAAACACAAGGCAGCATTATACTTATGCTGAAACTAAAACTGATTGTTTGAACTAATTCTGATGGCGTAACTTGCCTTTGTCTATTTAATAATAAAAAAGAAGAAAATAAAAATACGCTTAACCAATGAACAATTTTACATAAATAAGTAAACATTGACATGTTAACACTGTGTTGGGATTGGTCAACTTTTACAAAATGAAATGACGTCACAAACAGGTAATTAAAAATAAATGCGTCAACCGCTGGCAAGAAACTGTGTGAGAGCACAGAAGAACTTGTTGCATACACTAATAGAACCTTAGGGTGTAGCTTTCTCTTTTTAGACGTTGTTCCACTGTCCAACTTGACTAGTATCCTCTCTAAGTATTATTCATTGCAAGATCTTTGTCTCACCATCTTCCCTTTTAACTATTGCTCAATCGTTCAAATCGGTACTTTTTCCATGTTATGCCGCCAAAAAGCGGGAAGAAAACTGTGGTCGAAAAATTGCAATTCTTTTTATTATGGTTGGCAATCAGACAGCAACAACATCGATTTTTAAGAGATTAACAAGGAAACATCCGTATCATGAGTTATTGAATAAAATCAGTTAATAACTCGATAACAAGTACAACAAAAGTAATTTAAGTCGGATGATGATTATTTCTGCTACGTATGACTATGGAAAGGCTAATGCTATAGGGCTTTGGTGAGGGTTGGTTGCTTTGTTGAGGGAGGGGGGTTTGGAAGGGGGCGGGGGGCTGCATTAAATTTCCTTATTTTGACCCCTGTACTAAAAATTACAGTTTACATAAACCCACAAAAAAGATTGGAACTAATGTTTGAGGGTCCGGTTGGAATTACCAAATCCAAAAGTTGGGGACTAATAGATAACCCAATTTTTTTATTACATTTAATCTTCCAAGAAGATTTTGAATCTTTAACGATTACGACATAACATACGACTCTCTTTGCCACTTTTCTTTCTTGTCCCAATGTTTCTAACAGACATTACTTGGCCAAAATGGGAGGATGGGGGCTTTAAACACTACCCTCAGTGATGGGTGAAGGCAAGCCAGATTGGGGGGGGGGGGGCAAGGTGGCTGGGTTCAAGTTTATTTTTTCACATTCCACCAAGATGCTTTTGGTCATTGTGTGGAAAGGGGTGTTTCTTGTTTATATGCACATCTTGCTGTGAATGCGACACAATGTCTGTCACAATCAATTTTAATTTTGATAAAGATGAAAAGTGGTAAGGGAAGAAACTGAGATTTGGCAAATCTTTGGGGGCATGGCCCCCTCTGCCCCCTGTTCTCCCCCTAATTCTAGGTGTATCATCACAGCCACGGACTCCCTTGATTACCACTACAAGGTGCACAAAGTCCATCATATACATTTTAGATGAAGAAAAAACAATTCAGGTATTATTTTGGTACTATCAAGGTGTGGTTGTGCAAGCCATGGATAATACCAACTTGATAGTGAGTATAAGTCAGTGTATCAACTAGATATCCTTGCACCCACATGAAAAAATAACAGCAGAAACTGATTCCGGCAAGTTTGCCTGTTGGATTCAATTGGTTCCAAATCATCATTTTCACCATTCTGGATAAGTGAGAAGTAAACTTGCTTGCTACGTCTTTTGTTTTTGATGAAGATAGATGTTGGGGGGGGGGGTGTCCCAAGTCATGCCACACATGACTTGCCAATGCAGCAAACCAATGGGCAATAATTTACAGTTCATAAAAATAAAATATACACCAAACAAGTTATAATTTTGCAAGAATTTAGAAATTGAATTGACTTTAAACTATTTTAAAGAAATGATATATCCCTTCAAACTTTGTACTTTTAAATAGTTTTTATGTTTTTAAATAGTTTATATGCTTCGCTGTCATAAAACCTTAAACAACAAAAAGAAATTCTAACTATAACGTCTATGTTCTTGATCAATTATATATGGTTTAATCTATTATATGTCCCTGTTAGTAAAATTATAAATGAACTGTATCAATATATATGCACAACTTAATAAGACTGGCAACTAATAAAAACCTTTAAACATACTTACCCAAAGACGCACATCAGAAAGAAAAGCAGCCAAGCAAAAGTTCCAGTCTCATGCATTACTGATGTAACAATCTGAGCTCTGCATGAAGGGCAAGTCATTGATACTGGGTACTCATGAAAATGGATGGGTACTGCTGCAACAACAGCTGGTTGTGTGATAATTGTGGTTGTAGTGGTGGGAGGTCCATAACCTGGTTGAGTAGGCTGTCCATATTGCTGTGGTGGATATCCAGCTGGTGGTGGATACTGTCCTGTAGCAGTAGTTGGAGGATATGGTCCAGCAGCAGTAGTTGCTGGATACATAGTTGGTGGTGGTTGTCCTGCTGGGGGATAACCTGGAGGAGGTCCACCTGGAGGTCCTTCTTTCCCAGTAGGATACGGTGGCGGAGCTTCCAT
Source organism: Alatinidae sp. Z8VKAUB7J3 (assembly GCA_010016025.2). Classification (NCBI taxonomy): domain Eukaryota; kingdom Metazoa; phylum Cnidaria; class Cubozoa; order Carybdeida; family Alatinidae; species Alatinidae sp. Z8VKAUB7J3. The sequence goes on along the minus strand of JAAAKM020000498.1, from coordinate 38,650,165 downwards.
TTGTGCTTAGTGGTCACTATTGACTATCAATATCCAAATCTACCAAGGGAAGAACATGCAATGAAAAAATATGTAAGACCACAGTTTGCAGCAAGTACTGGTAAGTGAAATAAATATGAAATATCAACATTGTTCTTTCTGCATAAAACTCCAAAAACAAAAAAACATACAAAAAACTCCAACGATTGAAGTCTTGTGAAATGTTGGGCTATAGACCACTGTCGCACATTAATTGCACTGGCAAAGCGCTCGAATGCATGGGCAACTTAATAATATGCCTGTTGGAAAAACTAATACAGAGAAAGCTTGGCATGGTGGAACATACTGAAGTCAAGCGAACTTTAGGAACAATCTTTTCACAGGAGTAGTCCACCGCAAAGGTAGAAAACAGGCCCTGAGGATGAATTTTACTGAAAATGTGAAGGATGTAACATGATGCTAGTGATACGGTTGTTGCCGAAGGAAGCCTGGAAGAGTCTATGTAAAGGTGCTGTGACTGCTTGTTGACAAGTTACCCATAAAGCAATGCTGATAAGTGTTACCTAAAGGGCCTGCAGAAGGAAGAAAAATTAGGGCTGACACCAAATCTTCCAGTATAAAATACGTCTCTAATTTGCTACTTAGTGAAATCAAATCAACATGTAATAATGTGTAACAAACAGTATCTCAAGTGAAATAATAATTCCATGTGGCCAAACATGTTCTATTCTTCATTCCTTTCAGAGGGGTGGACTTAAGCACATTTTAGAACACTGTATCACTAACTAAGCACTTGTAGAATATTAAGCTTTTGCGAATCTAATAAATGTGGCAGTACTGGTGTCGTTACATGAGAGAGAAACTGAAACTGACAAATAAATACAATATGTCATCAAAATCTATTGCACACACTGAAAGCCCAAAATTGTCCAATGACTGATAAAATATAGTAAAATAGTTGGGTTAAACAAGAAAAGTAAACAAAGCCAATGATACCCAATTTAACCAGAATATTTACAAATTTAGCTTATGTCCACCCACATGCTATAAATGATGACATACAACCTATATCCTACATGACTATGTATAATTTGACCTACTAGTGAGGGCAAGCCAGGAAATGTAAAAGGAAATTATTTAATGAGGTGATCTATTCTTTGAGAGAGAAAATCAGTTGTAACAATTTAGTAAACTACACATTAAGAAAGATGAGTCCTCTCATACTCAACCTATTTAAAGAGTCTTAATACAAAGGAACATTGATGAAGAAAATAACTACATTAGAAAGACCTGTCTTCGCAGAACAGCAAGAATATCTGATACCCAGCATAGCAAAAGTCCATGTTTTAGGTTTTGCACACTCTGCCAGAGATAAATGAAGGTCCCAGGCCACAAATTAAATATGTCCAACAGTTAAATCTATCCCATGATTAAAACTTGAAGTTCTAGTTATCTCTTGTATCTGATAGCATGTCATCAACAAAAGGTGAAATCAACATACAGTTCAGAATAAATTTTACAAGAGGTGTAGATGTGCAAATTTATTGAAGTTGCAGGGAAAATGGCATATTACCATCCAGCATCCTTTCCCAATTGTTTGTTACTTTACTGGGAACTCCAGGCAATCAATTCATCTTCCCTGTTAGATGCCCCTCTCTTAATCAGTTTCCCCATAAAGTATTAACCAAGCAGCATGGTCATTAAATTAAAAGATCACATGTTACTGTAATGTCCTGCAGTGAATAGCCAGTGGATTGAAACGTCATCAAATTGACCAATTTTCATTGTTATACATAAGATTGTGCTCATACAGTCATTGCAACGTATGTGGGTTGCAACTACAACATTGCAATGCAACATTACAACATAACAGCAAAAGCAATGTCATACACAAAATACCATATTCTAATGGTACTTTGGAAAAGATGTAACAGGACCTGGTGGAAGTCTAAGAGTGTTCTTTATTTTTGCCTTGTTTATTGTACATCAAAATAAAATGTTCAAAGCATTTTATGCCATTCATTCTTGAAAGCAAATTCTGTCTTAAAGGTAAGTCACACTGCACTTATGTGGGTTCTCCAGCTACCAGTGATGTGAAAACTACTAAAAGAATCAATATTATTCAATGTCTTCCTTAACCATGAGTACACATGATGTCACAAAAAATGTTATGCTTAACTTTTTAGCAAAATAATTTTGATTGAAAGATTTTACAACTCTTCGCCATAAATTAATCAACTGTGCATTATTCCCTTTTAAAAAGTTCTACACAAATGTAAAACACAAAAGCCCAAAGAACTTAACAGTGGCTGCTAACTGACAAGCCTTGAAGAAGCCTGAGATTGGTGGATTTCAAAGCTATCCCTGGAGACATGTGCCTGACTCAGCACAGACTAATGTGTATGGATGCCAAGATAGCAGGAGTAAGGAAAAAGGAGTGTAAGGGAGTTACAAAGATAAAGGTTTGGAGGCTGGATGATGAAAATACCAGAAAGAGGTTTGAGGAGGACTTCACAATGAAGATGTTACAAGAGGTGACACAGATGTTCAACAAATGGAGGAGAGACATGGAGGGCCAAAGTTTGAAAGTTGGTATGGAGAAAACGAAGGTGATGGTAACAGGAAAGAAGGCAGAAAACCTCCAGGTAGGAAGATTCCCTTGTGGTAGTGTATGCAGCCGTGGCATAGGTGTCAACTCAATCTTCTGTGAGTCCTGTCAGAGATGGTGCCACAAGAGGTGCTTCAATCTTGCAACTCTTAATAATGTGGTAAATTTTGTCTGTCCCAAATGTGTTGATGGCAAACAGCCATGACTCCATCAAAGGGGAGGGAGGTCGGATTGAGGAAGTTTCTCAGTTCTGCTACCTTGGCGATATGCTAGACAGTGACGGATCGTAGGAAAGTGCAGCGAGGTGTAGGACTGTAGCAGCTTGGTACAAATGGAGGGAGATAGCACGACTCCTGATGAACAAATGCATTACACTGAAAAGAAGAGACCAGGTATATGAAGTATGTGTGAGATCAGTGCTGCTGTATGTAGGAGAGATTTGGGCACTGACAAGGAATTTGAAGACCATTTTGAGGCAGTGTGATAGACCAATGCTGAGATACATGGCCGGAGTCTCCTGGAGAGAAAGTGTGAGCAGTGTTAAAGTAGCTGGAGGGTGTTGAGTCAGAGAACTGGATGCAGTGTTGTTGGGTAGAAGATTGAGATGGCTTGGACATGTTGAGAGAAGAGATGAGAATTTAAAAAAAGAATTAGAAGTCTGGAGATTCCTGGTCAAAGACCACCAGGTAGACCAAGAAGACCTGGAGTAAAAACATGGAGGAAGACTTGAGACGATTCAACATCAGAAGAGAGGCGGCCTTGTACCAAGGCCAATAGAGGTCCCTAGTGGCACGTCTTACCTCGTAATTCAAGATGAAAAGATGTTAACAGAAAAAGGAAGGAAGCCTTGAAGAACTGACTACTAAAATGAAACGAATGCTACAACTGTCAAACAGTTGCATTGTCACCTTCTTAATACTAACAAAGATATGTTTAATGAACCCTGACACAAATCATTTCAAACAAGGAACTGAAAATTGTAACCTACACATCAAAAAACATGATCCAATGTGATCACCAAAGACAAAACTTTAACTCCATCTGCACACTTGACAACATGAAGTTTCAATTAAGGTATAGTAAAACTATTTACAAAAATCTGTTACATAGTTCCTTTCCATATTCTTTCTGAAGAGTAATTGAAAGCTGCTAATGCTTTCATAAAAGCAAATCTCCTTGCATCAGCAAAATCAATGTATAGTAATTGGCAAACTGTGAGATGTGAACTGAATTTTAGGTACATAGAAACATGAGATTGCAAAGAGTGGGGAGCTGCCATTCAACTAACTAACATTCAAGATTCACAATTTTGCAACATGTGAATATTGTATTGAGCAACAGATTAATTTTGCTAAATGTACTTTGCTAGACACTGGTCACAGCAATGGTACAGAGTGAAGTAAGAGGAATTAGCCGCCATTAAAACTGTGTCTCTAAAAGACAGCTACGTAGAAAACATCAATATTGCAAATTTCTCCAGGCACAGTCTATGAATGAGTCTGTTGAAAAGTTTAAGTGGCTAGAAAGTGCTAGAAGAGAAATGGTTGAGAGTGAGTGCAACAAAAAAATAGCACACAAAATTAGCAGCACTAATGCCAAAGCCTTAAAGATGGAAAGTTGCCTTGAGGAATTAGCAGGAAAGGAGTTGGTAGAAGCGAGGTTTGGCCATACACATAAGAAACTCCATAGTACTGCAGGAAGGTTAAGAGTTGACCATTAGTTTGTATGTAGCATGTAAGCATCACAGATGTGTGATTTCAGACAAAATAGTACTTATTTCCTGCATCAGTGAAGTAAAGTGGAGTACGGCAGTGGCTCATTGTAGATAGTTAAGAATGTCTGTTACTTAGATGATATATTAGGCAGTGAAAGGGGTATCAAAAGGAGTGTCATCTGTAGAGTAGGTTCTGCTTTCAGAAAATTTTGGGAGTTACTGCTTCCTAACTAGCAGATTTGTTTGATTTAGGTTAGAGTTAGATTAGATGGAGCCTGTCTCAGAAGTATTATACTGTATGGAAGTGAGATATGGACAATGAAGCAGGAACAGTTGGAAAGGAATAACATAGGGATGGTAAGGTGGATGTGGAACACCAGCCTGAGACACAGAAAAAATCCAGGAATTCATTACATCAAAGATGTTATTCAGATCACAAGGGTATGGTGGTTGGGTCATTTGACAGGAATGAAGCATCTGAGTAGTAACTGAGTAGACTTAACCCTACCGATGGCAGGGGGAGGAGGATAGGAGGCCCTTACCCAAATAAAATTATTCATAACTCTGTAACCACTTAGGCTCTTGTGCTGGAATTTTGTGACTTTCCCTGAAATTTATCAGCACATCTTTCTATGAAAATTTTTCTGACTTTTTGAAAACTTCTTTGGGTTTATAGTTATGACATCATTTTTTGAATAGAATGTGTGGTTAAAAAATGTGATATTTCTGATTTTTTACAAGTTTCGGCCTGATTTTAATATCAACTTAAACATTTTCAAGGAAAGTGGACCACCATACCAAATGTGTATCCTTAATTTGCATAAATGAGTTATATAATTAACATTTATTCCAAAGTAATATGCTGTAACAGGAAGTGATTTGCCAACAAACTGGAAACAGGTTAAATTAGATATCTTCCACATCATTTTTGTCTGTTAAACTTTGTCCCAATCAATTAAAGCTAATATATAATATGCTAAATAATGGCAAACACTGATTATTTCTTTGGCTCTAGTGACACATAATTCTTGGCTATGGCATAACCTTAAGTCAAAATGAATTTTCATATGTTTTAAGTTTTAAAGTACTGAAGACTTTTTTCTTCATAGTAGTTGGCTCAGCAGGTTCACTTAATGCCATCTATAGAGATAAAGTTCCATCAAACCTTCAGAATTTTCGATTTTTAAGTTTTCAACACAGTGGCCTATTGTTTTTGGCACAAATTTGCAAGAATAAACGAAAAAACTATATTTAGACAGTTTCTTGGATGAATACTTCAAAAAGATTGCTAGAAGAGTTCAGATCAAAAGCTTTTGATTTAAAAAAGTTATGATAGTTTAAACATCTAAGGGCCTCCTAGACCCCCACCCCCACCTTGGTAACTCTGAAAAAGCCTACCCTGTGTAGGGTTAATAGTACCTGGAGTAAAGCCCAGATGTAGACCAAAAAGGCATGCTAAGCAATAATAAGGACAGATTTGCTGCATGGGAATTTGAGTTTAGACTTCACTAGACTTGCAGCTTTGTGTTTTTAAAATTGAGATTCAAAAAAAATTATTTTCTTGCTCATTGAATTTGGTTTGCTGCTCCTTCGAAAACCTGATTCCTAGGTTCATGGCTCCAGTCCTGGAATTTCAGACTATTTAAGGTTGAGAAAATTTTGACCTTAACTGGCTACAATACAGAGAACATTAAATTGTGCCATATAAACATAAAAAGAAAAAGGTAAGTAGTTTAGCATTTTGAAAGAAACAATTTAGCTTTCAACAAAGAAAATGCTAAAAAAGAAATAGGTTCAAGTTGGGTCAATTGAACATGTTTGGTGCTGACCTCAATTTTGAGGACTTTCAACCCATGAACTACAAGGTGATGAGTCAGAGCCTATTTTAATCATCCCATGGCATACTTGTGTTCTGTGTTTCTTCCATCAAATCAGTGCACCATATCATGCATTGAGACCCTTTTCTGAAACTAATTCTTTTGCCAGTCAGGAACAATTGTATTTTGAGTCAAGTTAAAAACGACAAGTTCTCATATTGTGAACTAAACAATACCATATCTGTTTTCCTTAGAACATGGGCAGCAAGGTCAAACATCAAACTATCCTGTAAATAAGCCTTCCTCCACAGCATCGCGTAAGCAGAATGTTAACAGGCAATTGAACTCAGATATTTAGGTCTACTTGAGTGACAATAACTACAATTGCCAGCCAGCCAGCGCTATAGAAATGGACTCCGAAAATCACCTGCTGCAAAACTAGAATTGGTCTCGTTTTATTAGTCTTGTGGTTGTACCTCTTCAGTGAAATATACATATTAAAGGTGAATTTTACATGTTCCATACATAAACATAAGGACCAAAAGTACTGTGCGAATCGTTCGGGATTTGCCAATTAATTGTATGTTCACAGAAGGGCAGAGAAGGCTTTTCTTTGCTCAATTAAATCGCCCTCATTTTTCACACAAATATAATTGTCACTGAGGACTCTTCAAGATGACAAATCCATACCATGTCGTTCGCGATAGTGGCCCCAATCAAAGTACCCTACAAAGCAGTGGTGTTGATATTATAGTATCGTAAATAAACAGAAAGACTAAAAATTGGGCTAACTAATAAAGGAAGGGTAGCTGAATCGTCTGCTTCTCTGTTTCAGAGAGCGGTACAGTGTAAAGGAGGATTGGTGAATATTTTCAAAATAGATATTGGTGGCTCCTTCTTCCTCATTTAGTATGTTTCTTGTTAGTTATCAATAAATTTATCATATTGTTTATATTGCGGTCTTGACCCCAATTTTTTATGACGTGCAATTAAACGATTCGAGGATGGTGGTAGAATACACCGAAAGTTCACCATATAATGTTTTCTCACTGTCACTTTATTACTTATCACTACATTAAGAATCCGTTTTACGACTAGCTTGTCCTTTGCACACGTTGTTGCTGATATGTTATGGTAACCTCAGTCAAAACTTACCAACGTGCTCCAACTTGTGGATCTTATTATCAAAATTACGCCCGTGATGGAGGCAATTAGTCGTCTCAACATCACTGATTAAGGCCGCCACGAGGAAAGCGAGATTCAGCTTAGTAAGATAATGAGCAACACTGTTTACCTAATGCAACATTAACTTCTGTTATGTGGTTAACCTGAAGGAGCTGCTAGTTTCATGCGGACGAAAATTCGACATCATCGGGTCTGGTGTCGAACACTTCACATGACCATTTCCATAGACACGCTCGTGCAAAGTCAGGTTGTCATCATCATGTTCAGAGAGTTTTCAAAACAAAAATACTGGTCACAGGACTTATCCGTGCGGTTGTTACCACATCTGAAATTATCAGTCAAAACGATATAAGGTCCTTTTACTATGTCACTTAGCCTTGGTCATGTTACATTCGTCAGAACGACCGATTGTCCTCACAATTTTTCTCTGTATGTCTGTATGACAGCAGTTCCTGGGCGATGGCTGTCACTTGACTAAAAGCGGCGATAAACCAACTTGACCAGCTGACACAACAAATCTACCACAGTACAGTTTAAATATGAAACAGTTTAACAAGCTGACTGATTATCTGGTTTTACTGCTACTTTTGTGAATAATTAATCAGAAACCATGCACACGATAAAATTTACAAGCAGGGATGAACTCGACACATTATCCAGTGCACGAATTTGTTCCGATACTGGTTGTGTTGTTACAGCAACAAATGGAATCTGCGAACGAAAACCTCCACTTTTTTACTGCAAATGAACCATAAAAGCGTACCTTTACTTGATAAGATCACTTTAACTAAAAATGCGCGACTACAGTCAGCAAAAAAGCGACTTACTGAAAGTTGTATCCTTTGACGCCCAGATCCAAGATTCGCAGAAGATAATTCATTCGCGAAGATTACCACAAGATGAAGGGAAGTTGCCAGAAGAATGTTACTGCGCATGGGCAGCCTCTTGTTTCGTATTTTTGTTACCCGTGGTGAAAGACGTCATTAACACCAATCATTTGTTGCATCTGATTGTTGACGTTAACTGCTTATGTTGCCCTTAGAAATTTATTGTTTTTGTCGATTAAGCTTGGCGCACCAAGCTATTGCAGAGAAACAATCAATACTCTAATAATAAATAAGTTACCTTTTTTGTTCGATTCCAAATCGAATCGTAGTTTTCGACAGGGGTGCAGTCGTCCACAAGGTGGTGATGTCCAACAATCTTTAAATGCTTTTCAAGTCGAAATACTGTAATTTACCAGTTTTATATAAATATTAAAAACTTTAGCTTCACGCGACTCGCACAAAGCTTTTCTTGTTATCAATCCATTTTTAGTAGAAGTAGAACACTTTTGTATTGAAAGGATGTGTCGAATACGTTGAGGGCAAAAAAACATATCAAAGAAAAATATAAAAGATATATAAAAATCAAACTTAAAAATTACAATTATTGTCAAAATATCTATACCAAATAAAACATCTGAATGTCTTTAAAACAAAAAAGTTAAATTTACATGCTTAACAAACCAATATTCAAAATACATGTTGAAACTGTTATTATCATTCTAACCAGAAACGACCTCCGTTTGAGAAGACCATCAAGATGGTCAAATGACGAGAATGCTTGTATGCCTGATGGTCTGCTTCGGAAGTTTAACACTGCTTTGCCATTTGTGTTGTTGGAGCCATACTATGATAAATGAAACATGGAACAAACTGGCACTATTACATAAAAGCAGGAGAGACCACTCCACTTTTCTAATATAGTTCGTTTGCATTCTTGCTCAGTCAGAGGCGACTTTCAGCCCTCAAAATCCAAGGGAGGCTGACGGTTGACAGGGAATCCAATTTCATGCCAATCAAAACATCGTCTGCTCTTGCATGGAGGTTAACTTGGAAGAAACAGCGAAAGATGAAGAAAGGAGCCAATATGAATTGTTTTGTTCGTGTCTTTAATGGCTATTTCCCTCTATCTCTGAAAGAGTTAAAACATTTTCTCTCCTAAAAAAAATTACATGTGTTTAACGGTGTGCAGTAAATCACCACCAGCGCTTATTTTGACTCACTAACATACAGAAATGGTAAACCCAAAGCAAAAGCAGTGTTGGAGCAAGCTCACGGAAGCCAAAGCACTTTTCAAAATGTGTGTCTGTATGTTTGTGGTTGTATGCGTGTTTCTCTTTGTGTTTCCGTGTGTTCCTTTGTGTGTCTGTGTCTGCCTCTGTTTTCGTCATTGTGTGCATCCCTGTTTGTGTCTGTGTGTGTGTCTCTGTTTGTGTATCCGAGTGTGTCTCTCTGTGTGTCTCCGTGTGTACCTCTCTGTGTATCTCTGTATGTTGCTGTCTGTGTCTCTGTATGTGTCTCTGTGTGAGCCTCTATGTGTGTCTCTGTGTGTGTGTGTGTGTGTGTGTGTGTGTGTGTGTGTGTGTATGTCGCGGGGGATCAAGCACTCCAAATAAAAGTTTCATATTGCAGAATAAATACAAATACACTAGCAAATAGTACGCGAATTGTCATGGAAACGACAGGCTGCACTATACCTAAAAGTATCGGGTACATATTAACTAATAATAATCAAAAATTTACAATAGGTAACAAAAAGTAGGGGACAAAATGGCAGGTTTGGAAAAGTTCAAGGGCCGTGGCCTGCATAGCACCCCGTTACCGTCACCGATGGGTACGCCTACCTTACCTTGTGTACCAAGTAAACTTTGAAAACCTATAAGTTGTTTACTTATGCAAAGGAAGGCTAGGATGAGGCAGAATCTTGTGCAAAGAAGAGTAAATAAGTAGGTGAGAAACTCATTTCTTAATGCTTTGATGTTTTGAAAATCTCTGAATTCAAGTCCACGTCCCTTGTGATCAAAAGGATAAAGAGCTTCCCTTTCCTAATATATATACATATGAACCTCGTTTATATGGAACGACTAAGAGAGGCTGAACTTTGTTTGTAAATAACTGCCATTGATAACGGCGGTCTATGAGTTTAGGGTGTAATTTTATACTGATAAACATTATGTAAACTACAGTGCAATTTTAATCTCAGTCTTAAACCGTGGTTTATTGGAAGCCTTATAATTCAAATGTGTGTGACAGTGATGTGTTTGTAGGGGTAATTAGGATAACACCAATTCTCATTGGTCAGCGTTATTAGTCATTTAGCGTTCACTTAGAGTTCACTTAGTGTTAATTTAGTTTTCATTTAGTTTTCAGTTAGTATTCATCTAGTGTTTAATATTCAATTTTCATCGTTGATTGCCCTGTTCATTCGATTCCTAAATGACCATCTTCTGGTGGTACCCCTGTTGTAAACGCCATGTTGTATCAGGCTCCGTTTCAGAAACAGAACATTCCCTAGCCCAGCCATATAGTAAATGGCTAAAGAAAGATGCACGCCTGAGTGCTGTAGAAATGAAGGTACTCACAACATAATCCGTATTGTTACATAAACATTGAGATCAGCCACGCAGCCAGTCAAATTTTGATGGGGGGGGGGGCAAATTAAAAAAAATATCTTCCCTCCCCTCCTTCCCTCCAAGCCAGACCACCATTGGCTGGGGAAACATTGAATTTTTACAGCCCCTAGAAGGCTTAAAATTGTATTTGAGGCTTTATATTAGACTTCTGGTCTTTCTTATCTCATCTCACAAAGTGAATTGAAATACGCAAGTGATCCATCTTTTAAATACCCGTAAGGATTTTTCGCGGGGGGGGGCAAACGCGGGCAAGTTTAACCTATTGGGCGGGCACAGCCCCCATCCCTTGGCTGCGTGCCTGATTGAGATCCATTCCAACTCAAACATAAACATCGTCTGATCTCTGTTACATCTTCAATCAAACTAACAATGGTAGAATCAGCAACAACACAAAGGCACATGACGACGTGCAAGCGGATTGGCTTACTAAACTTGCCTGGGTTCTACAAATGATTCGGAACATTGTTCAAACAGCACCCTCTGCGTGATAAGCTGCGCACGAACTTGGTTAAAACTTTGATTCCGTTGCGTGCAACGGTGTAGCTGGCCTCTGGGACTGTGGGAAAGTACCTCCTCCCACAAGTCAACCCACATACTTTAATAATGGAGTACCACAGACGCTAAATATACCTCACAGTTCGTAGGACTGTCTCTTTTCCTCGCCTCCCTCCGAACTGAATCAGCTGACTCCGCCCTATAACGTGTGAACGTGGAAGTCGTTCGTTTTAGTACACTACAGAGCCTGACCATGCCTCTTGACCGCTAGGGCGCCTAACCACACATGCTTAGTGTATCAATTATCTTAAATGAGCTTTACTGCTGAACACTCCTGTTACTGGTTTGGTCTCCCATAAACAATGAAAGGTCCCATTTTCGTATGATCTCTTCTGAGAATCCGACATAATATGATGGGAAGCTTGTAGTATCATAGCCGTGTGCAAATGTTCGAAAGGAGACCGTGTCAACTTCTAAAGGAACCTTATCAACTGTCTCTTTTTCCCTTGCATAAGATTTAATAGTTATATGTGTGTATATAATCATTTTTGTGCCGTAGCTGAACGAAAGAGGTCTGTTCACATCAAAAGTGAACAATTTTCCTCATAATTTTTTAACTTTCCTTAGTAGGTTACAGATTGATTATTGAATCATTGAAATAATGACGAAATAATTGAAGCAATAAAGTCTGCCATCTGCCCATCTTCTTTTCGGTACGCTGGCGCAGTCAGTGCAAATGGCAGCCTCACTCTCACTTTCTTACGCCCTAGTGCATTATTTGCAAAGCACTGAGGACAGCGGTGAATGCAAGATGACAGATGACTGACAAACAGAAATCATTCCTAACAAACAAAAGCCTGTAAGACAAGCGCACATTTGCTAATTTCTTAATTTGGACAGTAAAGACGAGATGAAAACCTGAACTAGAGCAGGTGGTTTGACAGTAGAAGAAATAATCTGATTTAGTGCTCTCTGACTGCTCTCGACTAGTCAAACTCTTCTAGAAACCCAAATCCTAACCGCTTGATTGCTTTATCAATAACACAATCAAGAAAATTTCTGATTTGCAGCATCATCAAAAGAGGACTCTATTGACAAGATAGAATCAGATCGTAATATTATCAGCATTTTCACAACTTTCATTATCTAGGGCTTTGTAGTTTTTTATAATTATTCGTGAAGCATGCATGTCTAGAGTCTGCTTTGAGTAAGAGAAACGATATCGAAAACAGGCCTTCATGTCTGGGTCGTTGATTTTTCAGGAGGCAATATCTAAATAGAATTAGAAGAGAAAATAAAGAGCTGTTACAGGAACTAAAAATTCTTGTTTATTTAACCACTGAATTGTAGAATAGGTTCAAGTTCCTTCTAAGCTATATAAAGACACCTCTTTCTTTACGCGGATGTTAAATACGACGTGGTTTTATTTGTTCTTACACCGTCAACCAACATTGCTCAGATTGAAAAGACAAACAACTGCACCTTCTATTTAGCATAATGATCTGTAACGACCGTCATTTTAGTTATAGCAAGCATAAATATATGTGGGCCAGGGTGAGAACCTTCAAATTGAACAGTTATTTCAGGAGAAACCACAACAAAAAAACAATCGATTTTTGAATCATTCAATTGATTTTGTGTATGGAGGGGTGGACGCGGGTAGCACGTTTATCAAGGTGGAATGCATAATTTTTTTCTGTGTTGTATAAGACGTCCACATTTACAGTTTTGTCGTCATTACTAAGAGTTCCAAAATAACAAAGCTACCAAGTCTGCTTTTCTTTTCTCCCCAGCATAACAATAGCCAAAATTTCTGGAAGACCCCTGTAGGGGGCATGGACGGGGTCGTCCCTCTTTAGAGCTGCCACTTTCTTCGAGATTTGTTTGCGCTTGCTTGGGAACGAGAAAACAGAGGAAAATCATATTGGAAGTTGGAGGACCCATACTGACGTCCAAATCATTTCGTAAACAATTGCTACATGGTTTCATTGTTATGTGGACCACACCCCGCCTTGCAAACGATCATGAAATTATGTGTACTATTTGTATTTACCAAATTGTATGTTACTGCACTGCAGTGAGTAGGAGCCCTGTGGTATGTGACGTCACAGTTCACATGACTATGGGTGTATCATCTATATTTAAATCTCGCTCGTAGGCATGGATTAGATAGAGTTTGCATGCGACAGTAGTGCTGTCAGGAAGCTGTCCTATCGTTAGGAGTGCGATTCTGTTCCATCGACATAACCCCATAAGTCCTTCGCACGAAGTATATTTTTGATCTTGAAAGACCAATTTCCCAGTTCGACTCTCCAAGAGGCTCTATATTCCACTTGTCTTCCGACATTTCGAATTCCTGCCGCAAATGCACTCCCTCTAACAGCCAGAACTGAACACTATCTTGGGGTACAATCCTCCTTAAAATCTAATTCAAACTCCTTTCCTTACATGAGCATGTCTGGGCCCATAACCTTTGTTGTTAATATTTGTAAGGATCGAGAAAATTAATATCAACTAGGCAGATATTCCACGTAACTTCAAGACTCCATCAGATAAGCAAAAAATCGTTCTGGCATACAAAAGGGAAATCCCCTAAGAAACACGAGTTACACAATTTGCATAACTAGAAACGAGGCTAGATAAAAATGCTTAACTAAATAAATCAGCTTTTCAACATATTAACCTCTTTATGTTTTTTGCTGTCCTTCTTGTTCTTCGTCCGTGTCTTGAGGATTAATAGTGGGGCCCTTCGTTTCTACCAACTACGCTTTGTATTGCAATTTTCAGAGCGTCTTTCGTTTCCGCCTCATTCGCTAAAGTGTTTGTGAAATAAGCATTTCTTGCCAAGAAGCATTATGAATTGATAGAGCATTCAATCTCCACTTCGCTTGCATCTTTTTCTAGCATCTATATCAGAGGCTACTGCATTTTTGTTTCCGTTGGTTTTTTGGTATCGGTTATTTTAGTGCTTCCTTAAAGTTTGGATATAATCAACTGCAATGGCACCCAATTCTCAATGATACGACTTTTATCTTTAAAGATTGGTGAAGCGGTTATTTATATCACTTCGGGTACGTGAAAAGACATTAAAGTTGTGTTGGTACTTATCATCGGGGACTCTTCTCTTCTCTTCACCTTTACTTAATAGTGGAAATTCATAGTTGAGACCTGACTTCGGCAGATAGGGACCGTAAATGATAAACAGAGCTGAAGAAATGATATACTAGAAGGAGGGATTGATTGGATACTCCGCGTAAAACGTTGATCATTGAGAGTTACATAACGAATACGGGCTAGGATCCCTTTGACTACAAAGATCTCACCGTAGTGTAGACATTCTTTAACTGGTCAGTAAATTGGTTCAGTGGTAGATGCCTGGTGTTGCAGTTGATATACAGTAGGTGTACAGCGAGTACGAGTTAGTATCGATGGAGTGTATTCATCTGTCAAAAATTTCATTTGGAAGTAATGATAGTTGATAAACGACGGAACGGTATCACATGATTGAAATCCTCTTACCAGAAGCCCTTCTGTTGTGTAGGAACAAGTCGTTACTGTTATATCTTAACTTTGATTAAAGATACGTTAAAGAAAAACAAAGAAGACAACAGGAAACAGAGTTATCAAATAAGTAAGTGATTGCACAGGTACTTTCCTGGATCAATCATATTCTAACATGTTAATCATTTTATTCTTAAAGATAAAGAGTACATGTTATTTATCGTAATTATTCAATTTAACACACCCCTTCGAATAAGTACATCCATTTGGAGCGAAGACTGTTATAAGCGCACCTACGGATCATTGTGGAGAAGATATATAACAGTATTCAAGAAAAAGCACTCTTGTTTCTAGATATTTCGTATCGATTGATGATGATTAGACATGTAAGAGTCACAAAAACTAAACTTGTAACATTTTCAAAAAAGCGGTGCTAATTTGTGTTCCCTCGAATCAACGCACCCTTCCCAAATTAGCCTACCCCCAAAACTGAAAAAGAAAATTGATAAGGGCACTCTCGGTTAATGGAAAAACTACTGTACAATGCCTTTCAAACTATGTGATTGACATGAATGCCCAGTTACTATTCCTAAATTTATCTCCGAAACGTTAAAAGTGACGTACAATTTGACGTACGAATTTTAAATACAGGACGTTTTAAGTTGATTTATTGTATGTATTGTACATGACAGGGTCTATATGTGTCCTTTATTAACACGAATAGTAAAGCATTAGCGTTTATTTTGCTTTCTGTCCTGTTTATTCAGGTTTTGTAACTGTAACATCTGCTTACGATCTTGTTTACAATTGACCGGAGGCCCTTTGACACTGTAATTTTTATTGTGTTTTATGAAATGGTGCAGAAGAAGGAGAACACCTCTTCAGCAGCACATAAGAGGAAGGCAACGATCCGTATCATCAGAGAGAAGGTTTACACCTGTTAATAATACCCATACGCAAAGACCGCCATCATCCAAACGAAAAGCCAAAACAAGAGGTATTTTTACATAAACACTTTACATTTTCTTTCTGTGACAGTTTGTCCCCGTTCCACATGACCACGTTAGTAATACGTTACCACTTTTATGTTGAGGCGCTTTGCGAACACATCTTTTTTTTTGTGTGTTATAGGAATATGATTTTAACCAACAATGTTGTCAATTTCGAGTAACTATATGCTCTATGCCCCTACGAGAGCAGTTGACACTGTATGTGTCAGTCTGTAACGCTTACCTGTAACCAACTCATTTGTGTCATTTATGGTCTAAAAACTTGCTTTACTCGAAGATATTTCTGTTTTGGGTTTGGTAGTTTATTCTACCCCACTCTGTTATATCAACTAATATTACATCTGCTTTTGACGTCTTTGTTCGATAGTGTGTATTTCCTGGACCTCTCTGCTTGGCAACATGCATTATTTATTCGTTACCCAACTGTTTTTGCTTTATGACGTTGTACTTTGCTGGATCACCCTCTATATTTCGAGGCTCTCTCCTGTATTATAATCACCATTTAACTAAGTGACTTCTTCCTCTTGTCTGAATTCTACAATGTTCTTATTTTTAAACAGCATTTCCAAAACCTTGCACATTTCAGCATTATTTGCTACAAAGCGACTACGAAGAAACACTTGGTACTTATTGTCATCTAGTACTAGAATGAACCAAAATTGTATGATTAATGCGCTTAGAATTACAATTGCAAGATTAGATAAAAATGTGGAAAGGAAATGTCCATGTGTTGGAAAAGTAGTGCAATGGCTTCAGAAATGAGATATTAATACATACATAATATGGAAAAAAGAAATTACCAAAGACCCAAAACGAAGTTTTCGATAGCGCCAGAGGAATCATTGGACTAAACCCAGCTGATAATGCGAGTGAAGAAAGTGTATCGGGGATGTCAAGTAAGATCAACAGGGTATCCAACTGTACAGTGGTGATGTATGAACATCGTCTTAACAATCATGACCTACAGGAGCTACCGGCAAACAGGGTCGAACCATATAGCAAGACCACTTTGTATATCTGAGATAAAAACAGAAATGAAAATAGGACTATGGTAGATAACTCATTAGCACACACTTAGTAAATTCAACAAAAGTTAAAAACTGTTGGACTATACTTCTAAAAGTGTCCAGCATACCCATTTCAGTCATCAATTATAGGATTTCATAGTTGTGTTCTAACAATTTCCTAAAAAAAAGTGTTCCCGAGGTTCATTAGCAGTGACGGTGCTACTCTAGTCCACAGGAAATGTACGGAATGAAACGTATGTCTGCCTTTTTTTCTTGTGAGTGTTAAAATTGGACGTATATCCTGTTATTGAGCTTTGAAAAGGGAACAGAAACTTCCTAGCAGATGCTCTTTTGACAACTCTCCGTAATATTACACCCTTTTGTAGTTTTTTTTTACTTTTTATCGGAAAACTTCGTTGTACAATGCGCTGGCATTGTCAACTTTACTGTTTCACTCGATAAAATGTGTGGAGCTCCATTGCTAAAGTCAGTGAAACAAGTCATGAAAATCGCCCTTTTGTAATAATATGTTTTGAATTTTGCTCTGCCGTAGAATCAAGTGGAAGTAGACGACAAAGATCTGGTTCCGTTGGCTCTGTTGGAAGTGTTGACAGCATTCGATCATTGTATAGTGATGATGATAGGGGGTCGTATACAGGACATCTGAGAAACTCTGCTAGGTGACTACCAATCTTGATCACTATTTTCAGTAATGATTAAGTTTTACCTGTGTTTACATGTCACATACGTAATTCCACAGTATTGTAGGCATTTTCCGAGTTAAGGTTTTTCCCGTCAGTCAGATTGAAGACACTCATCGGAGACTCGGCTGCTGACGAAAAGTGCCGGCTGAACTCTCTGGAAATTGAGACTATTAAATTGTGCACTAATCGTTACGGATTAGTGACCAGAATCAATATAGTGTAAGAGTACATTCCACCCGACTTAAAATTCCTGTTCGGTAAGGGTCAATCATGACCCTGCTTTCCTGTCTAGTCGAAGTGAAGATATGCTTGGTAATGTAGTACCATGCTTCTTTGCCATATGGTCAAGTTACGTAGCAGTGGATGAAGTGACCTTTAGTTGTCTGACCTTTTTATTGCAGTAGACTGGGATCGCCTGAAGGCGTACGTCGATCTTAACTTTGTATCAACATGGGATTTGATACTTTTAAAGCAGTCTTATTAGAGCAATTTGGTTGTAGTTTTAAAGGAATTTTGTTAGTCAGTAGATAGCGAAGTACAAGCGTATGTCACCAAGTGGACCTGAATGAAACCATAGCAATGTACCCAGATATAATTCCCTTGGACAGGACATTGCAATGCACCAACTATTACATACAGTGGTAGTGTCTCTGGTGCTGCTATCTCTGTTTTTTCAATTTGTATTACTTGCTGTTTACTGATGACTCACGGTTCACACAAACCCTCCCATTTGTTAGGTAATTGATAGGCCATTAAAATATCCGTTTGCATCTGAATAAAAACCTGCTCATGTTTCCGATCAAGATGCCCTGCTTGAGTTTCGTGGTGCTTTTGTTGCGAGGTAATAAAGAAATACTAGTATTTTCAATTTTCAAATAAGTACCGTGTATGCTAACTAAGTACCCTTTCTCGGTTTTTAGGCAAAGAAAGGAGGAATATGATAACTAGGTAATATAATTTGGAAATATTAGCGTCCGAAAAAAAGTAGCATTCTCATATTCTCTTGAAACGAACACATCACGATAGCTAAAATCATCAAGCAAAACAAAACTACGTTTGCTATAAAATTCCGCAAGTTGTTACAGCACTCTACTTTGTTGAAGGTCGTCTGAGAGTTATTTTATTTTACAGTAATTCTTAGACCTAAATTTTGACGTACTTTTCATTCTAATAAATCGCATTTTACTTTCTGTCTCGGATATCCAGGTTAAATAGTAATAACCAGAAGAAGAAATCGTCTCGCTCAAGATTAAATGTTTTTTCCGACTCAGATATGGTATGTTTCAATTTTTTCGTATTAGTTTATTTGCCATATATTTAATTGTACTGCATTTGTTTTCAAATTTCTTTCTGACAAGTAGCTGTTTGTGTACCATGACTTTAACGATCAGATATCCAAGGAGTGGCATGTTGCCGTTTTAAGAATCGTAGCTGATCTTACTGATGTTCATTTGCTCAGTTAATTTCCCAGGCCATCCTAGGAAACTGGATCTTAAACTTCGAAAACATGCAAAATGTAAAAGTTTGTGCAGATAGAGAAGGCGACATTGTTATCGATACTAGTGCTAGTGATTTACCTGGACAGTTGCTCTAAATCTTGATGGCTGCTGCTCATGGTAGGGGATTGTGAATCCATAGCATGTCGTACATTTTTGAATTAATATCTTTTGATGCCACGCTGTGTGCCACACATTGTCTTAGTACGGTAGAGTCCTGCAACCCTCTTGCAGAGCGACAAAGTAAAAGAAAAAGACGAAAAATCTTAAAATATTAAGTGATATAGGAGATTCTATAGGTTGAAAACTCGAGTATTAAATCTGAGGCTCTAATTTACCTGGCTAGTTGCCCTACCACTGAGCGAATCATAGTACTAATCAGGCAGCAGGATGTGGTATGATTTACAGCACACAGCGCGTTTCGAACTTCTGTCATTTGATTTACTACAACACTGTGTGAGAGCAGCAAAACTTTGTTCAGAAAGAGGACGAAATTTACAAGGAGTATCGGAGATTTTACAAATAAAAACAGTCAAATTTCTCTCAACATAGTTGGCGGAAGTGCCACCGTTTTGGACATTATTGCACTGCTGTTGGCTTCACTCCCTTAAGACCTTCCCTTCTGTATTCTTGCATTTTTACTCTTCAATGGAAAAGGATGTTATTGCAAATATTGTGCACCAGACTTTCTATAATATCACCATGGTAACCTTTTCGGTTGAAAGAGAACCGTTTCTTTGTAATACTAGTATTAGATCTGTGCTAACTAAGAAAACTTAACAGTCGCTTCCTTTTCCTGAGACCAAGAATGGCATACACAAGCCACAGATTTCCATTACACTTGAACAATACTTGTGGTGCTTGTTTTCAGGACACCGCAAAATGCCGTTACCGCTATATTTTATTTTATTCCTGCAAAGGGAATGTCTTTCCTCGATCACTGAATTTTCTGGTTGATGTATTTCTCAACTGTTGCCAAGCACTGCCCATCCCTACATCGAATTATGGACATGGCATTGTCT